>JASGYR010000016.1:0-147302 GCA_030068185.1 Colletes collaris
TTAGTTAGTTTCCTTTAAAATAGTTTGATTGTCCAGTTAGTTAGTTAGTTTGCAGTTAGTTGGTGATTTTGTAGTTAGTTAGTTATCGTTCATTGTCGGTTTGCAGTTAGTTAGTTACTTTGTCAGTTAAGTTGATTAGTTTGTGCAGTTAGTTAGATTTGTTTCCAATCAGTTAGATATTTTGTCAGTTATTTGGTTGAGTTGTGGCTTTGAATTAGTTGGTTGCATTGTCAGTTAGTTACGCACTCCATGCCGTAATTGGTCGTTGCAGTTAGTTAGTTACTTTCGTCAAGTTGGTTAGATAGTTTGCAATTAGTTAGTTAGTTTGTAAGTTAGTTGGCAGTTGGTTTGATGGTTGCAGTTGAGTTATTTAGTTTGTCGAGTTAGTTGGTTGGTTTGTCAGTTAAGTTAGTTTTACGTGTTTTACAGTTAGACTGGAATATTTTGCGAAGTATTGAATTAGTTGCTTCCCGCAAGTTTGAATTTGATTGTTTGCAGATTAGTTAGATTAGTTTGCGGTTAGATTAGTTCGTTTATTAGCAGTTAGTTATTTGAATTTGCAGTTAGTTAGTTGATTTGTAAGTTAGTTAGATTGGTTGCTGGGTTAGTTATTTGGTTTGTGTGTTCATTAATTGAACTGCAGTTAGTTAGTTGGTTTGCAAGTTAGTTAGTTGGTATGCAGTTAGTTAGATTGTTTGCAGATAGTTAGTTAGTTTGTCAGTTAGTTAGTTAGTTTGCATTTGATTTCAGTTACTTTGTCGAAGTTAGCTAATGGATTAGTTTGTCAGTTAATTAGTTTGTTTGCAATTAGTTAGATATTTTGCAAAGTTACTTGAATTAGTTTGTTTTAAGTTAGTTTGGTTGTCAGTTAGATTGAGATAATTTGCAATTGAGTTGAGCAAGTTTGTGGAGTTGAGTTGAATTAGTTTGCAGTTAATTGGAATTGTAGTTTTGTAAGATTAGTTTGTCCGAGATTGCAGTTAGTTAATTAGTTTGTCAGTTAGTTAAGATAGTTTGCAGTCTGTTAGTTGGCTTTGGTTTGCCAGCACATTAGTTAGTTGGTTTGTCAGTTAGTTAGTTAGTTTGTCAGTTAGTTAGTTAGTTTGTCAGTTTGTTATTTAGATTTGCATTATATTAGTTACTTTTCAGTAAGATTAGTTTGTTTGTTTTGCCAGATTTAGTTTCCATTTAGTTTGTCGGTTGCAGTTAGTTAGTTAGTTTGCAGTTAGTTAGTTAGTTTGGGTTATGGATCTTAGTGATTGGTTGCATGAAGTTAGTTGAATTTGTCATTTAATTTGTCAGTTAGTTAGTTAGTTTGCCAGTTAGTTAGTCAGTTTGTCAGTTAGATAGTTGGTTTGTCAGTTAGTTAGTTAGATTGCATTATATTAGCTAGTTTGTAAGTTAGTTAGTTAGGTTGCAGTTAGTTATTTCGTTTGTCAGTTAGATAGTTATTTTGTCAGTTAGTTAGTTACTTTGCATTATATTAGTTACTTTTGTCAGTTAGTTAGTTAGTGTGCAGTTAGTTAGTTAGTTTGTCAGATAGTTAGTTAGTTTTTCAGTTAGTTAGTTTATACGTAGTTAGTTATTTAGATAGTATATTAGTTAGTTATTTAGTTTGTAAGTTAGTTAGTTAGTTTGCTGTTAGTTATTTAGTTTGTCAGTTAGTTAGTTAGTTTGCAGTTAGTTAGTTAGTATGCAGTTAGTTAGATTGTTTGCAGATAGTTTGCTAGTTTGCAGTTAGTTAGACAGTTTGCAGTTATTTGGTTAGTTCGTTAGTTAGTTTGCATTATATTAGTTACTTTTTTAAGTAAGTTAGTTAGTTTGCAGTTAGTAAGTTAGTTTGTCAGTTAGTTAGTTTGTTTGCAATTAGTTAGATATTTTGCAGTTATTTAGTTAGTTTGCTTTAAATTAGTTTGATTGTCAGTTAGCTAGTTAATTTGCAGTTAGTTAGTTAGTTTGTAAGTTAGTTAGTTAGTTTGCAGTTAGTTAGTTAGTATGCAGTTAGTTAGATTGTTTGCAGATATTTGGCTAGTTTGCAGTTAGTTAGACAGTTTGCAGTTATTTAGTTAGTTTGTCAGTTAAATAGTTAATTTGTCAGTTTGTTATTTAGTTTGAATTATATTAGTTACTTTTGTAAGTTAGTTAGTTGGTTTGCTGTTAGTTATTTAGTTTCTCAGTTAGTTAGTTAGTTTGTCAGTTAGTTAGTTAGTTTGCAGTTAGTTAGTTAGTTTGTAAGTTAGTTAGTTAGTTTGCAGTTAGTTATTTAGTTTGTCAGTTAGTTAGTTAGTTTGCAGTTAGCTAGTTAGTATGTAGTTAGTTAGATTGTTTGCAGATGAGTTAGCTAGTTTGCAGTTAGTTGAAAGTTTGCAGTTATTTAGTTGGTTTGTCCAGTTAGATAGATAGAAGTCATTTTGTTATTTAGTTTGCAATAAATTAGTTAGTTTTGTAAGTAAGGTAGTTAATTTGCAGTTATTAAGTTGTTAGTTTGTCAGTTAGTCAGTTAGTTTGCAGTTAGTTAGTTACTTTGTCAGTTAGTAAGTTAGTTTGTCAGTTAGTTAGTTTGTTTGCAATTAGTTAGATATTTTGCAGTTACTTAGTTAGTTTGCTTTAAATTAGTTTGATTGTCAGTTAGTTAGTTAGTTTGTAAGTTAGTTAGTTAGTTTGCAGTTAGTTAGTTAGTTTGTAAGTTAGTTAGTTAGTTTGCAGTTAGTTATTTAGTTTGTCAGTTAGTTAGTTAGTTTCCAGTTAGTTAGTTAGTATGCAGTTAGTTAGATTGTTTGCAGATAGTTAGCTAGTTTGCAGTTAGTTAGACAGTTTGCAGTTGGTAAGTAAGTTTGTCAGTTAGTTAGTTAGTTTGCAGTTAGTTACTTACTTTGTCAGTTAGTAAGTTAGTTTGTCAGTTAGTTAGTTTGTTTGCAATTAGTTAGATATTTTGCAGTTATTTAGTTAGTTTGCTTTAAATTAGTTTGATTGTCAGTTAGCTAGTTAATTTGCAGTTAGTTAGTTAGTTTGTAAGTTAGTTAGTTAGTTTGCAGTTAGTTAGTTAGTTTGTCAGTTAGTTAGTTAGTTTGCAGTTAGTTAGTTACTTTGTCAATTAGTAAGTTAGTTTGTCAGTTAGTTAGTTTGTTTGCAATTAGTTAGATATTTTGCAGTTATTTAGTTAGTTTCCTTTAAAATAGTTTGATTGTCAGTTAGTTAGTTAGTTTGCAGTTAGTTAGTTAGTTTGTAAGTTAGTTAGTTAGTTTGTCAGTTAGTTAGTTAGTTTGCAGTTAGTTAGTTACTTTGTCAGTTAGTAAGTTAGTTTGTTTCCAATCAGTTAGATATTTTGCAGTTATTTAGTTAGTTTGCTTTAAATTAGTTTGATTGTCAGTTAGTTAGTTAATTTGCAGTTAGTTAGTTAGTTTTCAAGTTAGTTAGATAGTTTGCAATTAGTTAGTTAGTTTGTAAGTTAGTTAGTTAGTTTGTTTGCAGTTAGTTATTTAGTTTGTCAGTTAGTTAGTTGGTTTGCAGTTAGTTAGTTAGTTTGTTAGTTAGTTTGCATTATATTAGTTACTTCTGTAAGTTTGTTAGTTTGTTTGCAGTGGGTTAGTTAGTTTGCAGTTAGTTAGTTCGTGTGCAGTTAGTTAGTTAGATTGCAGTTAGTTATTTAGTTTGTAAGTTAGTTAGTTAGTTTGCTGGTAGTTATTTAGTTTGTGTGTTCGTTAGTTAGTTTGCAGTTAGTTAGTTAGGTTGCAGTTAGTTAGTTAGTATGCAGTTAGTTAGATTGTTTGCAGATAGTTGGCTGGTTGCAGTTAGTTAGACAGTTTGCAGTTATTTGGTTAGTTTGTTAGTTAGTTTGCATTATATTAGTTACTTTTGTAAGTAAGTTAGTTGGTTGCAGTTAGTAAGTTAGTTTGTCAGTTAACTTAGTTAGTTTGAAGTTAGTTAGTTACTTTGTCAGTTAGTAAGTTAGTTTGTCAGTTAGTTAGTTTGTTTTCAATTAGTTAGATATTTTGCAAGTTACTTAGTTAGTTTGTTTTAAATTAGTTTCATTGTCAGTTAGTTAGTTAATTTGCAGTTAGTTAGTTAGTTTGTAGGTTAGTTAGTTAGTTTGCAGTTAGTTAGTTAGTTTGTAAGTTAGTTTGTTAGATTGCAGTTAGTTATTTAGTTTGTCAGTTAGTTAGTTAGTTTGCAGTTAGTTAGTTAGTATGCAGATAGTTAGATAGTTTGCAGGTAGTTAGACAGTTTGCAGTTAGTAAGTTAGTTTGTCAGTTAGTTAGTTAGTTTGCAGTTAGTTAGTTACTTTGTCAGTGGGTAAGTTAGTTTGTCTGTTAGTTAGTTTGTTTGCAATTAGTTAGATATTTTGCAGTTATTTAGTTAGTTTGCTTTAAATTAGTTTGATTGTCAGTTAGTTAGTTAGTTTGCAGTTAGTTGGATTAATTTGTAAGTTAGTTAGTTAGTATGCAGTTAGTTAGTTAGTTTGTAAGTTAGATTAGTTAGTTTGAAGTTAGTTATTTGGTTTGTCCAGTTAGTTAGTTAGTTTGCAGTTAGTTAGTTAGTATGCAGTTAGTTAGATTGTTTGCAGAAGGTTAGCTAGTTTGCAGTTAGTTAGACAGTTTGCAGTTATTTAGTTAGTTTGTCCGTTAAATAGTTAATTTGTCAGTTTGTTAGTTAGTTTGCATTATATTAGTTACTTTTGTAAGTTAGTTAGTTTGTTTGCTGTTAGTTATTTAGTTTCTCAGTTAGTTAGTTAGCTTGTCAGTTAGTTAGTTAGTTTGCAGTTAGTTAGCTAGTTTGTAAGTTAGTTAGTTAGTTTGCAGTTAGTTAGTTAGTTAGTGTGAAGTTAGTTATTTAGTTTGTAAGATAGTTAGTTAGATTTTCTGTTGTTTATATAGTTTGCATTTTGTTAGTTAGTTTGCATTATATTAATTACTTTGCCAGTTAGATTAGTTAGTTTGCGGTTAGTTAGTTAATTTGTAAGTTAGTTAGTTGGTTTGCAGTTAGTTATTTAGTTTGTCAGTTAGTTGAATTAGTTTGCAGTTAGTTAGTTGGTATGCAGTTAGTTAGATTGTTTACAGATTGTTTGCGAGTTTGCAGTTAGTTAGACAGTTTGCAGTTAGTAAATTAGTTTGTCAGTTAGTTGAATTAGTTTTGCAGTTAGTTAGTTATTTTGCATTTATTTGAATTATTTTGCTGTAAAATAGTTAGTTTTTCAGGTAATTTGTTAGTTTGCATTTAGATAGTTAGTTTATAGGTAGTTTGTTATTTAGATAGTATGTTAGTTAGTTAGTATAAAGTAAATTAGATAATTTATCAGTTAGTTATTTAGTTTGCAGTTAGTTAGATAGTTTGTAAGTTAGTTAGTTAGTTTGCTGTTAGTAATTTTGTTTGTCAGTTAGTTAGATGGTTGCGGGCAGTTATTTATTACGTATGCGGTTAAAATTAGTTAGTTTGTCAGTTAGTTAGTTGGTTTATCAGTTAGTTATTTAGTTTGCCAGTGTGTTAGTTAGTTTGCATTATATTAGTTACTTTTGTAAGTTAGCTAGTTTGTTTGCAGTTAGTTATTTAGTTTGTCAGTTAGTAAGTTAGTTTGAAGTTAGTTAGATAGTTTGGAGTTAGTTAGATTGTTTGCAGATAGTTAGTTAATTTGTCAGTTAGATAGTTAGTTTGCAGTTAGTTAGTTAGTTTGTCAGTTAGATAGTTAGTTTGTCAGTTAGTTAGTTAGATTGCATTATATTTGTTACTTTCGTAAGTAAGTTAGTTAGTTTGCAGTTAGTTATTTCGTTTGTCAGTTAGATAGTTATTTTGTCAGTTTGTTAGTTTTTTTGCATTATTTTAGTTACTTTTGTAAGTTAATTTGTTTATTTGCAGTTAGTTATTTAGTTTGTCAGTTAGTTAGTTAGTTTGTCAGTTAGTTAGTTAGTTTGCAGTTAGATAGATTGTTTGCAGTTAGTTGACTAGTTTGCAGTTAGTTGAAACAGTTTACAGTTATTTAGTTAGTTTGCAGTTAGTTAGTTAGTTTATACGTAGTTAGTTATTTAGATAGTATATTAGTTAGTTATTTGGTTTGTACGTTAGTTAGTTAGTTTGCTATTAGTTATTTAGTTTGTGTGTTAGTTAGTTAGTTTGCAGTTAGTTAGTTAGTTTGCAATTAGTTAGATTGTACTTGCAGTTAGTTGGCTAGTTGCAGTTACTTGGACAGTTTTCAGTTATTTGGTTAGTTCTTTAGTTAGTTTGCTTTACATTAGTTTCTTTTGTAAGTAAGTTAGTTAGTTTGCAGTTAGTTAGTCAGTTTGTCAGTTAGTTAGTTAGTTTGCAGTTAGTTAGTTACTTTGTCAGTTAGTAAGTAGGTTTGTCAGTTAGTTGAGTTTGTTTGCAATTAGTTAGATATAGTTCACTTATGTAGTTAGTTTGCTTTAAATTAGTTTGATTTTCAGTTAGTTAGTTATTTTGCAGTTAGTTATTTAATTTGTAAGTTTGTTAGTTAGTTTGCAGTTAGTTAGTTAGTTTGTCAGTTAGTTAGTTAGTTTGCAGTTAGTTAGTTACTTTGTCAGTTAGTAAGTTAGTTTGCAGTTAGTTAGTTAGTATGCAGTTAGTTAGATTGTTTGCAGATAGTTAGCTAGTTTGCAGTTAGTTAGACAGTTTGCAGTTAGGAAGTTAGTTTGTCAGTTAGTTAGTTAGTTTGCAGTTAGTTAGTCACTTTGTCAGTTAGTAAGTTAGTTTGTCAGTTAGTTAGTTTGTTTGCAATTAGATAGATATTTTGCAGGTTATTTAGTTAGTTTGATTTAATTTAGTTTGATTGTCAGTTAGCTGAGTTAATTTGCTGTTAGTTGAGTTAGATTGTAAGATTAGTTAGTTAGTTTGCAGTTAGTTAGTTAGTTTGAAAGTTAGTTGAGTTAGTTTGGAGTTAGTTATTTAGTTTGTCAGTTAGTTAGTTAGGTTGCAGTTAGTTTGGTAGTATGCAGTTAGTTAGATTGTTTGCAGATAGTTAGCTAGTTTGCAGTTAGTTGAACAGTTTGCAGTTAGTAAGATTGGATTTGTCAGTTAGTTAGTTGGTTTGCAGATAGTTAGTCCACTTTGTCAGTTAGTAAGTTAGTTTGTCAGTTGAGTTAGTTTGTTTGCAATTAGTTAGATATTTTGCAGGTTATTTAGTTAGTTTGCTTTAAATTAGTTTGATTGTCAGTTAGCTAGTTAATTTGCAGTTAGTTAGTTAGATTGTAGGTTAGTTAGTTAGTTTGCAGTTAGTTAGTTAGTTTGAAAGTTAGTTAGTTAGTTTGTCAGTTAGTTAGATAGTTTGCCAGTTTGTTAGTTAGTTGTCATTATATTAGTTACTTTCGCCAGTTAGTTTGTTAGTTTGCAGTAAGTTAGTTAGTTTGTCAGTTAGTTAGTTAGTTTGCTGTTAGTTATTTAGTTTGTGAGTTAGTTAGTTAGTTTGCAGTTAGTTAGTTAGTTTGCAGTTAGTTAGTTAGTTTGCATTATATTAGTTACTTTTCCCAGTTAGTTAGTTAGTTTGCAGTTAGTTAGTTTGTTTCCAGTTAGTTATTTAGTTTGTCACTTAGTTAGTTAGTGTGCAGTTAGTTAGTTAGTGTGAAGTTAGTTAGTTAGTTTGCAGTTAGTTAGATTGTTTGCAGATAGTTAGCTAGTTTGCAGTTAGTTAGACAGTTTGCAGTTATTTGAGTTAGTTTTGTGAGTTAGATAGTTAGTTTGTCAGTTAGTTAGTTAGATTGCATTATATTTGTTACTTTCATAAAGTAAGATTGAATTGGTTGCAATTGAATTATTTCGTTTGTCAGTTAAATAGTTATTTTGTCAGTTTATTGAATTACTTTGCATTATATTAATTACTTTTATAAGATTGAATTAGTTTGTTTGCAGTTAATTATTTAGTTTGTCAGTTAGATTGAATTAGTTGCAATTGAATAGATTGTGTTTGCAATTAGTTGACTAAGATTTGCAATTGAAGTTAGACAGTTTACAGTTATTTGGTTGGTTGCAGTTAATTAGTTAATTTATACGTAGTTGGTTATTTAGATAGTATATTAATTGGTTATTGAAGTTTGTACGTTAGTTAGTTAGTTTGCTGTTAGTTATTTAGTTTGTGTGTTAGTTAGTTGAGTTTGCAGTCAGTTAGTTTGTTTGCAGTTAGTTAGATTGTATGCAGATGAGTTAGCTGAATTTGCAGTTACTTGAACAGTTTGCAGTTATTTGGTTAGTTTGTTAGTTGAGTTTGCATTACATTGAGTTACTTTTGTAGAATAAGTTAATTAGTTTGCAGTTAGTAAGTCAATTTGTCCAGTTAGTTAGATTAGTTTGCAGTTGAGTTAGTTATTTTGTCAGTTAGTAAGTTAGTTTGTCAGTTAGTTAGTTTGTTTGCAATTAGTTAGATATTTTGCAGTTATTTAGTTAGTTTGCTTTAAATTTGTTTGATTGTCAGTTAGCTGGTTAATTTGCAGTTGAGTTGAGTTAATTTGTAAGATTTGTTAGTTGGTTGCAGTTGAGTTGAGTTAGTTTGCAGTTAGTTAGTTAGTTTGCAGTTAGTTAGTTACTTTGTCAGTTAGTAAGTTAGTTTGTCAGTTAGTTAGTTTGTTTGCAATTAGTTAGATATTTTGCAGTTATTTAGTTAGTTTGCTTTAAATTAGTTTGATTGTCAGTTAGTTAGTTAGTTTGTAAGTTAGTTAGTTGGTTGCAGTTAGTTAGTTGGTTTGTAAGTTGAAGTTACTTGGTTGCAGTTAGTTATTTGGTTTGTCAGTTAGTTAGTTAGTTTGCAGTTAGTTAGTTTGTTTGCAGTTAGTTAGATTGTTTGCACATAGTTAGCTGGTTGCAGTTAGTTAGACAGTTTGCAGTTAGGAAGTTAGTTTGTCAGTTGAGTTGAGTTAGTTTGCAGTTAGTTAGTCACTTTGTCAGTTAGTAAGTTGGTTTGTCCAGTTAGTTAGTGTTTGTTTGCAATTAAGATAGATATTTTGCAAATTTATTTAGTTAGTTTTTGCTTTAAGTGGTTTGATTGTCAGTTAGCTAGTTAATTTGCAGTTGAGTTAGTTAGATTGTAAGATTAGTTAGTTGGTTTGCAGTTGGTTGAGTTAGTTTGAAAGTTAGTTAGTTGGTTGGAGTTAGTTATTTAGTTTGTCCAGTTAGTTAGTTGAGTTTGCGAGTTAGTTTGGTAGTATGCAGTTAGTTAGATTGTTTGCAGATAGTTAAGCTAGGTTGCAGTTAGTTAGACAGTTTGCAGTTAGTAAGTTAGTTTGTCAGTTAGTAAGTTAGTTTGCAGTTAGTTAGTCACTTTGTCAGTTAGTAAAGTTAGTTTGTCAGTTAGTTGGTTTGTTTGCAATTAGTTAGATATTTTGCAGTTATTTGGATTGGTTGCTTTAAATTAGTTTGATTGTCAGTTAGCTAGTTAATTTGCAGTTAGTTAGTTAATTTGTAAGTTTGTTAGTTAGTTTGCAGTTAGTTAGTTAGTTTGTCAGTTAGTTAGTTAGTTTGTCAGTTAGTTAGATAGTTTGCCAGTTTGTTAATTAGTTGCCATTATATTAGTTACTTTCGCCAGTTAGTTTGTTAGTTTGCAGTAAGTTAGTTAGTTTGTCAGTTAGGTAGTTAGTTTGGCAGTTAGTAAGTTAGTTTGTCAGTTATTTAGTTAGTATGTCAGTTAGTTCGTTAGTTTGCAGTTAGTTAGATTGTTTGCAGATTGTTAGCTAGTGTGGGAAGGGAACGATCGAAACGGATCGCTATCGCGGTGTTCGGAAGCCATGACATGAACGAGATTCGGGAAACGGTCATGGCCTTCCGAGACAGGTGTGAATGAAGCAAGAAGGAATGTATGCGAGTAAGAAGGAGAGAGTGAATGAGAGAAAGAGAACACGTGTGTAAAGAGCAGGATGGAGGAATGTGAATGTAGAAAAGATGAAGTGAGCGTGGAAAAAAGAAAAACAGTGTCTTGGTGACCGAGCTGCGATAAACATTGTATTTAAAAGCGAATAAACTGATCATTATTTTACCCTCTTCCACTCTATTTCTACACTAGTTTGCAGTTAGTTAGACAGTTTGCAGATATGTAGTTAGTGTGTCAGTTTGTTAGTTACTTTGCATTATACTAGTTACTATTGTAAGATAGTTAGTTTGTTTGCAGTTAGTTATTTAGTTTGTCAGTTAGTTAGTTAGTTTGTCAGTTAGTTAGTTAGTTTGCAGTTAGTTAGCTATTTTGCAGTAAAATAGTTAGTTTGTCAGGTAGTTAGTTAGTTTGCAGATAGTTAGTTTATACGTAGTTAGTTATTTAGATAGTATATTAGTTAGTTATTTAGTTTGTAAGTTAGTTAGTTAGTTTGCTGATAGTTATTTAGTTTGTGTGTTAGTTAGTTAGTTTGCAGTTACTTAGTTAGTTTGTAAGTTAGTTAGTTAGTTTGCAGTTAGTTATTTAGATTGTCAGTTAGTTAGTTAGTTTGCAGTTAGTTAGTTAGTATGCAGTTAGTTAGACTGTTTGCAGATAGTTAGCTAGTTTGCAGTTAGTTAGAAAGTTTGCAGTTATTTAGTTAGTTTGTCAGTTAGATAGTTAGTTTGTCAGTTTGTTAGTTAGTTTGCATTATATTAGTTACTTTTGTAAGCAAGTTAGTTAGTTTGCAGTTAGTAAGTCAGTTTGTCACTTAGTTAGTTAGTGTGCAGTTAGTTAGTTTGTTTGTCAGTTAGTTAGTTTGTTTGCAGTTAGTTAGTTTGTTTGCAGTAAGTTAGTTAGTTTGTCAGTTACTAAGTTAGTTTGTCAGTTAGTTATGTTGTTTGCAGTTAGTTAGATATTTTGTAGTTACTCAGTTCGTTTGCAGTAAATTAGTTTGATTGTCAGTTAGTTATTTAGTTTGTAGTTAGTTATTTAGTTTGCAGTTTGGTAGTTAGTTTGCAGTTAGTTAGCTAGTTTGCAGTTACTTAGATATTTTGCAGTTATTTAGTTAGTGTGCAGTTAGTTAGTTAGTTTGCAAGTTAGTTAGTTAGTTTGCAGGTAGTTAGTTAGTTTGTCAGTTAGTTAGTCATCTTACAGTTAGTTATATAGCTTGTTAAAAAAGTAATGAATATATACTTTTAACTACGAAGTCCGGATAGAGGTGTGGGAGTATTATAGGGGAAGTGAATCGGACACAAATGATTTTCTTTTCGTCGGTCTTAAAGACCGACCTTTTATTACAAAATAGACAATAAAAACAGAAAATCAGATTAACAGTTATCAGAAAGCAAAATTAACGAGATTGTTCTAAGAATATGAATTAATATTCGGCCTCGTGTCTGGCTCGCTCCGTCGCCGAACTCGGAAGATTGAGGCAGGCCAGGATTCCTATGAACAGAAAAACACGACTATGTGTTAGACACACGTGCACGTTATACGTATCTTCGTCGCGCTCGTTTGCTCGCGCTCCTGGCTTCGTAATTCGAACGCACCGGAGCGGAGAAATGTACACTTTCTTATATTACTATATATTATTGGACTGTATTTTGGATAGGAAATGATTTATACTACTATTCCTCGCCGATTCAGTGATCGATTGCCCAGTGGACGGGGATGCAAGAGGAGGTTGTAAGGCTCCTAATGCACTGTTCCCGTGAATATGCACACTGAGTCTGTGCGTCGAGTCGCACTGCAGTGCACTACACGACCGTCAATCTGCGGCTTCTCTTAACACGTTCCAACAGATGACTTATTTGGTCGAGAGTTACACTGCGAAGCCCGACAACACGTTGTTCACTGCACGAATACACTACTCGACGTGATACGTTGCAGTATTTTGAACTACGCGGGGGCCTGACCCACGACTCCGTTACTTCTCCGCACTGGTGCTCCTCTAAACGTTACACCGGCGGGATCTGTAGAAATAAGGAGGCGAAGACCGAAAATCACACGTCCAAAATGGACGTGGACTTGACTACAGTGAGCCCACCAGGAGGTACACCACGTAGGTGCCTCCCTTTTGGTGTCTCCTAAGCCGAAGGGCAATCACCCAGAAGTATGGACGGTATCGCCGACTTCTGTATGATTCAACGTGTATACGTTGGAATCGACCTTTAAATTCCGCACAGGATGGGTCGAACACCCTATTGGTGTATTCTCGAGCCCTCCAAAATATTCAGTAATTTTAAACTAATTAATCTCGATCGAGATTTGCTCTAACGAGTATCATGTGAACGTGCACTATTCGAGATGCGAATGGTGTTTTCCTTGCAATGTGGTAATGAATTTCCGACCTTTTAGAGCTAGGCTCGCTACACTCTTTGAAACATCAGTCTTTATGGCTTTCTCGCAAGAGGATTTTCCCTCTTCAATCGCGATTAACTTCTGATCGAAATATGATCAGGAGCCGATGCGTCTCGGTCAGAAGTCGCCGTAAGAATGATACGGATTGACAGCCGAAGACGTCGCCGCGGTACTCTTACTGGATCGTTCCGTGGCGCTGTCTGAATTTCGGCCGTCTCTCCTTGTCACATTATTGGCGCACTACTCTCACGGTACTGACGTCACTAACACCGTTAGCACTCGAATCGAAAGGTAATGAGCCGTTACCGATGCCAGAAAAACTCATAATAAACGCGTTTTTCAATCACCGTTCGCCATACAAATCCAATTAGAGATAATCTCTTGGTTATTGTACGTTAACAGGATTAACGGTAATTGCGGCCGAGGCTAATCGCTCGGCATTATGCAATCTTTAAACATACCGCCCCCCTTACACGGTCCGTGCAATGAACTAGGGAGCGATTCTACCGAATGGCCGCGACCCGAGTGAGAGTAGGCGCATGCAAATTAAAAAAAAATGCAATTTACTCACATTTATTGGAAGGTCAGCGGAATTGTTTCCCTGCAGCCTCTGCAGGAAGCGAGGATAACCTGGATGGCTGCCTTTGGCAGGGCATCGTTCTGCGACGCCCTGTTCGGGTTTCAAGGCCTTTTCCGCCGCCGTTCAGAATCAACCGTTCTCACCTTCCAAAATCCTTGTCCTTTCGAACTTGAACGGTTTTGTTTAGATCACCTGTTCGGCTTCGGGAACCGTTGCCGAAGGTGACTCAAACGAAAACTCAGCCACAGGCAGTTTACACAATCGCGTAATTGGTCGTGTATATGTGGATTTGGCTGTACGTACTTTAACTACACGTACATGCCCATCCTTTCCCGGAAATACTTCCTCTATTCTTCCCATTTCCCACTGATTTGGGGGGAGGAGAGGATTCTGTACCAGAACAAGATCGTTCAGTTTTAGGAGTGTATTTTCAGACTGCCATTTGTAGCGGATATGAAGTAGCGTCAGATAATCTCTCGTCCAGAGTCTCCAGAGCAGCTCGTGGAATTTTTGCATAGATCTCCATCTTGTAAGATGCAGAAATATTTGCATTTTCCACGGATTCCAGTGGGGGTGCCAACGTAGGCCCTCCGATGAGGAAGTGGGCCGGTGTGAGAGGCGCGTAATCATCTGGGCTGTCCCTCAGAGCGGCAATCGGTCGCGAGGGTAATCTGGCTTCGATTTTACAGAGTAACGTCTGTAATTCTTCGCTCGTGGGAGTGAATTCTCCTATGATGCGCTTCAAATGATGCTTCACTGATTTGACACCAGCTTCCTGCATCCCACCGAAGTGGGGGGCACTGGGTGGATTAAATTTCCACCGAATGCCCTTCTGGCCACATTCGTTTCGCATTTCCGGCGTTTTACACACCATATTGAAATGTTTCTTAATTCACGATCTGCGCCGACGAAATTTGTCCCGTTGTCACTGCGTATGCAGGACGGGATTCCTCGTCGGGCAATGAATCGCTCCAATGCAGCTAAAAATGCACTCGTCGTGTAATCGTGGATGAATTCAATGTGTATAGCCCTTGTAACGAAGCAGACAAAAACCGCTATGTACGCTTTATGAGCTGTTTTTCCTCGGCCCGCGGAGTCGCGGACTTTGTACGATCCCGCATAATCAACTCCGCAGTTTAGAAAAGCCCGGGCTGGACGACTTCGTTCAAAGTACAAATCATGCATGATCAGCGTGGAGGATTGTGCCCTCCATCTCAAGCATTTCATGAAATTATGAATGACCTATCGAGCCGTGGTTCTACAACCGAGGATCAAAATTGCTGTTTTACCATGGATATCGTCAGCTGCAAGCCCCCATGCAACGTATTTACGTGGCACTGCCGGATATCATGGTGGACACATGATGTTTTGGCAAAATTATGGGGTGCTTCGCTTCCCATGCCAGCGTCCGCATTCTCCAATCGTCCACCTACCCTTAAGACATCGTGGGCGTCTAGGAACGGAGTTCAGACGTTTTAATGGAGATTTCGCGGGAATTTCCCTGCGATTTTTAAGCACTGGTACTCGCCCGCAAAGTGCGTTCGCTGTATGTAGCGGACGATTCTTTCCTTGGCGAGCTGCAATTCTGAAGCTTCGACAATGTTTGCATCGAACGACCTTCAGCTCACCTTGCATCGGTCTTCGTAATCGGAGACAATATGCAGTTACGCGAAGTAGCTTACTCCAGGTTGAGAATCGAAACACGAATTCCCATTCTTTCTCTGGAGTTGCAACGTGGGCGTGCGGAATGCGCTTGCCCTCGCTCGTATCGATGGAATCAGGCGTTTTCGGCCAATTTTCTTCCAGATTGTCTCAACCATGCTGGTCCAGAAATCCATAGCTTCGACTGAATGAGTTCCGCTGCTTCGACACCGCGCGAATTCAAATCCGCGGGTTTGAAGCGGGTGGGAACGATGTCTCCATTCAGCCTTCGGAAGCTTAAGGTTTGGATTTTTGATACTCGGTTGGCTATCACAACCTTCCAAGTCGAGAAGCATGTTTTTCAACCAAGCAAAAGTAATAGTTGAATCTGACCAACAGATTATGCGGTCAATTTTTATTAGTGACCGTTCCACGTGCACTATAAGCTCAGTAAGCAGTACAGCTCCATTCAATTCGAGAATCGGAATCGACTGCGTTTTTATAGGAGCCACCCTCGTTTTTGCCATGATCAAGGTTGTGTAAACTTCCTCGGTCATGGTCGTTACGCGTAAATACGTAACGGCCGAGTACGCTCCGAGCGAAGCATCGCAGAATCCGTGTAATTCCACCGAAACTGTGTCTGCTCCGTAACGGATCCATCTGGGAAATTTTACTTTTTCCAAACTGCTCCAATCCTCGCAAAACGTGTTCCACGATTTTAACGTATTCGCGGAGACATGATCGTCCCACTGGATTTTTCCAGCCATTGGGATTGCATCAAAATCTTCGCCCGAATTACGACTGGTGATAACCAGCCGAGCGGATCGTAAAGTTTGGCTATTTCGGAAAACAAAGTTCGTTTTGTAATCGGACCTGCAGCCGGTTGAAACCGTTGCAGGTTGAAATAGAAGTAATCACCCGATGGTATCCATCGCAATCCGAGCACCTTGAGTTCGGTGTCATCGAATAAGGTGAGATCGACAGCGTGGGAGTGAGAACTTTGTGGGATGTTTCGCAGTAATTTCTGTGAATTGCCAGCCCACTTTCTCAATTTAAACCCGCCGCCCTGTAGGAGTTCGCAAACTTGAATACGAATTTTTTCCAATAGAGGTCGTATCAGGTGCCCCCATAAATACGTCATCAACGTATATGTCTTTCTCGAGTATCGGAGCGGCGAGAGGAAATCTGTCACCGTCCCGCTTTTTCAGCTCGAGAAGAGTACGCATCGATAAATATGGTGCACACGCCGTTCCGTACGTAACGGTGTTTAATTCGAAGGCTTGAAGTCCTTCGGTTTCGGGCGTGCGCCATAAGATGCACTGAAATCGACGATCCTGCGGGGCGACGAGAATTTGTCGGAACATTTTCTCGATATCGGCCACCAACACGTATTCGTACAGCCTCCATCTCGTCAAAACGGACGTGATGTCGTTCTCAATTTCGGCCCTACGTGTAGGATGTCGTTTAGGAGTTTCCACCCACCGTACGGCTCGTCGCATTAAACACGACTCGCAGTTTGGTAGTTGCACTCTCCGTACGGATGACCGCTCGATGCGGAATGTAGAGTCTGGATTTTCAGAGGGCTCGATACGAGTCATGTGCTCCAACGACTCATACTCGTGAGAAACTCTTGGTATTCTCGTACGAGGTCTGATCCTTGTCCAATTTCCTTCTCAACCTTGTTAACGCGGAAAGAGCGATACGGAGTGAATCTCCCAGTGCTCCTTCCGGTTTCGGATGATTAAACGGCAATCGGACAATAAATCTTCCCGTTGCGTCCCGTGCGACAGTTTTTTGGAAATGAGCTTCGCACTCTTCCTCTGCTTTGTAAGCACCGAGGTCGAGGAATTTCTTCAATTTCCCAGAACCGTCGAATCGCGTGATCCAGCGATTCGAATATGTTACAATGCAACGTTCGCACGTGACCCTGGACCTTGCTCGCTGCATCTATCGGTCCGGATAATATCCAGCCAAATGCAGTTTCTTGTGCAATAGGCCCTTCGGGGAGATATTCGACGGAATCCCGACCGAATAACTCGAGCGTACAAATCTGCGCCGATCAAAACTTCAATGTTTTGGCCAGACGCGGGCTCGGGATCCGGCGAGCTTCAGGTTTCGCAACGCGTCGTTTATCGAGCGCGTTTACAGATGGCGAGGCATAACTCGTGATTTTGTCACGACGTACGCTCTCGCCGAAACCACAGGAGTTACCCGGAAGCCGTTCCCAATTTCAGCCCTACGCTGTACTTGATTTTTGGGTCCGACCACCCCCAAGCCCGATACCGTAGCTGAGGTTTTCTTCCTCCGGGAGGTTGAGGTCATTCCTCAATTTCGCCGAGATGAAGGATGTTTCGGACCCTTGATCTAACAGCGCGCGCGTTAAACGCGACGCACCGTTTTCTTCGTACACTCGTACGATCGCGGTTGCTAATAGCACCGGCCTCGGTACGTCTGTACTTGCCGTACAGTGTGACGTAGTGGCCCGTGACGTAGCTGCTTGCGCGTTCGAGGTATCGGTGCCGGCTTTCGCCTTAGCCGTACGGCGCTGTGGAGGCGCGTTATCTCGCCGTTCCTCGCGCCTGCCGGTCGAATAAATCGATTTCGGCTTTTGGCTTTCCCGCCTCTTTTTCGCGTTGTTCGAAATGCAACAGGATGTGATGCCTGCCACTGCATCTCCGAACAACGCTTGTTGGCTCCGGCAGCTTCTTACGTCGTGATCCAGGGCCAGACAGGCTATACATCCCTGACTGTCGCTTTATGATCTGGTAACGTACCCGTGCGGAGAAACGCTTAAATGTGCCGCATTCCGAGGTGCATGCGTTTGTCCGCAAATCGTGCACTTTCGCTGCGCAGGGGAATCCACGACGGTGTTATGACTCCGTACTCGTGGCTTCTGTTCCTGTTTTGAGCAATTTTGCGGTTATGTTCGTCAATTACGGACGCATAGCCCGCGCCTCCCGATCGAGGAATCTGAATATCTCCTCTATCATCGGATATTCCGTTGACATTTTGAGGATCGTTCCCATTCCCCTTGCAACGCGGCATCGAATTGGCTCGCTACAATATGCGTGAGCAGCCAGCTAAGCTGCTCTTCCGCTTTTCCTTTTTTAGCAAAGGATAGCGAGTGCTTGCCGAAAGCCTATGGTAACCTGCTGAACACTCGACAGGTCGCCCTTTCGGATCTTTGTCAATCCTCAGAATCCCGATCAAGTAGCTTGATCAGTACCAAGCGTGGAGCCCGAATTCTGCTTTCCAGGGTCGACCACGCTACTGAAATTTGAATCCGTTATCGCAAGAGATGCGATAGCGGCTGCAGCTCTCCCGGTTATACAGGTGTTTAGGTATTGTAACCTTTGCACATCTGTTAACGTGGGGTTGTTTATTACTCCGGCGGTAAATAGGTCCTCGAAAATGTTCCCATTTCGAAGGATCCCCGTCGAATTTCTCAACCTCATCTTCGGGAGTTCGATCGGTATTGTTTGCTGGATTTCCGACATCACCGTTCTTGGACCTGTGGTGAGTCGGGTTATTTCCGCGGCCACATAGGCCTGGAACTCCAGAAACTCGTTTTCGGTTTCCCCATGGAAATCCCGTTGGAACAACTCGTAATCGTGTCGTTTCCCAGGAGGAGAAGCCTACACACGACCATATACTGATCGTTCATCTGTTGCCACAGAGTTTTAACGTAATCGAGCCTTTCTTCCAGAATTTTCTGGGTATATTTGGCTCGACCCATCTTTTGAGGTTGATGGATGCCCTATTTATCCGTTCCATCCCTCTGGTCATGTTCTCGAGAGATGCCCCAAGGTCAGACCAGTCGGGATCGTTCGTAACGGACATAGTTGTTGAAGGTTAAACGCTTCTAAACAACCGTACACGGAAGAAACTCACGTGTTATACGTCCAACACTTCCCTTTCTCCGATTACCTCAATATCCGGCTCAGAAGGACCTTATGTTAAAAAGTAATGAATATATACTTTTAACTACGAAGTCGGATAGAGGTGTGGGAGTATTATAGGGAAGTGAATCGGACACAAATGATTTTCTTTTCGTCGGTCTTAAAGACCGACCTTTTATTACAAAATAGACAATAAAAACAGAAAATCAAATTAACAGTTATCAAGCAAAATTAACGAGATTGTTCTAAGAATATGAATTAATATTCGGCCTCGTGTCTGGCTCGCTCGGTCGCCGAACTCGGAAGATTGAGGCAGGCCAGGATTCCTAAGAACAGAAAAACACGACTATGTGTTAGACACACGTACACGTTATACGTATCTTCGTCGCGCTCGTTTGCTCGCGCTCCTTGGTTCGTGATTCGAACGTATCGGAGCGGAGAAATGTAAACTTTCGTAAATTACGAAATATAGAAGTGGACTGTATTTTGGCTAGGAAAAGAATTAAACTTCTTTTCTTCGCCGATTCAGTGGTCGATTGCCCAGTGGACGGGGATGCAAGAGCAGGATGTAAGGCTCCTAATGCACTGTTCCGTGAGTATGCACACTGAGTCTGTGCGTCGAGTCGCACTGCAGTGCACTGCACGACCGTCAATCTGCGGCTTCTATTAACACGTTCCAACAGATGACTTATTTGGTCGAGAGTTACACTGCGAAGCCCGACAACACGTTGTTCACTGCACGAATACACTACTCGACGTGATACGTTGCAGTATTTTGAACTACGCGGGGCCTGACCCACGACTCCGTTACTTCTCCGCACTGGTGCTCCTCTAAACGTTACACCGGCGGGATCTGTAGAAGTAAGGAGGCGAAGACCGAAAATCACACGTCCAAAATGGACGTGGACTTGACTACAGTGAGCCCACCAGGAGGTACACCACGTAGGTGCCTCCCTTTTGGTGTCTCCTAAGCCGAAGGGCAATCACCCAGAAGTATGGACGGTATCGCCGACTTCTGTATGATTCAACGTGTATACGTTGGAATCGACCTTTAAATTCCGCACAGGAGGGTCGAACACCCTATTGGTGTATTCTCGAGCCCTCAAAATATCTGATAAATTTAAATTGCTTAAACTCGATCGAGATTTTCTCGAACGAGATTCTGAATGCACTTGCACGAATCGAAATGCGAATCGTGTTTTCCAAGCAAGGTGGGGAATGAATTTCCGACCTTTTCGAGCAAGAGCTCGCTACACCCTTTTCTAACGATAGCAGTCTTTATGGCTTTCTCGCACGAGGATCTTCCCTCTTAAATCGCGATTAACTTCTGATCGAATATGATCGGGAGCCGATGCGTCTCGGTCAGAAGTCGCCGTAAGAATGATACGGATTGACAGCCGAAGTCGTCGCCGTGGTACTCTTACTGGTCGTTCCGTGGCGCTGTCTGAATTTCGGCCGTCTCTCCTTGTCACATTATTGGCGCACTATTCTCTCACGGTACTGACGTCACTAACACCGTTAGCACGCACTCGAACGAAAGGTAATGAGCCGTTACCGATGCCAGAAAAACTCATACTAAACGCGTTTTTCAATCACCGTTCGCCATACAAATCCAATTAGAGATAATCTCTTGGTTATTGTACGTTAACAGGATTAACGACAATTGCGACCGAGGCTAATCGCTCGGCATTATGCAATCTTTAAACATAGCTTGTCTGTTAGTTAGTTAGTTTGCGGTTAGTTAGATTGTTTGACGGTTAGTTAGTTTGTTTGCAGTTAGTTAGATTGCTTGCAGTTAGTTAGTTAGTTTGCAGTTAGTTAGATTGTTTGCAGATATACAGGGTGTCCCAAAGATGTTGCGGGTCCTTAAAGGGGGTGATTCGGGGGATGATTGCAAACAACTTTTTCCTTTGTGAAAATGCTCTCCGGGGTTTCGTTAACGAGATATTAACAAAAAGCACCGACCAATCCAGATCGCGCGCTTTCCGCCCGAGCTCCCATGCTAGCATGGCTACGCGCCGTGCTAGCGTGGCTACGCGCCGCGCTGCGACTTGTGAACAAGCAACTCGGCATGCAACGAGGAAAATTGCGTAGAATGGCAAATGAAAAAGGCGTAGCAAATAAAATCGAACACGTTGTCATGGTTTGTTTGTTATTTAAAGTGAATGATGAATAAAGGATAAATAGATGAAAATCACGTGTAACGTAAAAAGACGAATACACATTTTTTTTAGAGGATTCGAAAATAATATTTATTTGAAGTGGGAGGATATGGAATACGTAAAATTCCTTGTGTCAATAACGTATCCACGAAAAGGAAATTAACGAAAAGTGATCGTAGTTCGTTATTGTGATATAAATCCGTAATTTAATAACGACCAGCACTGTTGCTGATAACGAATAAGTCTGTTTAAAAAGCCCGGATAAATATTTTCGAACGAGAATTTTAAGAATTATTGCCGGAAACAAGCCATAGCTTGCGTTAAATTTAAAAATGAATGATTACCAATAAACTGACTAAAACTCACCCTTGTCGAAAATGCACCTGTAACTTGAAAACTTGTGTCACTGGGTCACTGAACCGATCCTGGTCATCGATGGACGAGCCCAGTGCACAGCTGATCCCAGGTATACGACACTACCCAAAGTTAAGGGTCGCAATGTCAGGTGCGTCCAGGTCAACGTATCGAATATTCACTTCACTGCACGGCTACTAACACTGATCACTTTATTTTTTTGTCGTGAAACGTATTGTTCTTACGTTTTAAAAATTGGTGGCCCCGAAAGGGGCCGATTGTTATTAATGAAAGTATTGCTCCACATGACGGCCTCGTGTTTCACCTTTCCGATACCCTGAGTTTACGTCTGCTACGAGGCGAAATCAATTAAGTCATAAATTACGCGCTTAATTGGTCTGCGACTTAATACGCGTCGACGTATTCCGGACGAGAGATGGTGGACAGCGATCCCACCTCTTCCTGTGTCTCTCCGCGAGGCGTATTGATGTTGGATAATAATCTGTAATTTCTAGTTCTCCAAAATTAATCAGGCTGATCAGCCAGAGCATTTCGCCAGGGTTGCGGTTTATGACCGTATTGTCCCGCTAGTCGGCGGTAGAGAACAGTTTCCTACAGTTTCCGGATAATTTATGTCTTATTGGGTTTCGCCTCGTAGCATACGTAACCTCAGCGTATCGGCACGGTGAAACAGGTTATGTATGCATTTTCTTCTTTATAGCATCTCGTCTACTTTCTGTTTCTCTTCTCTTCGGGCCCTTTCTATCCGATTCAAGTGGTGTATGTTTTCTATCTCGAGGCAATGGGTACATTGGCAGTAGAAGGACAGAACGCGGGCTTTGTGAAAGTTTTCGTTGCACTTCTGCAGGCCACGTGTTTTTCAGCAAATGCTGGTTTCTTTTTCTCTAAATTTTGTCCTGGTGGGAGTTAACTCACTTAATGGAACGAGAGAAGCTATTTCGGGGTAGTGGAAGTTGCTTGAAAAAATCCTGTCAGCCAGCTAGCAAACCCGTCGTAGAAATGTACACGGCTCAAGAGTACTATAGGATGTTCTGGGTGTACGCCCGGAACAACGGGAACCTGCAAGTGCTGCTGTGCGAGCATTTGCGTTAGAATTCCCTAATATTCAAACGCCAAGCGAGGATACATTTCGTCGCTTAGCGTCGAGATTGTATTCAACGGGGTCCATGATGCCGCGAGGCCGTCATGTGGAGCTATACTTTCATTAATATCATTAGGCCCCTTTCGGGGCCGCAATTTAAAACGTAAGAACAATACGCTTCACGACAAAAAAATAAAGTGATCAGTGTTAGTAGCCGTGCAGTGAAGTGAATATTCGATACGTTGACCTGGACGCACCTGACATTGCGACCCTTAACTTTGGGTAGTGTCGTATACCTGGGATCAGCTGTGCACTGAGCTCGTCCATCGATGACCAGGATCGGTTCAGTGACCCAGTGACACAAGTTTTTCAAGTTACAGGTGCATTTTCGACAAGGGTGAGTTTTAGTCAGTTTATTGGTAATCATTCATTTTTAAATTTAACGCAAGCTATGGCTTGTTTCCGGCAATAATTCTTAAAATTCTCGTTCGAAAATATTTATCCGGGCTTTTTAAACAGACTTATTCGTTATCAGCAACAGTGCTGGTCGTTATTAAATTACGGATTTATATCACAATAACGAACTACGATCACTTTTCGTTAATTTCCTTTTCGTGGATACGTTATTGACACAAGGAATTTTACGTGTTCGATATCCTCCACTTCAAATAAATATTATTTTCGAATCCTCTAAAAAAATGTGTATTCGTCTTTTTTACGTTACACGTGATTTTCATCTATTTATCCTTTATTCATCATTCACTTTAAATAACAAACAAACCATGACAACGTGTTCGATTTTATTTGCTACGCCTTTTTCATTTGCCATTCTACGCAATTTTCCTCGTTGCATGCCGAGTTGCTTGTTCTGAAGTCGCAGCGCGGCAGCTGTAAGCCACAGCACGGCGCGTAGCCATGCTAGCATGGGAGCTCGGGCGGAAAGCGCGCGATCTGATTGGTCGGTGCTTTTTGTTAATATCTCGTTAACGAAACCCTGGAGAGCATTTTCACAAATTAAAAAGTTGTTTGCAATCATCCCCCAAATCACCCCCTTTAAGGACCCGCAACATCTTTGGGACACCCTGTATAGCTAGTATGCATTTAGTTAGACAATTTGCATTTATTTTGTTAGTTAGACAGTTAGTTTGTTAGTTTGTCAGTTAGATAGTTAGTTTGTCAGTTTGTTAGTTAGTTTGCATTATACTAGTTACTTTTGTAAGTTATTTAGTTTGTTTGCAGTTAGTTATTTAGTTTGTCAGTTACTTAGTTAGATTGCAATTAGTTAGTTAGTTTGTCAGTTTGTTAGATTGTTTGCATTATGTTAGCTAGTTTGCAGTTACCTACATATTTTGCAGTTATTTAGTTAGTTTGCAGTAAATTAGCTTGATTGTCAGTTAGTTAGTTAGTTTCCAGTTAGTTAGTTAGTTTGCATTAAATTAGTTAGTTTGCAGTTAGTTAGTTAGTTTGTAAGACAGTTTGTTAGTTTGCAGTTAGTTAGCACTTTTGCAGTAAAATAGTTAGTTTGTCAGGTAGTTAGTTAGTTTGCAGTTAGTTAGTTAGTTTGTCAGTTAGTTAGTTAGTTTGTCAGTTAGTTAGATAGTTTGCCAGTTTGTTAGTTAGTTTGCATCATATTAGTTACTTTTGCCAGTTAGTTAGTTAGTTAGCAGTTAGTTAGTTAGTTTGTCAGATAGTTAGTTAGTTTGTCAGTTAGTTAGATAGTTTGCCAGTTTGTTAGTTAGTTTGCATTATATTAGTTGCTTTTGCCAGTTAGTTAGTTAGTTTGTCAGTTAGTTAGTTAGTTTGTCAGTTAGTTAGTTAGTTTGTAAGTTATTTAGTTAGTTTGGAGTTAGTTAGTTAGTTTGCAGTTAGTTAGTTAGTTTGTCAGTTAGTTAGTTAGTTTGTCAGTTAGTTAGTCAGTTTGTCAGTTATTTAGTTAGTATGTCAGTTAGTTCGTTAGTTTGCTGTAAGTTAGATTGTTTGCAGATAGTTAGCTAGTTTGCAGTTAGTTAGACAGTTTGCAGTTATTTAGTTGGTTTGTCAGTTAGATAGTTAATTTGTCAGTGCGTTAGTTTGTTTGCATTATATTAGTTACTTTTGTAAGTTAGTTAGTTAGTTTGCAGTTATATAGTTAGTTTGTCAGTAAGTTAGTTAGGTTGTCAGTTAGACTGTTAGTATGTCAGTTAGTTAGATTGTTTGCATTAAGTTAGCTAGTTTGCAGTTAGTTATTTAGTTTGCAGTTAGTAAGTTAGTCTGTCAGTTAGTTAGATATTTTACAGTTATTTAGTTAGTTTACTTTAAATTAGTTTGATTGTCAGTTAGTTAGTTAATTTGCAGTTAGTTAGTTAGTTTGCAGTTAGTAAGTTAGTTTGTCAGTTAGTTAGTTAGTTTGCAGTTAGTTAGTTACTTTGTCAGTTAGTTACTTAGTTTGTCAAGATAGTTAGTTAGTTTGCAGTTAGTAAGTTAGTTTGACAGTTAGTTAGTTAGTTTGCAGTTAGTTAGTTACTTTGTCAGTTAGTCAGTTAGTTAGTTTGTTTGCAATTAGTTAGATATTTTACAGTTATTTAGTTAGCTTGCTTTAAATTTGTTTGATTGTCAGTTAGTTAGTTAATTTGCAGTTAGTTAGTTAGTTTGTAAGTTAGTTAGTTAGTTTGTCAGTTAGTTGGTTGGTTTTGCGAAGTTGAATTAGTTAGTTTTGCAGTTAGTTATTTAGTTTGTCAATTAGTTAGTTAGTTTGCGATTGTAGTTACTTGCTCAGTATGCAGATTAGATTGTTGCAGTTAGTTAGATTGTTTGCGGATAGTTGGCTGGTTGCAGTTAGTTGAACGGTTTGCAGTTATATAGTTATTATTTATGTTAAATAGTTAATTTGTCAGTTTGTTAGTTAGTTTGCATTATATTAGTTACTTCTGTAAGTTTGTTAGTTTGTTTGCAGTGAGTTAGTTAGTTTGCAGTTAGTTAGTTCGTGTGCAGTTAGTTAGTTAGATTGCAGTTAGTTAGCTAGTTTGTAAGTTAGTTAGTTAGTTTGCAGTTAGTTAGTTAGTTTGCATTTAGTTAGATTAGTTTGGAGTAGTTAGCTGGTTGCAGTTAGTTAAACAGTTTGCAGTTATTGGTTTGTTTTTCAGTTAGTTAGTTGTTTGCAATTAGATTAGTTAGTTTGCAGTCTGTTGATTATTTTGCTGTAAATTATATAGTTTGTCAGTTAGTTAGATTGTTTGCATTAAGTTAGCTAGTTTGCAGTTACCTACATGTTTAGTTATTTGTTACTTTCAGTAAATTGGTTTGATTGTCAGTTAGTTAGTTAGTTTCAGTTAGTTAGTCAGTTTGCATTAAATTAGTTACTTTTTCAGGTAGTTATTTAGGTTATCAGTTAATTAGTTAGTTTGCATTAAGTTAGTTAATTTGTCATTTAGCTAGTTAGTTTGTCAGTTGGTTAGTTAGTTTGCAGTTACTTAGTTAGTTTGTAAGTTAGTTAGTTAGTTTGCAGTAAGTTCTTTAGTTTGTCAGTTAGTTAGTTAGTTTGCAGTTAGTTAGATAGTATGCAGTTAGTTAGATTGTTTGCAGATAGTTTGCTAGTTTGCAGTTAGTTAGAGAGTTTGCAGTTAGTTAGTTAGTTTGTAAGTTAGTTAGTTGGTTTGCAGTTATTAGTTCGTGTGCGTTAGTTAGTTAGTTGCAGTTAGTTGGAGTTTGCGATTAGTTATGGTTTGTCAGTTAGTTAGTTAGTTTGCAGTTAGTTAGTTTGCAGTTAGTTAGATTGTTTGGAGGTAGTTAGCTAGTTTGCAGTTAGTTAAACAGTTTGCAGTTATGTAGTTTGTTTTTCAGTTAGTTGAGTTGGTTTGCAGTTAGTTAGTTAGTTTGCAGTCTGTTAGTTGTTTGCTGTAAATTATATAGTTTGTCAGTTAGTTAGATTGTTTTGCATTAGTTAGCTAGTTTGCAGTTACCTACATGTTTGAAAGTTTATTTAGTTACTTTCCAGTAAATTAGTTTGATTGTCAGTTAGTTAGTTGGTTTCCAGTTAGTTAGTCAGTTTGCATTAAATTAAGTTATTTTTCAGTAGTTATTTGGTTGTTATCAGTTATTAGTTTGTTTGCAGTTAAGTTAGTTAATTTTGTCATTTTAGTTAGTTAGTTTGTAAGTTAGTTAGTTAGTTTGCAGTTACTTAGTTAGTTTGTAAGTTAGTTAGTTAGTTTGCAGTTAGTTCTTTAGTTTGTCAGTTAGTTAGTTAGTTTGCAGTTAGTTAGATAGTATGCAGTTAGTTAGATTGTTTGCAGATAGTTTGCTAGTTTGCAGTTAGTTAGAGAGTTTGCAGTTAGTAAGTTAGTTTGTCAGTTAGTTAGTTAGTTTGCAGTTAGTTAGTTAGTTTGTAAGTTAGTTAGTTAGTTTGTTTGCAGTTAGTTATTTAGTTTGTCAGTTAGTTAGTTAGTTTGCAGTTAGTAAGTTAGTTTGTCAGTTGAGTTAGTTAGTTTGCAGTCAGTTATTACTTTGTCAGTTTAGTCAGTTAGTTGAATTTGTTTGCAGTAGTTAGATATTTTCCAGTTATTTAGTTGGTTGCTTTAATAGTTTGATTGTCAGTTAGATAGTTAATTTGCAGTTAGTTGAATTAGTTTATGAAGTTAGTTAGTTTGTTTGCAGTATGTTAGTTAGTTTTACGAATTAGTTATTTTGTTTGTCAGTTATTTAGTTAGTTTGTCAGTTAGTTAGTTAGTTTGTCAGTTAGTTCGTTAGTTTCCAGTTAGTTAGATTGTTTGCAGATTGTTAGCTAGTTTGCAGTTAGTTAGACAGCTAGCAGTTATTTAGTTAGTTTGTCAGTTAGTTAGTTAGTTTGCAGTTAGTTAGATTGTTTGCAGTTAGTTGGGTAGTTTGCAGTTAGTTAGACAGTTTACAGTTATTTGGTTAGTTTGTTAGTTAGTTTGCATTACATTAGTTACTTTTGTAAGTAAGTTAGTTAGTTTGCAGTTAGTAAGTCAGTTTGTCAATTGAATTAGTTGGTTGCAATTCAAGTTAGTTATTTTGTCTGTTAGTAAGTTAGTTTGTCAGTTAGTTAGTTTGTTTGCAATTAGTTAGATATTTTGCAGTTATTTAGTTAGTTTGCTTTAAATTAGTTTGATTGTCAGTTAGCTAGTTAATTTGCAGTTAGTTAGTTAATTTCTAAGTTTGTTAGTTAGTTTGTAAGTTAGTTAGTTAGTTTGCAGTTAGTTATTTAGTTTGTCAGTTAGTTAGTTAGTATGCAGTTAGTTAGATTGTTTGAAGATAGTTAGGTAGTTTGCAGTTAGTTAGATTGTTTGGATGTAGTTAGCAAGTTTGCAGTTAGTTAAACAGTTTGCAGTTAGTTAGTTAGTTTGCAGTCTGTTAGTTATTTTACTGTAAATTAGATAGTTTGTCAGTTAGTTAGATTGTTTGCATTAAGTTAGCTAGTTTGCAGTTACCTACATGTTTGAAGTTATTTAGTTACTTTCCAGTAAATTAGTTTGATTGCCAGTTAGTTAGTTAGTTTCCAGTTAGTTAGTCAGTTTGCATTAAATTAGTTACTTTTTCAGGTAGTTATTTAGGGTATCAGTTAATTAGTTACTTTGCATGAAGCTAGTTAATTTGTCATTTAGCTAGTTAGTTTGTCAGTTGGTTAGGTAGTTTGCAGTTAGTTAGTTACATTGTCGGTTAGTAAGTTAGTTTGTCAGTTAGTTAGTTAGTTTGCATTATATTAGTTACTTTCGTAAGTAAGTTAGTTAGTTTGCTGTCAGTTAGTTAGTTTGTCAGTTAGTTAGTTAGTTTACAGTTAGTTAGATACTTTGTCAGTTAGTAAGTTAGTTTGTCACTTAGTTAGTTTGTTTGCAATTAGTTAGATATTTTGCAGGTTAATTAGTTAGTTTGCTTTAAATTAGTTTGATTGTCAGTTGATTAGTTGGTTGGCGGATTCGTTAGTTAGTTTGCAGTTAGTTATTTAGTTTTTGTCAGTTAGTTAGTTAGTTGGTAGCGTTAGTTAGATTGTTTGCAGATAGTTTGAAAGTTTGCAGTTAGTTGAACAGTTTGCAGTTAGGAAGTTAGTTTGTCAGTTAGTTAGTTGGTTTGCAGTTAGTTAGTTACTTTGTCAGTTAAAGTTAGTTTGTCAGTTAGTTGGTTTGTTTGCAATTAGTTAGATATTTTGCAGTTACTTAGTTGGTTGCTTTAAATTAGTTTGATTGTCAGTTAGTTGGTTAGTTTGTGTTAGTTAGTTAGTTGGTTGCAGTTAGTTAGTTAGTTTGTAAGTTAGTTAGTTAGTTTGCAGTTAGTTATTTAGGTTTGTCAGTTAGTTAGTTGGTTTCCAGTTAGTTAGATAGTGTATGCAGTTAGTTAGATTGTTTGCAGATAGTTAGCTGGTTGCAGTCAGTTAGTTAGTTTGCAGTTGGTTAGTTAGTTTGTAAGTTAGTTAGTTGGTTTGCATTTAGTTAGTTGGTTTGTCAGTTAGTAATTTAGTTTGCAGTTAGTTAGTTAGTATGCAGTTAGGTAGATTGTTTGCAGATAGTTAGCTAGTTTGCAGTTAGTTAGACAGTTTGCATTTATTTAGTTAGTTTGTCAGTTAAATAGTTAATTTTTCAGTCTGTTAGTTAGTTTGCATTATATTAGTTACTTTTGTAAGTTAGTTAGTATGTTTGCTGTTAGTTAGTTAGTTTGCAGTTAGTTAGTGAGTTTGCAGTCTGTTAGTTATTTTGCTGTAAATTATATAGTTTGTCAGTCAGTTAGGTTTTATAAAGTTACTTAGTTTGCAGTTACCTGCATGTTTGAAATTATTTAGTTACTTTCCAGTAAGTTAGTTTGATTGTCAGTTAGTTAGTTAGTTTCCAGTTAGTTAGTCAGTTTGCATTAAATTAGTTACTTTTTCAGGTATTTATGGAGGTTATCAGTTAATTAGTTAGTTTGCATTAAGTTAGTTAATTTTGTCATTTAACTAGTTAGTTTGTCAGTTAGTTGGTTGATAGTTTGCAATTAGTTAGTTACATTGTCAGTTAGTAAGTTGGTTATCAGTTAGTTAAGTTGGTTGCATTATATTAGTTACTTTCGTAAGTAAGTTAGTTAGTTTGCCGTCAGTTAGTTAGTTTGTCAGTTAGTTAGTTAGTTTGCAGTTAGTTAGTTACTTTGTCAGTTAGTAAGTTAGTTTGTCAGTTAGTTAGTTTGTTTGCAATTTGTTAGATATTTTGCAGTTAGTTAGTTAGTTTGTAAGTTAGTTAGTTAGTTTGCAGTTAGTTAGTTAGTTTGTAAGTTAGTTAGTTAGTTTGCAGTTAGTTAGTGAGTTTGTAAGTTAGTTAGTTAGTTTGCAGTTAGTTATTTAGTTTGTCATTTATCTAGTTAGTTTGTCAGTTGGTTAGTTAGTTAGTTAGTATGCAGTTAGTTAGATTGTTTGCAGATAGTTAGCTAGTTTGCAGTTAGTTAGACAGTTTGCAGTTAGTAAGTTAGTTTGTTAGTTAGTTAGTTAGTCTACAGTTAGTAAGTTAGTTTGTCAGTTAGTTAGTTTGTTTGCAATTAGTTAGATATTTTGCAGTTATTTAGTTAGTTGGCTTTAAATTAGTTTGATTGTCAGTTAGCTAGTTAATTTGCAGTTAGTTAGTTAATTTGTAAGTTAGTTAGTTAGTTTGCAGTTAGTTAGTTAGTTTGTCAGTTAGTTAGTTAGTTTGGAGTTAGTTATTTAGTTTGTCAGTTAGTTAGTTAGTTGGTAAGTTAGTTAGTTAGTATGCAGTTAGTTAGATTGTTTGCAGATAGTTAGCTAGTTTGCAGTTAGTTAGACTGTTTAAATATCGCGTGAGTCCGAGAAGGAAAAACTCGGCCGCGATTCCCGTATCTATAATAAATTCGCGTAATTTTAGAAGGTTCTGCTGACGAAGAATTTTTTCATCGTCAGTTCAGTATACCGAGGCCGTTTACGTGTTTTTGCTAGCCAGCTTCACTGGAATTCTGGATTCTAAGAATAAATTCCAGAAATCGTGTTGTTAGCGCCGAGAGAGAGAGAAGAATCGATTTATCGAATCGAGATAGACGGCCGAAACGCGGCAGCGCCGCATCGTGGCAATGCAGCGCGTTGCCGCCCGGGCCCAGCAGCGCGATTCGTCGCTACGCGGTTCTGCGCTTGCGCGACGGAGCCGAGCCGGGCCGTCGCTGCTTGCAGATCATCACGGTTCAGTACTGAGCCGTCGACGATCGGGAGCAGACCTGTTAGCGATCTCGCTCCATTTTCACGCACGAGCTCCGAAGAGTCGAAGCCTTCAGCTCACTCTTTGTTAGTACGCGGACAGCAAGTAGATTCATTTAAGGAAAATCTCGTCAAAGCGACTTGAGATTTTCCACGGAATATAAAGGACAATCTGCCTGTCGTTGCAGCGATCGCAGTACACGCCGCGCGTGACGCGATCGTAGACGCAGTATTGTGATTGAACGTTGCAATTCGTTGCCGCGACTGCGACGTTGGGGAATCGATGTTCCAGCACCTTGAGACCTTTCAAGTGAATACGGTTAGGAGCCACTGTAACGGAAATATCGATATACTGATATTTCCTGGTGGTGGTTCACCGTTCGAAGGAACGAAGAACCCACTCGGACCAACCGTCTGGTGTACCACATAGAGTGCACCGACCGGTGGAGTGTGGTAGTTTCGACGACCCGTTCAAGCCGTACGGCGTAGGAGCAACCAGGTAGATACCCGGGTATTGGTATCCCTTCGCGGTGTTCACCGTGCACCGGGCTTTAGAGAACCCGCTCCAGTGATTCGGTCGTGAGGTGACAAGGTAGAGCACAAGCGACCACTGTGAGCAAAGGGTTCGAAGCACCGTCCTTCCACCGCTACACCCACTACCAGTTGTGAGTTAACCACTATGGGCTGTGACCGTAGGGTGGGTAGTGATTGCAAAGGTCGTCTTCCTTATTCGGCGAGCCGCAGGCCGGTTCCTCGTGAAGGGAACCGCCGACGGGGAACCACGGCGGGCTGCCGGGCGTTTCCCTTCAGGATAAGGAATCGCTGACGAGGCAGCTGCGTGGGTAGGCCGCAGGCCGTTCCTGAGAACCGCCGACGAGGTACCCGTACCAGGACGAAGCGTCCTCTTGCGTGGGGTGGCGTCTGAACGTCACCCGCACGGTGAAACGTGCTCGCGGGATATAGCCATTTGGAGCCTTACAGCCTTCATTTGGTTTTCCGTCCGTGGCATTGCTGAGCGAACCCGGTAGAACGAAGGAAAAGCTCGTCTACCCGGTTACGTGCGTCGTTGAAATCGTAGCGAGCGAATTTCACTGACCAAAACAAAATAATACAGTCCACTTGTTTCTGTGCCAAATCGGCAGTTAACTCTCCTTCGAGCACACCATACGGTCGCTCGGAGCGAGAGATAAACAGCTGACGAGCGCGTTAACATAATAGCTGTCCGCAGATAATTATACTCCTTGTATAATTTGTGTTACAGAAGACCTTAGAAGAAAAGGAAAGAGGAGACGCGGCCGAAGGGTTGAGCCGTCGTCCCTATAAATTTTCTATTATTCTTTAAGTTTTTTTGTAATTAGTAATTATTGATTTATTTTTTGTAATAAAAAGTTAATTGAAAACTTGTACCAATTCTCTCTACCCTATCTTCTTCCTCGTCCGGAACCACCAAGTTAGAGCCCCTGAGTGCTCTAACATAGACAGTTTGCATTTATTTAGTTAGTTTGTCAGTTAAACAGTTAATTTGTCAGTGTGTTAGTTAGTTTGCATTATATTAGTTACTTTTGTAAGTTCGTTAGTTAGTTTGCAGTTAGTTAGTTAGTTTGCAGTTAGTTAGATTGTTTGGATGTAGTTAGCAGGTTTGCAGTTAGTTAAACAGTTTGCAGTTATTTAGTTAGTTTGTCAGTTAGTTAGTTAGTTTGCAGTTAGTTAGTTAGTTTGCAGTTTGTTAGTTATTTTGCTGTAAATTAGATAGTTTGTCAGTTAGTTAGATTGTTTGCATTAAGTTAGCTAGTTTGCAGTTACCTACATGTTTGAAGTTATTTAGTTACTTTCCAGTAAATTAGTTTGATTGCCAGTTAGTTAGTTAGTTTCCAGTTAGTTAGTCAGTTTGCATTAAATTAGTTACTTTTTCAGGTAGTTATTTAGGTTATCAGTTAATTAGTTAGTTTGCATGAAGTTAGTTAATTTGTCATTTAGCTAGTTAGTTTGTCAGTTGGTTAGTTAGTTTGCAGTTAGTTAGTTACAAAGTCAGTAAGAAAGTAAGTTAGTAAGTGAGTTAGTTAGTTTGCATTATATTAGTTACTTTCGTAAAGTAAGTTAGTTGGTTTGCCGTCAGTTAGTTAGTTTGTCCAGTTAGTTAGTTGGTTTACAGTAAGTTAGATACTTTGTCAGTTAGTAAGTTAGTTTGTCACTTAGTTAGTTTGTTTGCAATTAGTTAGATATTTTGCAGGTTAATTAGTTCGTTTGCTTTAAATTAGTTTGATTGTCAGTTGATTAGTTAGTTTGGCAGTCAGTTAGTTAGTTTGCAGTTAGTTATTTAGTTTGTCAGTTAGTTAGTTAGTTTGCAGTTAGTTAGTTAGTATGCAGTTAGTTAGATTGTTTGCAGATAGTTTGAAAGTTTGCAGTTAGTTAGACAGTTTGCAGTTAGGAAGTTAGTTTGTCAGTTAGTTAGTTAGTTTGCAATTAGTTAGATATTTTGCAGTTATTTAGTTAGTTTGCTTTAAATTAGTTTGATTGTCAGATAGTTAGTTAGAATGTAATTTAGTTATTTAGTTTGCAGTTAGTTAGTGAGGTTTGTAAAGTTAGTTAGTTAGTTTGCAGTTAGTTATTTGGTTTGTCAGTTAGTTGAATTAGTTTCAGTTAGTTAGTTAGTATGCAGATTAGTTAGATTGTTTGCAGATATTTGGCTAGTTTGCAGTTAGTTAGACAGTTTGCAGTTATTTAGTTAGTTCGTCAGTTAAATAGTTAATTTGTCAGTTTGTTAGTTAGTTTGAATTATATTAGTTACTTTTGTAAGTTAGTTAGTTGGTTTGCTGTTAGTTATTTAGTTTCTCAGTTAGTTAGTTAGTTTGTCACTTAGTTAGTTTGTTTGCAATTAGTTAGATATTCTGCAGGTTAATTAGTTAGTTTGCTTTAAATTAGTTTGATTGTCAGATGATTAGTTAGTTTGGCAGTCAGTTAGTTAGTTTGCAGTTAGTTATTTAGTTTGTCAGTTAGTTAGTTAGTTTGCAGTTAGTTATTTAGTATTCAGTTAGTTAGATTGTTTGAAGATAGATTGAAAGTTTTTTGCGGTGGTTAGATTCAGTTTGCAGTTAGGAAGTTGGTTTGTCAGTTAGTTAGTTGGTTTGCAGTTAGTTAGTTACTTTGTCAGTTAGTAAGTTAGTTTGTCCAGTTAGTTAGTTTGTTTGCAATTAACTGTTAGATATTTTGCAGTTATTTAGTTAGTTTGCTTTAAATTAGTTTGATTGTCAGTTAGTTAGTTAATTTGCAGTTAGTTAGTTGGTTTGTAAGTTAGTTAGTTAGTTTGCAGTTAGTTATTTAGTATGCAGTTAGTTAGATTGTTTGCAGTTAGTTAGATTGTTTGCAGATATTTGGCTAGTTTGCAGTTAGTTAGACAGTTTGCAGTTATTGTGTTAGTTTGTCAGTTAAATAGTTAATTTGTCAGTTTGTTAGTTAGTTTGAATTATATTAGTTACTTTTGTAAGTTAGTCAGTTGGTTTGCTGTTAGTTATTTAGTTTCTCAGTTAGTTAGTTAGTTTGTCAGTTAGTTAGTTAGTTTACAGTTAGTTAGTTAGTTTGTAAGTTAGTTAGTTAGTTTGCAGTTAGTTATTTGGTTGTCAGTTAGTTAGTTGGTTTGCAGTTAGCTAGTTGGTATGGCAATTAGTTAGATTGTTTAAGTTAGCTAGTTTGCAGTTAGTTAGAAATTTGCAGTTATTTAGTTAGTTTGTCAGTTAGATGGTTAGTTGTCAGTTTGTTAGTTAGTTTGCATTATATTAGTTAGTTTTGTAAGTAAGTTAGTTAGTTTGCAGTTAGTAAGTTAGTTTGCAGTTAGGAAGTTAGTTTGTCAGTTAGTTAGTTAGTTTGCAGTTAGTTAGTTACTTTGTCAGTTAGTTAGTTTGTTTGCAATTAGTTAGCTATTTTGCAGTTACTTAGTTAGTTTGCTTTAAATTAGTTTGATTGTCAGTTAGTTAGTTAGTTTGTAACTTAGTCAGTTAGTTTGCAGTTAGTTAGTGAGTTTGTAAGTTAGTTAGTTAGTTTGCAGTTAGTTAGTTAGTTTGGAGTTAGTTATTTAGTTTGTCAGTTAGTTAGTTAGTTTGCAGTTAGTTAGTTAGTATGCAGTTAGTTAGATTGTTTGCAGATAGTTAGCTAGTTTGCAGTTAGTTAGACAGTTTGCATTTATTTAGTTAGTTTGTCAGTTAAATAGTTAATTTGTCAGTGTGTTAGTTAGTTTGCATTATATTAGTTACTTTTGTAAGTTCGTTAGATAGTTTGCAGTTAGTTAGTTAGTTTGCAGTTAGTTAGATTGTTTGGATGTAGTTAGCAAGTTTGCAGTTAGTTAAACAGTTTGCAGTTATTTAGTTAGTTTGTCAGTTAGTTAGTTAGTTTGCAGTTAGTTAGTTAGTTTGCAGTCTGTTAGTTATTTTGCTGTAAATTAGATAGTTTGTCAGTTAGTTAGATTGTTTGCATTAAGTTAGCTGGTTTGCAGTTACCTGGTTTGAAGTTATTTAGTTACTTTCAGTAAATTAGTTTGATTGCCAGTTAGTTAGTTGGTTCCAGTTAGTTAGTCAGTTTGCATTAAATTAGTTACTTTTTCAGGTAGTTATTTGGGTTATCAGTTAATTAGTTAGTTTGCATGAAGTTAGTTAATTTGTCATTTAGCTAGTTTATTTAGTTGTCAGTTGGTTGGTTGGTTTGCGGTTAGTTAGTTACATTGTCCAGTTAAAGTTAGTTCGTCAGTTAGTTAGTTAGTTTGCATTATATTAGTTACTTTCGTGTTAGTTAGTTGGTTGCCGTCAGTTAGTTGGTTGTCAGTTAGTTAGTTAGTTTACAGTTAGTTAGATACTTTGTCAGTTAGTAAGTTAGTTTGTCACTTAGTTAGTTTGTTTTGCAATTAGTTAGATATTTTGCAGGTTAATTAGTTAGTTTGCTTTAAATTAGTTTGATTGTCAGTTGATTAGTTAGTTTGGCAGTCAGTTAGTTAGTTTGCAGTTAGTTATTTAATTTGTCAGTTAGTTAGTTAGTTTGCAGTTAGTTAGTTAGTATGCAGTTAGTTAGATTGTTTGCAGATAGTTTGAAAGTTTGAAGTTAGTTAGACGTTTTGCAGTTAGGAAGTTAGTTTGTCAGTTAGTTAGTTAGTTTGCAGTTAGTTAGTTACTTTGTCAGTTAGTAAGTTAGTTTGTCAGTTAGTTAGTTTGTTTGCAATTAGTTAGATATTTTGCAGTTATTTAGTTAGTTTGCTTTAAATTAGTTTGATTGTCAGTTAGCTAGTTAATTTGCAGTTAGTTTGTTAGTTTGTAAGTTAGTTAGTTAGTTTGCCGTTAGTTAGTTAGTATTGTTTAAATATCGCGAAATTTAATTTAAATCGAAACAATTCGTTACGGTTTGTTTCGGTTACGCGACCGACCAGGAAGATTCTAGGTCGACGCGTCCGCTATTCAAAAAGTTAGAGAACAGAAAAACACGCTTCTCGAGTTTTTCTGCAAAGTCAAGAGAACGATTAATTAACGATCAATTTTGAAACAAGCGGTTCAAACGCCCGAGTTTGAAGGTACGAAAATTCTATAGACAGAGACGGACGAGAGACACGGCGACAGCGCCGCGTGACGGAAGACTCTCACTCACGCGCTCACTTTGGCAGCTCGTGCTCGTCCGTCACTCGCTATCAAACCACTGCCACGAGCACTTCGGTATCCGAACACGCTCAGCAGTCGAACAAACGAACAATTCGAGCAACCCGATCCGAGTCAGGTTCCCTGACTACTCCCTCAGGTTGTAAAGTATTCACAAGTTAGCGTATCGAGCCAGTCGGTACCGCGACCGAGCCTGTAAAAAGACTTATTCGGAATAGCGAAGTAATTCAGCGTGCTTCCGGGGAATCGATCCATAAACGGTGTGGGAAGAAGCCTGAGTGGACTCAATCGTTTCCCCAGGGATAGGGCTTAGCTCATCCCAACTTATAGGTGCAGGTTTTCGCACCTTTCTTGAATGCACGACTCCATAATCCAGGTGTGGGAAGAAACCTGAGTGGAATCATCGTGCACTAGAGGAACTGAATACAAATTCGTCCTCCAATTGGCTGTGAGAACGGCTTCAGACCCACCATACAGGAGTGAATAATACCCTGGGTGGATTTGCCGTCTTCCAGTCGAAGCGGGACACTTTTAAACCCCAGCTATCGGCGAAAGCTAGGACACGTTCAAACATCTCCAGGAGTACGGACCCTGTGCGAAGGACGGAGCATCCGACAAAGCAACGAGGTCTCAGGCACAACCGGAAGTCGACCTAAGGGCGCCGTTGACCAGCCTGCACCACACAGTGCCGTACGCACTGAAGGCGGTGAAGGGCCGGGGACAGGCTGAAAGGTTGGAAGCCAACCTCCCTGCGATCACTTTTCCTGCGACAGTCATAAAAACAAAGTCTTAAATTGCAGTCAGAATTGCAGTCGTGACGAGCAGAAATCTCGTACACGACAATAATAAGCAAGCGATTCCCGATTTAACGGAAACGCTCACATATACAGTCCATTAGCTTAGCTGCGCATCGCGGCGGCTGAGATCCCCGCTCCTGAGTGCGACAAGCACAGACCAGACGAGCGCGGACGAAAGTAAGAAAGTAAGACACACAGCGTGATTCACGTTCACAGGTATTTAACGCCTATTCGTGTCTCTTTCTGTTACAGGTTTACTAAACAGGATTAGCTGCAGCGGCGTCTGGCCGGGCAGACAAAATTGCGTAATTTTTGTTGTCAAACCGATGAAAATAAAAGGCAGTCGAGTCACTCGACTAAGTGAAAATTAAAATTAAAATCTGTATTCTTTTCCCGACGTTCCTTCCCTCACGATCCGGACCACCGTTAGGCGAGGTTTTTCCAAACCTACTCCCCCTAACATAAGGTCCTTCGAGCCGGATCCAACGAGGTTGATTGGAACGGGAAAAGGTGACTGCCTTTACACGTGACGAAATTACCACGTAAGAGTTGAATCGAGTTGATTAATCCTCGACAAACTCGCTATGGCGTTAAACATGTCAATGTCGCGTGCCGACATTGAGGATCAGCTCATGGAGTTAACAGACGAGTTCGATCGTCTTAGATCCGTGAGCATAAATATCAAAAAAATGGGCAGAGCTAAATTCACGGAGAAACTTCTCCAAGAAAAGCTCGACTACGCCGGACGAACCTGGCGGGATGTCCGCACCATGTATGCGAACGTGCGGAATATGATTCCCGCCGGAATTTGACAAGCCTATAAGCTTTTTATGCCAGGCTACCTCATCGGCGTGGATTTCGTATTCGAGGTATTCCTGGAATTCGTAACCGCCGAGCAGACACGAATCGCTGCTGAATCGAGACCACCGGCACCGGAGGTCCAGCAATTCAGCATGCCCATTGAGCTCCCCAAGCAAAGATTGCCTAAATTCGGAGGGGATCCTCGGGAATGGGAACATTTCGAGGATCTATTTACCACCGGGGTAATGAATAATGCGCAGTTATCAGACGTACAGAAATTGTACCATCTGAACGCGTGCTTGGATGGACCAGCTCTCGCGACGATTTCGTCGCTCGAGATTGTCGGGCGCAAATTCCCCGAAGCGTGGAGAATGCTCAAGGAGAAATACGGGCTTCCACGCATGGTCACGGGAAGGTTGCTCGACAAACTATTTTCGCTGAAGCAGATTGAATTCAACGATCTAGCCAGCATGCAGCAGGTCACTGTGGAATGCACAGAGACTCTCGCTGCATTAAGAAAAATCGGCACGCCCGAACAGCTAGTAGAATGGATGCTAGCGTACTGGACGACACAACATTTCACTCCGAAATTGGAGCTGGAATGGCAGAGATCGCTCGGCCTCTCGACTAACTACCCGATGTTCGCGGATGTCCGAACCTTCATCGATCATCACGCGCAAGCGTTGCTTTCGATGAAAGAGGACCGTCGAGAGGCAGCTCTCGCCCCGGAAACAAAATCCATGCCGAAGCCCATCGACGCTCGACCAAAAAGCGTCGCTTCGAAGCCTCTGGCAAGCCATAACGTCGTTATGGGAACCGACTCGGCCCCAAACCCGAGACGCTCAAGTTCCGCAAACGACGGGCGAACCAAACCAATGCGGATGCCAGTATGCGGATTCTGCACTGGGGCACACAATCTGCCTCAATGCACCAATTTTCAAGTGCTGACGCCAAAAAATGCGTCACCACTAATTTAAGAACAGCATCGCCTGAGTGCTGTGCCTCGACCTATATCAAACGGCAACACAAAAACAGAGACCCCAGGAATGCCATCGGTGTAGGGGAAGCATCATACCCTCCTGGACTATGATGGACTGCGGGATCAAGGTTATACGAGGCCGCAGGCACAAAATACATACGGCCAACGTGACGAGAGCGATTACAACGCTCAACCACGAAGGATGGCCGTGTCGAAGCCGAAAGGAAAACCTTCGACTTCGAAGGCCTACAAGAAACCGGCCTCGACATCACACTGTACCGCGCTCGGTACAGGCGCACCGAGACCGTGCTGCTAGCCACGGCACGAGTACGCGTGTTCGGAAAGAACGGTGCATCGCGAATAGCGCGAGCACTGTTAGACCAGGATTGGAGACGTCAGTCGTTTCCTGAGGTCTGTCAAACGACCTCCGATTGAAACGCGTACGTACCCCAGCCACGGTATCGGGCTTGGGGGGCGGCCAGACGCAGCAAATAAAATATAGCGTCGGTTTAAACCTCGGCTCGATAAACGAGTCGAAACCGATATGTGTCGCTCACGCGTACGTCGTGCCGAAAATCACGACCTACCGCAACACGTCGGCGAACGCGAGTGTTTACAGTACGTTCCGAGGTTTACCGTTAGCCGATCCAGAAGCCAGGGCCGATCCTACGATCGAAATTCTGATCGGAGCGGATTTATACGCTCAGGTGATTCGTTCGGGCTTCCGACGAGGGGCGAATGAAGGTCCGATCGCTCAAGAAACGGCGTTTGGCTGGGTTATATCCGGCCCTATACACGCTGAAGGCGACGGCCAGACCACGGTAAGAACGCTGCATTGCACCGTTCTCGAATCACTGGATTATGCGATTCGACGATTCTGAAACCGAAGAAATCCCCACGACCTCGGTGCGGTCCAAGGCGGAAGAAGAGTGCGAAGCACTCTTCCGAAGAACCGTCAAACGGGACAAAACCGGACGGTTTATAGTCCGATTGCCAATGAATCACCCCAGACCGGACGAAGCGTTAGGACAATCGTTCCACATAGCGCTGTCCGCCCTCGCGAGGATGAGGCGTAAATTGGACGCGGATGCGACCCTCGACATAGAATACTCGGAGTGCCCCGCGGAGTCCGAGTTCTTGGGTCACATGCCTCGGCTTGAGCCGATTGACCAGAATCGACTGTACATTCCGCATCGAGCGGTCGTACGCACGGAGAGTGCAACGACCAAACTGCGCGTTGTGTTCAATGCAACCAGCAGAACGGTCGGAGGGCGATCCTAAACGACGTCACTGCATGTCGGACCAAAATTACAGAACGATATCACCTCGGTTTTAACGAGGTGGCGTCTGTATGAGTACGTTCTGGTGGCAGATATCGAGAAGATGTTTCGGCAAATCCTCGTCGCCCCACAGGACCGTCGTTTCCAATGCATCGCATGGCGCGCGTCAAACGACGAAAGCTCAAAGCTTACGGGTGAATACCGTAACATACGGTACGGCGTGCGCCCCATACTTAGCGATGCGAACCCTCCTCGAATTAAAGGAACAGGATGGAGAGAGATATCCTCTCGCCGCTCCGATCCTCGAGAGGGACATATACGTCGACGACGTATTTATGGGAGCGTCCAACAAAACCCTGCTAGAGAAAATTCGCAAGCAAGTCTGCGATCTCCTGTAGGGCGGTGGGTTCAAGTTGAGAAAATGGGCTGGAAACTCCGCGAAATTATTGCGGAACATCCCCCAAGGTGCTCACTCCCACGCCGTAGACCTCACTCTGTTCGACGATTCCGAACTAAAAGTGCTTGGTCTACGATGGATCCCATCCGGAGACTACTTCTATTTCGATCTGCAACGGTTTCAACCGTCTGCGTTACCGATGACAAAAAGAAATTTGTTCTCGGAGATCGCGAAGCTCTTCGATCCCCTCGGCTGGTTATCACCAGTCGTAATCCGTGCAAAAATTCTGATGCAGTCCCAATGGCTGGAGAAAATCCAGTGGGACGACCAAATTTCCACGGACACGCAAAACACGTGGAACACGTTTTGTAGGGATTGCAGCAGTCTCAAAGAACTAAAATTCCCGAGATGGATCCAATACGGAGCAGACGCAGTTACTGTGGAACTACACGGATTCTGCGATGCATCACTCGCTGCCTATTCGGCCGTCACTTACTTACGTGTGACGACGAAAAATAATGACGTGTTTACGACATTAATCATGGCAAAGACACGAGTGGCTCCGATAAAATACAGTCTGCCCGTCCTGGAATTGAATGGGGCTGTGTTACTTTCCGAGCTTATAGTGCACGTGAAACGGTCATTCCCCATAGAAATGAGCCGCATAATCTGCTGGACAGATTCCACGATTGCACTCGCTTGGTTGAAAAAGCATGCGTCCACATGGAAGGTTGTGATAGCCAACCGTGTGTCAAAAATTCAGACCATGCTCCCAAAAGCTGAATGGCGGCACGTTCCCACGCGCTTCAACCCAGCGGATCTGAATTCGCGAGGTGTAGATGCCGCAGAACTCATTCAGTCCGAATTATGGATTTCCGGGCCGAAAATGGCTTCGACAATCAGAGGAAAATTGGCCGAAATCGCCAGCCTCGCTCGAGACCGAGGAGGGTAAACGCGTATCGCATACCCTCGTGGCCACTCCGGAAAAGGAATGGAACTTAGTTTTCCGATTTTCCCAATGGAGCAAGCTACAACGAGTGACTGCCTATTGCCTCCGATTCCGGAGGCCGGCGGTCGGAGAACGAAGGTCATTCGATGCAAAAGTTGTCGAAGCAGCGGAAATGCAGCGTGCAACGGAAAGAATTGCACGCTACTTACAGCGTACGCATTTCGCAGAAGAGTACCGGTGCTTGAAAAAGCGCAAGGGAATCCCTGCGACATCTCCTCTAAAGAGCCTAAACCCTTTTCTCGACGATAAGGAAGTCTTACGAGTGGGTGGAAGGTTGGAGAATGCGACGCTTGCATGCGAAACCAAACACCCGATTATCATGCCTAAACATCATGTATCTAACATGATAATCAGGCAATGCCACGTGGATACGTTGCACGGGGGTTTACAATTGACCATGTACACGGTGAGACAGAAATTCTGGATCATCGGCTGCCGAAACGCGGCACGCACGGTTATCCACCAATGAATACGATGCGTGAGATGGCAAGCAAATACCTCCACGCAAATCATGCAGGATTTAATACCGGAGCGCAGTCGCGCGGCACGACCTTTCTCAAACTGCGGAGTCGACTACGCGGGACCGTATCGGGTCCGCGACTCCGCCGGTCGTGGGAAAACGGCTCATAAAGCATACATAGCAGTGTTCATCTGCTTCGCTACGAGAGCCGTGCACATCGAACTCGTCCATGATTATACGACGAGTGCATTCCTGGCCGCATTAGACCGATTTATCGCCCGCCGAGGAGTTCCGTCCTGTATGTTCAGTGATAACGGAACGAACTTCGTCGGAGCAGATCGGGAATTGAAGGAACACTTCAATACGGTGTATCAAACTCCAGAAATGCGAAGGAAGTGCGGTCAAAAGGGCATTAAGTGGAGGTTTAATCCACCCAGTGCTCCCCACTTTGGTGGTATGCAAGAAGCCGGCGTGAAATCGGTGAAACATCACCTGAAACGCATCATCGGCGAATTTACACCCACAAGCGAGGAAATGCAGGCACTCCTCTGCAAGATCGAGGCGAGTTTGAATTCGCGACCGATCGCCGCTTTGAGTGACTGTCCAGAGGATTATGCCCCTCTCACGCCGGGCCACTTCCTAATAGGCAGACCGATGAATGCACTTCCGGTCGAGTCAGTGGAAAAGGAAAATCTCTCGCGGCTTACGCGATGGAGAGCAATCCAGAAATTCCACGAGCAGCTCTGGAAACATTGGACGCGAGATTATCTCACGCACCTCCAGAAACGCTACAAGTGGCGCACCACCCAAGTGCAGTTAAAACCGAATGATTTGGTTTTAGTGCAAAACCCTCTTCTCCCCCGAATCAATGGGAAATGGGACGAATCGAGGAAGTATTACCGGGCCGAGACAGGTGCGTGCGTGTAGTTAAAGTACGTACAGTTACGTCTATATACACACGTCCGATTACACGGTTGTGTAAACTGCCCGTCGATGAGTCAACATCGACAACGGCCGGCGAAGACGCACACGGGATAAACGAAGACCCGAATTCCGCTGTATCGAGACAAGGACAGTGAGAGCAGCCGTTTAAATCAAAACGGTATGAATTCTTTCATATCCAACGTCTTTAGAATAATACAGTGAGAGGGGAGATATACCCTACCATCCCGGTAATTAATCTGGAAGGGAGCGATTCGCGACATCCGCACGTAAAAGCAGGATCCGCAGGACGAATCGCCCAGTTTCACGCTGTGTAGCAAAGTGAAAGTGAAAATAAAAAATATATAAAATGTCATCAAGCGGGGACGAGAGCCTGGTCACGGTAGTGGGGTCCCCACGGGACCAGGAGATTGACCGGCAATTTAACCGGATGGTGTTATTGGCCGACGAACACCAACCTGGCCCTTCGGGCATACAGGCTCAGCGACGGGACACCGCGGAACCCGCGGCAACACCAGGACAACCCCAGGAGTCGGGCCCACAGCCCCTAGTATTCGATTTGGGGCAGGAAAGACTGCGGGTTCCCCCGCATGTCCCCTGGACCACACGGCGGTATCGCCATAAGGTGCCAGGGGGCCATTACGCTATGAAGTGGGAACGGGGTGGAAGGCTACTAAAGCTAGAATTCCACCCGGCCGCGTCCACGGGCCCCGCACCAGCCCCGACCGCCCACGCAGGAGCGACAGCTGCAACGCCGCCACCCGCCGTCGAGCAACGACCGGCGCGACGCGCCTCGCCGCCCGCGCAGTACGAGCGGCGGGATTCCGGCCGAAGGAGGCGGAACCGGGGGCCCGCTCGCCCCATAACGGCCAGCCGCCCCCGAAACCGGAGCCACCAACCCCAACAGCCGCACCGACGACCACGTCGCCGGGAACCGGACTCGGCCCTCGGGAGGTACTCCTGACCACCCTCCGGCTGCTGGAGGACGAAAGGGCCCGGGCACGCCGCTGAGTAAGTACAATTAAACCTTTACAATAGAAAGTTGTTGAAAGTGTACTTCTACCTTCTCTACGGGCTTTACGCGACGTGACCGCGACCTACGCCTCCTAATCTTGTTGCACGGACCGTGCAAGGGGGGCGGTATGATTAAATATCGGCTTAAAATGCGAAATTTAATTTAAATCCGAAACAATTCGTTACCCGGTTTGTTTTCGGTTACGCGACCGACCAGGAAGATTCTAGGTCGACGCGTCCGCTATTCAAAATGTTAGAGGACAGAAAAACACGGTTCTCGAGGTTTTCTGCAAAGTCACGCGAACGATTAATTAACGTTCAATTTTGAAACAAGCGGTTCAAACGCCCGAGTTTAGAGAAGGTACGAAAATTCTATAATAGACAGAGACGGACGAGAGACTCGGCGACAGCGCCGCGTGACGGAAGACTCTCCCCACTCACGCGCTCACTTTGGCAGCTCGTGCTCGTCCGTCACTCGCTATCAAACCACTGCCACGAGCACTTCGGTATCCGAACACGCTCAGCAGTCGAACAAACGAACAATTCGAGCAACCCGATCCGAGTCGAGTTCCTCGACTACCCTCGGAGTTGTAAAGAATTATTCACAAGTTAGCGTATCGAGCCAGTCGGTACCCGACCGAGCTCTGTAAAAAGACTTATAAATTCGGAATAGGCTTGAAGTAATTCGAGTGCTTCCGGGGAATCGATCCATAAACAGGTGTGGGAAGAAACCCTGAGTGGACTCAATCGTTTCCCCAGGGATAGAGGGCTTAGCTCATCCCAACTTATAGGTGCGAGGTTTTCGCACCTTTCTTAGTGCACGACTCCATAATCCAGGTGTGGGGAAGAAACCCTGAGTGGAATCATCGTGCACTAGAGGAACGAGATACAAAATTCGTCCTCCAATTGGCTGTCAGAAACGGCTTCGAACCCACCATACAGGAGTGAATAATACCCCTGGGTGGATTTGCCGTCTTCCAGTCGAAGCGGGACACTTTTTAAACCCCAGCTATCGGCGAAAGCTAGGACACGTTCAAACATCTCCAGGAGTACGGTCCTGTGCGTAGGACGGAGCATCCGACAAAGCAACGTGGTCTCAGGCACAACCGTAAGTCGACCTAAGGGCGCCGTTGACCAGCCTGCACCACACAGTGCCGTACGCACTTACGAAGGCGGTGAAGGGCCGGGGACCGGCTGAAAGGTTGGAGCCTTACAACCTCCCTCCGATCACTTTTCCTGCGACAGTCATAAAAACAAAGTCTTAAATTGCAGTCAGAATTGCAGTCGTGACGAGCAGAAATCTCGTACACGACAATAATAAGCAAGCGATTCCCGATTTAACGGGAACGCTCACATATACAGTCCACTAGCTTAGCTGCGCATCGCGGCGGCTGAGATCCCCGCTCCTGAGTGCGACAAGCACAGACCAGACGAGCGCGGAAGAAAGTAAGACACACAGCGTGATTCACGTTCACAGGTATTTAACGCCTATTCGTGTCTCTTTCTGTTACAGGTTTACTAAACAGGATTAGCTGCAGCGGCGTCTGGCCGGGCAGACAAAATTGCGTAATTTTAGTTGTCAAACCGATGAAAATAAAAGGCTTAGTCGAGTCACTCGACTAAGTGAAAATTAAAATTAAAATCTGTATTCTTTTCCCGACGTTCCTTCCCTCACGATCCGGACCACCGTTAGGCGAGGTTTTTCCAAACCTACTCCCCCTAACAAGTATGCAGTTAGTTAGATTGTTTGCAGTTAGTTAGATTGTTTGCAGATATTTGGCTAGTTTGCAGTTAGTTAGACAGTTTGCAGTTATTTAGTTAGTTTGTCAGTTAAATAGTTAATTTGTCAGTTTGTTAGTTAGTTTGAATTATATTAGTTACTTTTGTAAGTTAGTCAGTTCGTTTGCTGTTAGTTATTTAGTTTGTCAGTTAGTTAGTTAGTTTGCAGTTAGTTAGTTAGTTTGTAAGTTAGTTAGTTAGTTTGCAGTTAGTTATTTAGTTTGCAGTTAGTTAGTTAGTTTAAAGTTAGTTAGTTAGTATGCAGTTAGTTAGATTGTTTGCAGATAGTTAGCTAGTTTGCAGTTAGTTAGACAGTTTGCAGTTAGTAAGTTAGTTTGTTAGTTAGTTAGTTAGTTTGCAGTTAGTTAGTTACTTTGTCAGTTAGTAAGTTAGTTTGTCAGTTAGTTAGTTTGTTTGCAATTAGTTAGATATTTTGCAGTTATTTAGTTAGTTTGCTTTAAATTAGTTTGATTGTCAGTTAGTTAGTTAGTTTGCAGTTAGTTAGTTAGTTTGTAAGTTAGTTAGTTACTTTGCAGTTAGCTAGTTAGTATGTCGTTAGTTAGATTGTTTGCAGATAGTTAGCTAGTTTGCAGTTAGTTAGAAAGTTTGCAGTTATTTAGTTAGTTTGTCAGTTAGATAGTTAGTTGTCAGTTTGTAAGTTAGTTTGCATTATATTAGTTAGTTTTGTAAGTAAGTTAGTTAGTTTGCAGTTAGTAAGTTAGTTTGTCAGTTAGTCAGTTAGTTTGCAGTTAGTTAGTTACTTTGTCAGTTAGTAAGTTAGTTTGTCAGTTAGTTAGTTTGTTTGCAATTTGTTAGATATTTTGCAGTTACTTAGTTAGTTTGCTTTAAATTAGTTTGATTGTCAGTTAGTTAGTTAGTTTGTAACATAGTTAGTTAGTTTGCAGTTAGTTAGTGAGTTTGTAAGTTAGTTAGTTACTTTGCAGTTAGTTATTTAGTTTGTCAGTTAGTTAGTTAGTTTGCTGTTAGTTAGTTAGTATGCAGTTAGTTAGATTGTTTGCAATTAGATAGTTAGTTTGCAGTTAGTTATTTAGTTTGTCAGTTAGTTAGTTAGTTTGCTGTTAGTTAGTTAGTATGCAGTTAGTTAGATTGTTTGCAGATAGTTAGCTAGTTTGCAGTTAGTTAGACAGTTTGCATTTATTTAGTTAGTTTGTCAGTTAAATAGTTAATTTGTCAGTGTGTTAGTTAGTTTGCATTATATTAGTTACTTTTGTAAGTTAGTTAGTAAGTTTGCAGTTAGTTAGTTAGTTTGCAGTTAGTTAGATTGTTTGGAGGTAGTTAGCTAGTTTGCAGTTAGTTAAACAGTTTGCAGTTATTTAGTTAGTTTGTCAGTTAGTTAGTTAGTTTGCAGTTAGTTAGTTCGTTTGTCAGTTAGTTAGTTAGTTTGCTGTAAATTATATAGTTTGTCAGTTAGTTAGATTGTTTGCATTAAGTTAGCTAGTTTGCAGTTACCTACATGTTTGAAGTTATTTGGTTACTTTCCAGTAAATTAGTTTGATTGTCAGTTAGTTAGTTAGTTTCCAGTTAGTTAGTCAGTTTGCATTAAATTAGTTAATTTGTCATTTAGCTAGTTAGTTTGTCAGTTAGTTAGTTAGTTTGCATTAAGTTAGTTAATTTGTCATTTAGCTAGTTAGTTTGTCAGTTGGTTAGTTAGTTTGCAGTTAGTTAGTTACATTGTCAGTTAGTAAGTTAGTTTGTCAGTTAGTTAGTTAGTTTGCATTATATTAGTTACTTTCGTAAGTAAGTTAGTTAGTTTGCAGTTAGTTAGTTAGTTTGTCAGTTAGTTAGTTAGTTTACAGTTAGTTAGATACTTTGTCAGTTAGTAAGTTAGTTTGTCAGTTAGTTAGTTTGTTTGTAATTAGTTAGATATTGTGCAGGTTATTTAGTTAGATTTCTTTAAATTAGTTTGATTGTCAGTTAGTTAGTTAATTTGCAGTTAGTTAGTTAGTTTGTAAGTTAGTTAGTTAGTTTGCAGTTACTTAGTTAGTTAGCTTGCATTTAGTTTGGTTAGTTAGTTTGCAGTTAGTTAGACAGTTGCAGTTAGTTAGTTAGTTAGTTGCAGTTGTTTGCAGTTAGGAAGTTAGTTTGTCAGTTAGTTAGTTAGTTTGCAGTTAGTTAGTTACTTTGTCAGTTAGTAAGTTAGTTTGTCAGTTAGTTAGTTTGTTTGCAATTAGTTAGATATTTTACAGTTATTTAGTTAGTTTACTTTAAATTAGTTTGATTGTCAGTTAGTTAGTTAATTTGCAGTTAGTTAGTTAGTTTGTAAGTTAGTTAGTTGGTTTGCAGTTAGTTAGTTAGTTTGTAAGTTAGTTAGTTAGTTTGCAGTTAGTTAGTTAGTTTGGAGTTAGTTAGTTAGTTTGCAGTTAGTTAGTTAGTTTGTCAGTTAGATTAGTTGCAGTTAGTTGCAGTTAGTTAGTTACATTAGTTGTAGTTCAAGTTATTTAGTTAGTTTGTTTGGCTAAATTAGTTAATTTGTCAGTTATGTTAGTTAGTTTGCACTTATATTAGTTACTTGATTTGTAAGTTTGTTAGTTTGTTTGCAGTGAGTTAGTTAGTTTGCAGTTAGTTAGTTCGTGTGCAGTTAGTTAGTTAGATTGCAGTTAGTTATTTAGTTTGTAAGTTAGTTAGTTAGTTTGCTGGTAGTTATTTAGTTTGTGTGTTCGTTAGTTAGTTTGCAGTTAGTTAGTTAGTTTGCAGTTAGTTAGATAGTTTGCAGATAGATGGCTAGTTTGCAGTTAGTTAGACAGTTTGCAGTTAGTTAGTTACTTTGTCAGTTAGTAAGTTAGTTTGTCTGTTAGTTAGTTTGTTTGCAATTAGTTAGATATTTTGCAGTTATTTAGTTAGTTTGCTTTAAAATTGAATTGGTTTGATTGTCCAGTTAGCTGGTTAATTTGCAGTTAGTTAAGTTGGTTTGTAGGTTGAAGTTAGTTGTAGTTTGCAGTTAATTTATTTAGTTAGTTTGTCAAAAAGTAAAAGTTAGTTATTTGCAGTGTTTTAGTTATTTAGTTTGTCTGTTAGTTAGTTAGTAAGTTAGTTAGTTAGTTTGCAGTTAGTTCGATAGTTTGCAGGTAGTTTGAAGTTTGCAGTTAGTTAAATAGTTTGCAGTTAGTTAGTTGGTTGTCAGTTAGTTAGTTAGTTTGCAGTTAGTTAGTTAGTTTGCAGTCTGTTAGTTAGTTATTTGCTGTAAATTATATAGTTTGTCAGTTAGTTAGATTGTTTGCATTAAGTTAGCTAGTTTGCTAGTTATAGTTGTGTTAGTTAGTTTTGTTAAATTAGTTTGATTGTCAGTTAGTTAGTTGGTTTTAAGTTAGTTAGTTAGTTTGCAGTTAAATTGTTACTTTTTCAGGTAGTTACTTAGTTAGTTAGTCAGTTAGTTAGTTAGTTATGTTAGTAGTTAATTTGTTAAGTTAGTTAATTTGTCATTTAGCTAGTTAGTTTGTCAGTTGGTTAGTTAGTTTGCAGTTAGTTAGTTACATTGTCAGTTAGTAAGTTAGTTTGTCAGTTAGTTAGTTAGTTTGCATTAGTTATTAGTTTGTAGTGTTAGTTAGTTTGCCGTCAGTTAGTTAGTTAGATTTGATTAGTTAGATACTTTGCAGTTAGTTAGTTAGTAGCTAAGTTAGTTTGTCAGTTAGTTAGTTTGTTTGCAATTAGTTTGATTGTCAGTTGATTAGTTAGTTTGGTCGGTAGTTTGGCGGTTAGTTATTTAGTTAGTTTGTGCAGTTAGTTAGTTTAGTTTTTAAGTTAGTTAGTTAGTTAGGTTGTTAGTTGCAGTTAGGTAGTTATGTTAGTTAGTTAGTTAGATTGTTAGTTAGATAGTTTGAAAAGTTTGCAGTTAGTTAGACAGTTTGCAGTTAGGAAGTTAGTTTGTCAGTTAGTTAGTTAGTTTGCAGTAAGTTAGTTACTTTGTCAGTTAGTAAGTTAGTTTGTCAGTTAGTTAGTTTGTAAGCAATTAGTTAGATATTTTGCAGTTATTTAGTTAGTTTGCTTTAAATTAGTTTGATTGTCAGTTAGTTGAGTTAGTTTTCAGTTAGTTAGTTAGTTTGTCAGTTAGTTAGTTAGTTAGTTAGTAAGTTAGTTTTTCAGTTAGTTAGTTTGCAGTTAGTTATTTAGTTTGTCAGTTAGTTAGTTAGTTTGCAGTTAGTTAGTTAGTATGCGGTTAGTTAGATTGTTTGCAGATAGTTACCTAGTTTGCAGTTAGTTAGACAGTTTGCATTTATTTAGTTAGTTTGTCAGTTAAATAGTTAATTTGTCAGTGTGTTAGTTAGTTTGCATTATATTAGTTACTTCTGTAAGTTTGTTAGTTTGTTTGCAGTGAGTTAGTTAGTTTGCAGTTAGTTAGTTAGTTTGCAGTTAGTTAGTTAGTTTGCAGTTAGTTATTTAGTTTGTAAGTTAGTTAGTTAGTTTAGTCGTAGTTATTTAGTTTTTGTGTTCGTTAGTTAGTTTGCAGTTAGTTAGTTAGTTTGCAGTTAGTTAGTTAGTATGCAGTTAGTTAGATTGTTTGCAGATAGTTTGAAAGTTTGCAGTTAGTTAGACAGTTTGCAGTTAGTTAGTTAGCTTGTCAGTTAGTTAGTTAGTTTGCAGTTAGTTAGCTAGTTTGTAAGTTAGTTAGTTAGTTTGCAGTTAGTTAGTTAGGTAGTGTGCAGTTAGTTAGTTGGTTTGTCAGATAGTTAGTTAGTTTTTCAGTTAGTTAGATAGTTTGCCAGTTTGTTAGTTAGTTTGCATTATATTAGTTACTTTCGCCAGTTAGTTAGTTAGTTTGCAGTAGGTTAGCTATTTTGCAGTAAAATAGTTAGTTTGTCAGGTAGTTAGCTAGTTTGCAGTTAGTTAGTTAGATTATACGTAGTTAGTTATTTAGATAGTATATTAGTTAGCTATTTAGTTTGTAAGTTAGTTAGTTAGTTTAGTCGTAGTTATTTAGTTTTTGTGTTCGTTAGTTAGTTTGCAGTTAGTTAGTTAGTTTGCAGTTAGTTAGATTGTTTGCAGATAGTTGGCTAGTTTGCAGTTAGTTAGACAGTTTGCAGTTAGTAAGTTAGTTTGTCAGTTCGTTAGTTAGTTTGCATTATATTAGTTACTTTTTTAAGTAAGTTAGTTAGTTTGCAGTTAGTAAGTTAGTTTGTCAGTTAGTTAGTTTGTTTGCAATTAGTTAGATATTTTGCAGTTATTTAGTTAGTTTGCTTTAAATTTGTTTCATTGTCAGTTAGTTAGTTAATTTGCAGTTAGTTAGTTAGTTTGTAAGTTAGTTAGTTAGTTTGCAGTTAGTTAGTTAGTTTGTAAGTTAGTTAGTTAGTTTGCAGTTAGTTATTTAGTTTGTCAGTTAGTTAGTTAGTTTGCAGTTAGTTAGTTAGTATGCAGTTAGTTAGATTGTTTGCAGATTGTTTGCTAGTTTGCAGTTAGTTAGACAGTTTGCAGTTAGTTAGTTAGTTTGCAGTTAGTAAGTTAGTTTGTCAGTTAGTTAGTTAGTTTGCAGTTAGTTAGTTAGTTTGCATTTAGATAGTTAGTTTATAGGTAGTTTGTTATTTAGATAGTATATTAGTTAGTTAGTATAAAGTAAATTAGATAATTTATCAGTTAGTTATTTAGTTTGCAGTTAGTTAGATAGTTTACGGTCAGTTATTTAGTATGCGGTTAGATAGTTAGTTTGGCAGTTAGTTAGTTAGTTTGTCAGTTAGTTAGATTGTTTGCAGATAGTTAGATAGTTTGCAGGTAGTTAGACAGTTTGCAGTTATTTAGTCAGTTTGTCAGTTAGTTAGTCAGTTTGCAGTTAGTTAGATTGTTTGCAGTTATTTAGTTAGTTTGCAGTTGGTTAGATAGTTTGCAGTTATTTAGTTAGTTTGCAGTTAGTTGATTGTCCGTTAGTTAGTTGTTTGCAGTTAAATTTAGTTAGTTTGCAGTTAGTTGTTATAATGTCAGTTTGTTAGTTAGTTTGCAGTTAGTTAGTTAGTTTGTCAGTTAGTTAGTTAGTTTCCAGTTAGTTAGTTAGTTTGTCTGTTAGTTAGTTTGTTTGCAGTTAGTTAGTTAGTTTGCAATTAGTTAGATAGTTTGCAGTAATTTGGATATTTTGTCACTTAGTTTGTTAGTTAGTCTGCATTTATTTAAATTGTTTGCAGTTAGTTAGCTAGTTTGCAGTCAGTTAGATTGTTGTCAGTTATTTAGTTAGTTTGTCAGTTAGTTACTTAGTTTGCAGTTAGTTAGTTCGTTTGTCAGTTAGTTAGTTAGATTGTAAGGTAGTTAGTTACTTTGCAGTTATTTAGATTGTTTGCAGTTAGTTGGTAGTTTGTCAGTTAGTTAGATTGTTTGCGGATAGTTAGCTTGTTCGCAGTTGGTTAGATTGTTTGCAGTTAGTTAGTTAGATTGCAGTTAGTTAGATTGTTTGCAGTTATTTAGTTAGTTTGCAGTTGGTTAGATAGTTTGCATTAAATTAGTTAGTTTGTCAGTTAATTAGTTAATCTATCTGGTAGTTAATTATGTTGTCAGTTGGATAGTTTGTTTGCAGTTAGTTAGTTAGTTTGTCTGTTAGTTAGCTTGTTTGCAGTTAGTTAGTTTGCAATTAGTTAGATAGTTTGCAGTAATTTGGATATTTTGTCACTTAGTTTGTTAGTTAGTCTGCATTTATTTAAATTGTTTGCAGTTAGTTAGCTAGTTTGCAGTCAGTTAGATAGTTTGCAGTCAGTTAGATTGTTGTCAGTTATTTAGTTAGTTTGTCAGTTAGTTACTTAGTTTGCAGTTAGTTAGTTCGTTGGTCAGTTAGTTAGTTAGATTGTAAGGTAGTTAGTTAGTTTGCAGTTAGTTAGTTAATATGTCAGTTAGACAGTTAGTTTGCAATTAGTTAGTTAGTTTGTAAGTTAGTTAGTTAGTTTGCAGTTAGTTAGTTAGTTTATAGGTAGTTAGTTATTTAGATAGTATATTAGTTAGTTAGTTGGCAGTAAATTGGTTAATTTGTCAGTTAGTTAGTTAATTAGTAGTTAGTTAGTTAGTTTGTAAGTTAGATAGTTAGTTTGCTGTTAGTTATTTAGTTTGTCAGTTAGTTAGTTAGTTTGCAGTTAGTTAGATTGTTTGCAGATAGTTAGCTAGTTTGCAGTTAGTTAGACAGTTTGCAGTTAGTAAGTTAGTTTGTCAGTTAGTTAGTTAGTTTGCAGTTAGTTAGTTACTTTGTCAGTTAGTAAGTTAGTTTGTCAGTTAGTTAGTTTGTTTGCAATTAGTTAGATATTTTGCAGTTATTTAGTTAGTTTGCTTTAAATTAGTTTGATTGTCAGTTAGTTAGTTACTTTGTAAGTTAGTTAGTTTGTTTACAGTTAGTTATTTAGTTTGTCAGTTAGTTAGTTAGTTTGCAGTTAGTTAGTTAGTTTGTGTGTTAGTTACTTAATTTGCTGTTAGTTAGTTAGTTTGCAGTTAGTTAGATTGTTTGCAGATAGTTTGCTAGTTTGCAGTTAGTTAGACAGTTTGCAGTTAGTAAGTTAGTTTGTCAGTTAGTTAGTTAGTTTGTAGTTAGTTAGTTACTTTGTCAGTTAGTAAGTTAGTTTGTCAGTTAGTTAGTTTGTTTGCAATTAGTTAGATATTTTCTAGTTATTTGGTTAGTTTGCTTTAAATTAGTTTGATTGTCAGTTAGCTAGTTAATTTGCAGTTAGTTAGTTAGTTAGTTTGCAGTTAGTTAGTTAGTTTGTAAGTTAGTTAGTTAGTTTGCAGTTAGTTAGTTAGTTTGCAGTTAGTTATTTAGTTTGTCAGTTAGTTAGTTAGTTTGCAGTTAGTTAGTTAGTATGCAGTTAGTTAGATTGTTTGCATTAAGTTAGCTAGTTTGCAGTTACCTACATGTTTGAAGTTATTTAGTTACTTTCCAGTAAATTAGTTTGATTGTCAGTTAGTTAGTTAGTTTCCAGTTAGTTAGTCAGTTTGCATTAAATTAGTTACTTTTTCAGGTAGTTATTTAGGTTATCGGTTAATTACTTAGTTTGCATTAAGTTAGTTAATTTGTCATTTAGCTAGGTAGTTTGTCAGTTGGTTAGTTAGTTTGCAGTTAGTTAGCTAGTTTGCAGTTAGTTAGATACTTTGTCAGTTAGTAAGTTAGTTTGTCAGTTAGTTAGTTTGTTTGCAATTAGTTAGATATTTTGTAGGTTATTTAGTTAGTTTGCTTTAAATTAGTTTGATTGCTCGTTAGTTAGTTAATTTGCAGTTAGTTAGTTAGTTTGTAAGTTAGTTAGTTAGTTTGCAGTTAGTTAGTTAGTTTGTAAGTTAGATAGTTAGTTTGCAGTTAGTTCTTTAGTTTGTCAGTTAGTTAGTGTTCAGGAATTAAAAAGGTTGACCCCGCGTACCACGGGCACCAAATCGAAATGGCCCGTCCCTGGTCGGACGCGGTCCACGCCCGGCTAGGTACGGGCCTGAAATTGTTTCTCCATGCGTGATTAACACGCACGCGCGCGTGTGCGCGCGCCGCGGTACACGACGTCACAACGTCGATCCAATCGATGATTGGATCGACGTCAAATCCCGGTTTTTTTGAGACTCGGCGATCATACAAATACCGGCGTACGACCGGTAAAAACTCTCTCGCTGTTCGATTCTCCTAAAAGTACACTAAAAGATATCCAGTGAACGTGTGTGATCAGTGTCGCCATTTTTTGTACGTCGCCGAGTCCTTTTCCAGTGCCACGTGCCAACACGTAAAAGTTCAACCTAAATTTAACTGCTCTGATTCTTATATTAATCCGTGAGCCGCTTACACGCATATCGCGAAATTAATCCGTGAGCCGCTTACACGCATATCGCGAATACGGCGAATAAACTGGTGCTGATATAACTGTCTGTGACTGTTTAATTTCCTGTAATATCACTCCGCCCCCTTGAAAAAGGGTAAAACTTGCGCCCCGTGGCCTTCCTATTCCTAAAGCCAATAACGCCACGAAACATATTGGTCCTTCGAGCCGGATACGGAGTGAAAATCAGTGCACGAATTCAAATTCGCGAACAAAGAACTACAGCCGACACGTGGTAACGTCTTTGACCTCGTGCGCGTAAACAACAAGTGCGCGCTCGCTAACGAACATCGCTGTCCTCTACACGGCAAGATGAGTGAAATTGAAAAACTCGTAAAGCAACAACAAGACTCCATGTATTTCGTCCTAAGGGCATTGGAGAATTTCAAGAAGATTGGCAAATCAAATTATACGTTGGCTAACGTCCGCAACCGAATGGCGAAACTAGAGGACGCCTTCAAGGAGAGCTTCTCGGCGGATTGTGGTGGCAGCCAGTCCAGAGAACTAAAAAACACTGGACTACTTCGTGTCCCAACAGTTCCAGACAACCCACGACGCGTATCTGCACGCGTCCGACCACATTGCGGTGGTTCAAAACCATTTGGAGGAGAGGAAGCAGCGCGAGTCTCAATCCGCAGGCGAAACACCTGGATCAACAGGGCAGCAGCCATCCAATCCAACTGCCATGGACCGCCTTCCGCAGCTCAATCTTCCGAGGTATTCCGGCGATCCTGAAAATTGGGAGAGCTTCAGAGATCGCTTCAAGGCCATGATCGTCAATAATATCGCATTGTCCGAGGTATCAAAACTCCAATATCTATTCTCGTGCTTAGAAAAGGAGCCGTTAGATGCTGTTCGAAACCTCGCGATTACCGACGCGAACTTTCAGATCGCGTGGAACTTGTTAATACGGCGATACGATAATAAACGGCGTCTCTATTACCGTACATGTGCAGAACTTGTTAAATTTGCCAAAAGCTACATTCGAATCAAAAACTGCGCTGGAGCGACATTCGCGATCGAGCCAATATGGCGATTCAAGCCTTAAAACATCTTGAGTGCGCCGTCGACAAATGGAGACGAGATAGTAGTTTGCTTAATTGTAAATTCTTTAGACAAAAACACGCGACGCGCTTGGGAGCTCCAACTAGGCGGCTCCACCGACTTTCCTGCATACACGGAGCTCGACAATTTCTTAGAAAACCGTATCCGTTCCTTAGAAGCCTTGTCTCCGGCGACGCCTCACGCGCCTATTTCCGTTACCACTAAATCTTTACCCACTCGACGGTCGCTTGCTTCACACAGTACAACGTCAGCCGCTTTCCAATGCTCACTGTGTCAAGCAAATCACGGCTTAAACCAATGTCCGGATTTCCGCGAAAAATCGGTCGAACAACGAATCGCCTACGTAAAGCAAGGTAGACGATGTTTTAATTGCCTAAGTAGCCACCACAATCTTCCGGATTGTAAAAGTAAATACTCGTGTCAAAAATGTAGAAAACGTCACCATACCTTGCTTCACATTCAAGCCAGTTCTTCTGGATCCGAAGCCGTCGCCCCACCGGCAGTCGCGCGGGCGCCGCACCCTCAGGTCGCGTCGTTATCGATCATGCGATCGACCTTCCGCCGCGTGCAGGTCATTCTCGCGTCTGCCTGGATTCAAGTTCAAACCCACCAGGGTCGCTCGGAGCGTATTCGCGCGCTCCTCGATCAAGGCTCGGTAGTGTCCTTTGATTACCGAAAACCTAGCGCAACGGTTGAAAGCCCCGCGTGCTCGTGTGTCCGTGGCGATTACCGGCGTCGGTAACAGCGAAACTCCTGTAATACGCAAACAGATATTCTGATAAGGTCATGTAAACAGGCCGGCACTGTATACTCTACCACCGCGTTGATCATCAAAAGTCTATCGAAATACTTACCTCCACGCGTTGCACACACTTGCACCTTCGAGCATTTACGCGATCTCGATTTAGCGGATGAAAACCCATTTAGCAACGAACCAATCGAAATGATTATCGGGGCCGATATTTACGGCCTCACTTTGAAGCTTCTCCGGAATCCGAACGGGCGCCGCAAATGAACCGGTGGCACAAAACACCACACTCGGTTGGATCCTTTCCGGTCCCGTTTCTGTCAAGCCTACGCCGACCCTTTCCATGATCCCTGCACATCACTGCTCGGCCGTTGAATCGTTGGACACTGAAATTCGTAAATTTTGGGAGATCGAGCAACTCCCCACCACTACAACACTCACTCCTGCGGAACAGGAGTGCGAAAATCATTTTCAAACCACTCACACACGGAGCTCCACAGGGCAATACTGTGTCCGTCTTCCATTTATCCGTGGGCCTCCCATTGATATCGGGTCGTCCCTTTCCGCCGCAAAAACCATGTGGCTTCGCCAAGAGCACCGACTGGAAAATAATTCCGCAATTGCAGACGAGTACGCTAACTTCATGAACGAATACGCGACGCTCCAACACATGCACGAAGTTCTTGATCACACCGATACAAACAATCAAACCGTGTATATCCCGCATCATGCCGTTATACGCGCAAATAGCCTTACGACTCGTCTCCGTGTTGTTTTCAATGCGTCGTGTCACACGTCGAACGGTACGTCGTTGAACGATCACTTACACGTCGGGCCGAAACTACAAACTGAATTGCCCTCCGTTATTTTACAATGGCGATTGCATCGCTTCGTCTATATCGCGGACATCGAAAAGATGTACAGACAAATCCTCGTAGACGAACGCGACACCGATTACCAACGTATCGTTTGGCGCGCGTCCCCGTCGGAACCACTCAAACACTTTCGTCTCCGCACTGTTACATACGGAACAGCATCCGCACCGTATCTCGCCCTCCGCGTTATGAAACAATTAGCCATCGACGAGGGCTCCAATTATCCATTAGCACTTCCGGTACTAAACAACCAAATTTACGTTGACGATTGCGTATTCGGCGCGAACGACGAGATCACTGCGCGGCAAACTCGAGATCAACTCGTCGCACTATTAAAGCAAGGGATTCAACCTCGAAAATGGGCGAGCAATTCCCAAACCTATTAGCTGATATTACACATCGCGATCAAAGTCCCGCGGAGAATAAAACACTGCAACCCGATGACGAGCCTCAAAGTACTCGGCGTCACTTGAACCGCGAGTCGGACTCCTTTCAGTTTAGTATACAAATTACCGAGATCGTGCCAAAAACTAAACGCGAAATACTATCTACGATAGCTAAACTCTTCGACCCGCTCGGTTGGGTCGCTCCCGTAGTAATAACCGCTAAGATTTTCCTACAAAGACTCTGGCTTCTCAAGTGCGAGTGGGACACGTGTATTCCGTCGGAAATCCTTCATGAATGGACTCACTATTATAAGCAACTCATATATCTACAACAGCTATCGGTGCCGCGATGGATCCAGTACGGATCACACACACACACACATACGAGTTACATGGATTCGCCGACGCGTCGAATTCCGCGTATGCCGCGGTAGTTTATTTACGTGTAAATACCGTCTCGAATGATGCCTGTGTCTCGCTCCTCGCAGCCAAATCCAAGGTTGCTCCAGTCAAGCCCATGAGCATTCCTCGGTTGGAATTATGCGCCGCTCTCCTTCTCTCCCGTTTGGTACAGTTCATCCAAGCCTCTACTGCTTTCTCCACCATGCCAGTCCACTGCTGGACAGATTCGACAATCGTCCTCACCTGGGTTACGCAACACCCGTCGCGATGGAAAACATTCGTCGCGAATCGCGTCAATGAAATTCAAACGACCTTACCTTCCGCGAAATGGCGGCACGTGTCAACCGCGGATAACCCCGCCGATTGCGCGTCCCGTGGACTGACCGGTGAAAACTTCAACCAGCATCACCTTTGGTGGCAAGGTCCCTCATGGCTGACACGGGCTGAACTCCGACTGGCCGAACGATGCTCCTGGTAGAGACTTGTCCGTTCCTCGAAGCAAAGCCAATCCCGGTCATACACACACTAACTTCTCCTGATTGGGAGCTGGCGACGAAATATTCCCGGTGGAACAAACTCCTTCGAATCACGGCATATATTCTCCGCTTCATCGCCAAGCTTCGCCCGAAATTCACGCCCAACGCGTCGCGAGACGTCCTTCAACCTACCGACGCACTCTGCGCCGGCGAAATCAAACGGGCACTCGTGTTCTGGTTGAAGTACATTCAACAACGAGTGTTCCCAATCGAATTACGCTGCTTACTAGCCAATCAACCGCTCCCAAAGAAAAGTGTTCTCCTCGCCTTCAACGCGTACCTTTGCGAGGACGGGCTCGTACGAGTCGGCGGGCGCTTGCAAAATTCAATGGATTCCAACATCGCCAAACACCCGATCCTCTTATCCTCCCCTCTTGCGGAGCTCCTCGTCCGTTCCGTGCATCAACAAACTTTACACGGGGCCCGCAACTCACGCTCTCTACTCTCCGCCAGGAATATTGGCTGCTGCGTGCAAAGCCATTCATTCGCGCCGTCCTCTATCGCTGCGTCGTGTACGCGCGAACGCGCAAACAATGCGCAGGAACTAATGGGTTCTCTTCCGTCCCCTCGCGTGAATCGTGCCGAAACGCGCTTTCCTTCACTGCGGGTAGATCTATGCAGGGCCGGTGCTTGTTCGCACCACCGCCGGACGCGGCTTCAAGGCCCGAAAGCTTATATCGCGCTTTTCGTGTGTCTTCCCACTCGTGCGGTGCACTTAGAACTTGTAAGCGATTACTCGACAGCAGCATTCCTGGCTTGTTTCGACCGATTCTCGGCGCGTCGTGGATTACCGAACACGCTTTATTCCGATAACGGTACGACCTTCCAAGGTGCCGACAAAGAGCTGCACCGTTCGTTTCATGCGGCGACGCGAGACGTTAACCTACGGAATAAACTCGCCAGCGATCAAATAAACTGGATATTCATTCACCCCTCCGCGCCACAATTCGGTGGTCTGTGGGATGCCGGAATCCGCATCACCAAACACCACTTAAATCGATCCATAGGTGCGCACACGTTGACCTTCGAAGAACTATCCACGGTATTATGCCAGACCGAGGCATGCTTAAATTCTCGCCCGATCGCCCCCATGTCCGATAGCCTTGAGGATTATTCCGCACTTACGCCGGGGCATTTCCTCACCGGTTCCGCAAGCGATAAACTCGGTTCCAACTCCCACACTGTTGGACGTCCGTGAACAGCGTCTCACTCGCTGGCAACTGCTCCGGCGAATGGCAGAAACATTCTGGCAAGCGTGGTCGCGAGAATATTTACACACATTGCAACAGCGACCGAAATGGCAAATCCGAACTAACCTCGCACAACCAGGGAGAATCGTGCTCCTGCACAACTCACTCGCACCGCCGTGCAAATGGGAATTGGGCCGTATAACCGCGCCATCCCGGCCCCGACGGCATCACACGTGTCGTTACGATCAAAACCGCGCAGAGCGAATACCGACGCCCCATCACGAAACTCAGCTTCTTGCCGGTCGAAATCAACAACGCTGAGCACGCATCCCAAAATGCTAGCCACGCTTAAACGAGGCAGCATGGCGGGCGGCCTCCTCCTCCGTACCCGTAACTAGCTAATAAGAATTGTAAATAGTAGACTAAGCAAAATTCATGTACATATACTATGTAGGTTAAGTTTCCGATTCCTGATCGTAATCGCATGCGGTCGGATCCTATCGATCCGAGGCGGGCGGTATGTTCAGGAATTAAAAAGGTTGACCCCGCGTACCACGGGCACCAAATCGAAATGGCCCTTCCCTGGTCGGACGCGGTCCACGCCCGGCTAGGTACGGGCCTGAAATTGTTTCTCCATGCGTGATTAACACGCACGCGCGCGTGCGCGCGCCGCGGTAGTCGATCCAATCGATGATTGGATCGACGTCAAATCCCGGTTTTTTTGAGACTCGGCGATCATACAAATACCGGCGTACGACCGGTAAAAACTCTCTCGCTGTTCGATTCTCCTAAAAGTACACTAAAAAGATATCCAGTGAACGTGTGTGATCAGTGTCGCCATTTTTTGTACGTCGCCGAGTCCTTTTCCAGTGCCACGTGCCAACACGTAAAAGTTCAACCTAAATTTAACTGCTCTGATTCTTATATTAATCCGTGAGCCGCTTACACGCATATCGCGAAATTAATCCGTGAGCCGCTTACACGCATATCGCGAATACGGCGAATAAACTGGTGCTGATATAACTGTCTGTGACTGTTTAATTTCCTGTAATATCACTCCGCCCCTTGAAAAAGGGTAAAACTTGCGCCCCGTGGCCTTCCTATTCCTAAAGCCAATAACGCCACGAAACAGTTAGTTAGTTTGCAGTTAATTAGTAAGTATGCAGTTAGTTAGATTGTTTGCAGATAGTTTGCTAGTTTGCAGTTAGTTAGAGAGTTTGCAGTTAGTTAGTTAGTTTGTCAGTTAGTTAGTTAGTTTGCAGTTAGTTAGTTATTTTGTCAGTTAGTAAGTTAGTTTGTCAGTTAGTTAGTTTGTTTGCAATTAGTTAGTTAGTTTGTCAGTTATTTATTTAGTATGTCAGTTAGTTCGTTAGTTTGCAGTTAGTTAGCTATTTTGCAGTAAAATAGTTAGTTTGTCAGGTAGTTAGTTAGTTTGCAGTTAGTTAGTTAGTTTATACGTAGTTAGTTATTTAAATAGTATATTAGTTAGTTATTTAGTTTGTAAGTTAGTTAGTTAGTTTGCTGGTAGTTATTTAGTTTGTGTGTTCGTTAGTTAGTTTGCAGTCAGTTTAGTTAGTTTGCAGTTAGTTAGATTGTTTGCAGATAGTTTGCTAGTTTGCAGTTAGTTAGACAGTTTGCAGTTAGTTAGTTATTTTATACTTAGTTAGTTATTTAGATAGTATATTAGTTAGTTATTTAGTTTGTAAGTTAGTTAGTTAGTTTGCTGTTAGTTACTTAGTTTGTGTGTTAGTTAGTTAGTTTGCAGTTAGTTAGTTAGTTTGCAGGTAGTTATATTGTTTGCAGATAGTTGGCTAGTTTGCAGTTAGTTAGACAGTTTGCAGTTATTTAGTTAGTTTGTCAGATACATAGTTAATTTGTCAGTTTGTTAGTTAGTTTGTGTTATGTTAGTTACTTTTGTAAGTTAGTTAGTTTGTTTGCAGTTAGTTATTTAGTTTGTCAGTTAGTTAGTTAGTTTGCAGTTAGTTAGTTAGTTAGTCAGTTAGTTAGTTAGTTTTTCAGTTAGTTAGATAGTTTGCCAGTTTGTTAGTTAGTTTGCATTATATTAGTTACATTCGCCAGTTAGTTAGTTAGTTTGCAGTAAGTTAGCTATTTTGCAGTAAAATAGTTAGTTTGTCAGGTAGTAAGTTAGTTTGCAGTTAGTTAGTTAGTTTATACGTAGTTAGTTATTTAGATAGTATATTAGTTACTTATTTAGTTTGTAAGTCAGTTAGTTAGTTTGCTGTTAGTTATTTAGTTTGTGTGTTAGTGAGTTAGTTTGCAGTTAGTTAGTTAGTTTGCAGTTAGTTAGATTGTTTGCAGATAGTTGGCTAGTTTATAGTTAGTTAGACAGTTTGCAGTTATTTAGTTAGTTTGCTTTAAATTAGTTTGATTGTCAGTTAGTTAGTTAATTTGCAGGTAGTTAGTTAGTTTGTAAGTTAGTTAGTTAGTTTGCAGTTAGTTAGTTAGTATGTAAGTTAGTTAGTTATTTTGCAGTAAAATAGTTAGTTTTTCAGGTAATTAGTTAGTTTGCAGTTAGATAGTTAGTTTATAGGTAGTTAGTTATTTAGATAGTATATTAGTTAGTTAGTTTGCAGTAAATTAGATAATTTGTCAGTTAGTTAGTTAGTTTGCAGTAAGTTAGTTAGTTTGCAGTTATTTAGTTAGTTTGCAGTAAAATAGTTAGTTTTCAAGGTAATTGGTTAGTTTGCAGTTAGATAGTTAGTTTATAGGTAGTTAGTTATTTAGATTGTATATTAGTTAGTTAGTTTGCAGTAAGTTAGATTGTTAGCAGTCAGTTAGCTAGGTATGAAGTTAGTTAGATATTATGCAGTTATTTAGTTAGTTTGTCAGTTAGTTAGTTAGTTTGCAGTTAGTTAATTAGTTTGCGGTTAGTTAGTTATTTTGCAGTAAAATAGTTAGTTTTTCAGGTAATTAGTTAGTTTGCAGTTAGATAGTTAGTTTATAGGTAGTTGGTTGCTTAGATAGTATATTAGTTAGTTAGTTTGCAGTGAATTAGTTAATTTGTTCGTTAGTTAGTTAGTTTGTAGTTAGTTAGTTAGTTTGTCAGTTAGTTAGTTAGTTTGCAATTAGTTAGTTATCTTGCAGTTAGTTAGATTGTTTGCAGATAGTTAGCTAGTTTGTAGTTAGTTAGATAGTGTTGCAGTTAGTTAGTTAGTTTGTCTGTTAGTTAGTTACATTGTCAGATAGTTAGTTAGTTTACAGTTAGTTAGGTCGTTTGCCGTTTAGTTAGTTAGTTTGCAGTTAGTTAGATTGTTTGCAGTTATTTAGTTAGTTTGTCAGTTAAATAGTTAGTTTGCAGTTATCTAGATTGTTTGCAGCTACTTGGTAGTTTGTCAGTTAGTTAGCTTGTTCGCAGTTGGTTAAATTGTTTGCAGTTAGATAGTTAGATTGCAGTTAGTTAGAGTGTTAGCAGTTATTTAGTTAGTTTGCAGTTGGTTAGATAATTTGCAGTTATTTAGTTAGTTTGCAGCAAATTTCTTTGATTGTCAGTTAGTTAGTTAGTTTGCATTAAATTAGTTAGTTTGTCAGTTAATTAGTTAATCTATCTAGTAATTAGTTAGGTTGTCAGTTGAATAGTTTGTTTGGAGTTAGCTAGTTAGTTTGTCAGTTAGTTAGGTTGTTTGCAGATAGTTAGCTAGTTTGCAGTTAGTTAGATAGTTTGCAGTCAGTTAGATTGTTGTCATTTATTTAGTTAGTTTGTCAGTTAGTTACTTAGTTTGCAGTTAGTTAGTTCGTTGGTCAGTTAGTTAGTTAGATTGTAAGGTAGTTAGTTAGTTTGCAGTTAGTTAGTTAATTTGTCAGTTAGTTAGTTTGTCAGTTACATAGATAGTTTGTAAGTGTGTTAGTTTGTTTGCAGTTAGTTAGATTGTTTGCAGTTAGTTAGCTAGTTTGCAGTTAGTTTGTTAGTTTGCTATATAGTTAGATTGCTAACAGATAGTTAACTAGTTTGCAGTTAGTTAGATAGTTTGCAGTTATTTAGTTAGTTTGTCAGTTAGTTAGTCAGTTGGCACTTCGTTAGTTTGTTTGCAGTTAGTTAGTTAGTTTGCAGTTAGTTAGATAGTTGGTAAGTTAGTTAGTTAGTTTGCTGTTAGTAATTTAGTTTGTCAGTTAGTTAGATAGTTTACGGTCAGTTATTTAGTATGCGGTTAGATAGTTAGTTTGTCAGTTAGTTAGTTAGTTTGTCAGTTAGTTAGATAGTTTGTCAGTGTGTTAGTTAGTTTGCATTATATTAGTTACTTTTGTAAGTTAGCTAGTTTGTTTGCAGTTAGTTATTAAGTTTGTCAGTTAGTAAGATAGTTTGAAATTAGTTAGATAGTTTGGAGTTAGTTAGATTGTTTGCAGATCAGTTCAGTTAATTTGTCAGTTAGATGAGTTTAGTTTGGTGGTTAGCCATTTAGTTAGTTTGTCAGTTACATTGAGTTAGTTTGTTTGTAAAGTTGAGCTAGTTTGTTTGCAGTTAGTTAGATTGTTTTGCGATTAATTAGCTAGTTTGCAGTTAGTTTGTTATTGTTACTCTTGTTAGATTGGTCTTTGCAGATAGTTAACTAAGTTTGGCAGTTGAGTTAGATAGTTTGCAGTTATTTAGTTAGTTTGTCAGTTAGCATAGTTAGTTGGCACTTAGTTGGATTTGTTTGCAGTTAGTTGATTTGTTTGCTGCTATTTAGATTGGTTTGCAGTTATTTAGCTGGGTTGTTAGTTGAATTAGTCCGTTTGCAGATTAGAATTACGATTGTTTCAGAATAGTTAGATAGTTTGCAGTTGGTTAGTCAATTTGTAAGTTAGTTAGTTAGTGTGCAGTTAGTTAGTTAATTTGTCCAGTTAGTTAGTTAGTTTGTCAGTTAGATAGTTAGTTTGCAGTTAGTTACGATTGTTTGCAGATAGTTAGATAGTTTCGTAGGTAGTTAGACGGTTGCAGTTATTTGAGTCAGTTTGTCAAATTAGTTAGTCAGTTTGGCAGTTCGACTGGATTGTTTGCCAGTTCGTATTTCTAGTTGGTTTGCAGTTGGTTAGATAGTTTGCAGTTATTTAGTTGGTTGGCAGCAAATTTCTTTGATTGTCCGTTAGTTAGTTGGTTACATTAAATTAGTTAGTTTGTCAGCTGGATTAAATTATGGTTAATCACGCATTTATCAGCATTAATATGAACAACTCAGTTGGAGTAGTTTGTTTGCAGTTAGTTAGTTAGTTTGGACGCAGTTAGTTTGTTTGCATTTAGATGGTGGTTTTGCGATTAGCGATAGCTTGGTGGAGTGCGCATTTGGATATTTTGTCACTTAGTTTGTTAGTTAAGTCTGTATTTCTATTTAAATTGATTTGCAGTTAGTTAATAGTTTGCAGTCAGTTAGATAGTTTGCAGTCAGTTAGTGTAGTATGCAGTTAGATTCGATTGTTTGCAGATGTGTTTTGCTGGTTGCAGTTAGTTAGACAGTTTGGTAGTCATTTTAGTTGGTTGTCAGATAGATAGTTAATTTGGGTCAGTTTGTTAGTTAGTTTGCATTATATTAGTTACTTTTGTGTTAGTTAGTTAATGTTTGCAGTTATTTAGTTAGTTTGTTCAGTTAGTTAGTTAGTTTGCAGTTAGTTAGTTGTTTGCAGAGCGTTAGTTAGTTAGTTTGCGAATGTTAGTTATGTTTTGCAGTTAGTTAGTTAGTTAGTTTGGTTGCAGTTAGTTAGATGTTTGTCCAGATTAGCTGGATATGGTTGTCAGTTAGTTATTGGTTAGTTTGCAGATATAGTTACTTGTTTGCATATGTTGTTAGTTTGCAGTTATTTAGTAATTGAACAGTTTGCAGTTAGTTCGTTAGTTTTGTCGATTGAATTAGTCAATTTGCGATTAGTTTGTCAGTTAGTTAGTTAGTTGCAGTTTTGCAGTTAGTTAGTTAGCAATTTCTTTGATTGTCCGTTGAGTTAGATTGAATTGGTTGCAGTTAATAGATAATCTGCTAGTTTGGTTGTAGTTAGACAGTTTGCAGTTAGTTTAGTTAGTTTGTCAGTTAGATTAGTTAATTTGTCAGTTAGTTAGTTAGTTTGCAATTAGTTAGTTACTTTAGTAATTTGTTTATTTTGTAGTTTAGTATTTGTTTGTCAAGTTAGTTAGTTAAGCTTGTCAGTTAGTTAGTTAGTTGCAGTTAGTTAGATTAGTTTGCAGTTACTTTAAGTGGTTAGTTGCTAAGTAGTTTGCAGTTAGTTATGCAGTTAGTTAGATTGTTTGCAGTTAGTTAGTTAGTTTGCAGTTAGTTAGATAGTTAGAAGTTATTTAGTTAGTTTTATCAGATAAAATGAATTGAATTTGTCAAGTTAGTTAAGTTTATTATTTTAGTTAGTTTGTAGTTATATTAGTTACTTTTGTAAGTTAGTTAGTTAGTTTGTTAGTTATTTAGTTAATTAGTTAGTTAGTTAGTTAGTTAGTTAGTTAGTTTGTAAGTTAGTTAGTTGGTTGCAGTTAGTTAGTTAGTTTGTGTTAGTTAGTATTTGGATAGTTAATTGCTAGTTTGTAAGTAAGTTAGTTATTTTGTCAGATAGTTAGTTAGTTTGTCAGTTAGTTAGTTAGTTTGCCAGTTTGTTAGTTAGTTTGGTTATTTGTTAGTTAGTTAGTTTGCAAGTTAGTTAGATTGTTTGCAGATAGTTTGCTATTTGCAGTAAATAAGTTAGACAGTTTGCAGTTAGTTAGTTTGTTTAAGTGTTAGTTAACGTTGTGTTAGTTAGTTAGTTTATTTAGTTAGTATTATAGTTAGTTAGTTTCTTAGTTAGTTAGTTTGCTTTGTTTGTTAGTTAGTTAGTTTGTCAGTTCAGTTAGTATGGTTTGCAGTTAGTTAGATAGTTTGCAGTTAGTTGATATATTGTTGCAGTTAGTTAGATTGCAGTCTAAAGTTAGTTTACGTTAGTCTGCCAGTTGGTTTGCAGATATTAGTTAGTTTGGCAAAGATTAGTTAGATTAGTTTGCCAGTTAATTAAGTTAGTTTGCAGTTAGCCTAATTATTTATTGAATTTGTAAATCAGTTAGTTAGTTAGTTTGTCAAAGTTAGTTAGCATAGTTTGCAGTATAATTAGTTAGATTGTTTGCAGTAGTTAGCTTAGTTTGAATTGCAAGTTAGTTAGACAGTTAATAGTTAGTTGATTAGTTAGTTTTTAGTTAGTTATTTAGTTTGTTTTGCAAGTTGGTTAGTTAGTTTTGTGTTGGGTGTTAGTTAGTTAGTTAGTTTGCAATTAGTTAATTGAATTAGTTACAATTTGCGTTATCAATTATTAGATTAGTTAGTCCTAGTTAGTTGCAATTAGTTTGTCAATTTTAAATTATCAATTAGTTAGATATTTAAATTAGTTTAGTCAATTTGCTAATTAGTTAGTTTTGTGATATTAACTAGTTAGTTAGTATTGAATTAGTTATGAATTAATTAGATTTACGAATTTAAGTTAGTTATTTTGAATTAGTTATTTAGTTTAGATATTTTGCAATTAATTATAGTTAGTTGTTGCAGTTTGCAGTTAGTTAGTTAGTATGCAGTTAGTTAGATTGTTTGCATTAAATTAGTTACTTTTTCAGGTAGTTATTTAGGTTATCAGTTAATTACTTAGTTTGCATTAAGTTAGTTAATTTGTCATTTAGCTATATAGTTTGTCAGTTGGTTAGTTAGTTTGCAGTTAGTTAGTTAGTTTGCAGTTAGTTAGATACTTTGTCAGTTAGTAAGTTAGTTTGTCAGTTAGTTAGTTTGTTTGGAATTAGTTAGATATTTTGTAGGTTATTTAGTTAGTTTGCTTTAAATTAGTTTGATTGCTCGTTAGTTAGTTAATTTGCAGTTAGTTTGCTAGTTTGCAGTTAGTTAGAGAGTTTGCAGTTAGTAAGTTAGTTTGTCAGTTAGTTAGTTAGTTTGCAGTTAGTTAGTTATTTTGTCAGTTAGTAAGTTAGTTTGTCAGTTAGTTAGTTTGTTTGCAATTAGTTAGTGTTTAAGATTGAAGTGAACTGTAGAGATTTTCATTGTGATGCCGGTTATGAGAGGGTTCGCGAAAAATGACTATGGTGCAAAGTTAATTAAACAAGGTCCTTATTAACAATATTGTCCCGTTTGTGAAATACATAATTAATGAGCGGTACGTTTAAGTAAGAGTTTTACACGAGCGGTTATGAGAAATGGCGATATTATTGATCGCCGTTTCTGAGCGTGAGTGAGAATGAGAATCAACCGTTTATTACGAGTTTAAAACTCATTATACCCTTGCAATTATATTAATTGCAAGGGATTTATGAGCGTGAGCCTTGATAATTAGTTGTGAATTAATTACATTGAACACAGTAGATTATATGCGGCACAAAAGAACAAAGGAAACTAAGACTGAAAAACAGAGCACACTTGTCGCGTTTGAGATTACGAACAAGACTGCCTTAATGGCCGCGCTCGTGGCCACCACGAGGTTTCGACCCGCCGGTAGAGAGATCGTTGCGCGCGCAGGTGGGCCAGCTATCCTGCTCGCGCACAAAGTGTGCCCGAGAGGTGCTGCCAATGAGCGTCGTGGTGGCCACGGCATGAGCGAAACATTGAAAAGAAACAAGGCACGTGCGTGTTGCAAAAAATGAGAGTTAATTCCTCGAACCTTCCGCCCGCCATCAGCCACTTGTGGCTGATGATTCCGCTGTTGGTAGGATGGCCAGCTTCGCATTCGGTCTGGTGAGTGTGGTGGTCGCGGTCTTCAGGGTGACCACCCTGGTGAGTCCGTCCTTCCCTGGATGTAGTCTCCAGAACTCGTGCAAGAGGCCACTTGCAAGGTGGAAACCTCTCGTCGGTGATGAGAACCAGTGATCCAACCTTGATGGCATTGGATGGGTGATGCCATTTTGAGATGGCTTGTTGCCGCTGCAAGTAATGAGATGACCATTGAGCCCAGAAACCGTTGAACCCGTTGTTGAATGAGCTGCCACATTGCCCTTGGTGGAAGTGAGACGTCCTTCAACGAAGGTTCCAGGCAATGTTGAGAGCAGTGCCGATGAGAAAATGAGCAGGCGTGAGCGGTGAGAGATCTTCAGGATCATCGCTGAGTGGTTCGAGGGGTCGTGAGTTGAGAATTGCTTCTACCTGGGTCAGAAGCGTGCTGTACTCTTCTGAAGGTGAGGAGGGTATCACTCACGGTACGCCTGGAGATGGAACTTGAGAGACTTCACGACAGCTTCCCATTTTCCACCCATGTGCGGTGCTGCAGGTGGATTGAAGCACCATTCTGTCCTGTCGTTAACAAATAAATGAGTGAGGTGAGAATGTGATTTTGATCCCTGAGTGAACATTGCCTTGAGACATGAGTCTGCTCCGGTGAAATTGCGCCACAGTCAGTGTAAACCTTCTGTGGGATTCCTCGCCTAGATGAGAATCGCCTGTACGTTGCTATGAAGCCTTCGGTTGAGTAGTCTGACACCAGCTCCAGATGAACAGCTGATGTGGTGGAGACAAACGAAGACGCAGATCCATCCCTTAGATGTTTTTGCGCCACGTCCTTTCCAAATTTTGAGAGTGAGTGGAACGGCATAGTACAAGCCGGTATGAGTTAATTGCGATTACGGTGTTTCTCGAGAAAGAGGTAGTTTGCCCATCACTTGATTGGCACGGAACCCCCCTTTGGCGAGCACACGTCAAACACCGCAGAATATGAGCCTTGACTGGAGCTCTTCCTCCGATGATCCAGTAGGTTTGTCGAATGTAGGCGAGTGTGAGTTGAGTTCCACCATGAAGAGTTTGTTTGTGAGCGTGATCTATAATCAATTCAGACAAACGTGAGTGGCGAGGCAAAATAGCGGGATGTTTACCCTCGTAGCGGAGCTGAGGAGTTTTCCAATCGTCCGCCGACTCTGATGATTCCCTTATCATCAATGAAGGCAGTCAGGTGACTGAAGGCATGAGATGAAGGCAGCGATGAGTGTGAGGTGAGCATCTTCATTTCATGAGCGAAGTAGATGGTCTGAGTTGCCCTGATCCAGAATTTCTGAGCATCTTCCAGATCACTCGGCGAGTGTGAGGTATAGGCTGGTGAGCAGTGGACCCCTTTTAATTTTGCTATAAATCTGAAACAAATAGCAGTGATGGTGAGAAGTTTCTTGAGCGTTGAGTATTTGTGAATGAGATCCCACTGATACTCGATCTTTTGGGAGATGAGAGCAGTAGGGATACTTGGACGCGCTTCTAGTGCACATGAGGCGTTCTTGAGCTTCGGTTGTGATGGCCATGAGTCCTGGGGTTGAGTAAGCCATGGTGGTCCCGTCCACCATAGCTGATGATGATCAAGCTGAGCAGTTGAAAGGCCTCGTGATGCGCAGTCAGCTGGATTCGATGTTCCAGACACATACCCCCAATGTGCCTCAGGTGTGAGTCCTTGTATCGCCGATACTCTGTTTCTCACATAATCCTTCCAGCGTGATGCGTGAGATTTGATCCATATGAGTGTGACTTGAGAATCCGTCCACAAGTGAGTTGTAGCAATGTTAAGATTGAGCTTCGCTTGAACATAGCTTGCCAGCCTTGCAAGCATAAGAGCTGCTGTGAGCTCCAGTCTCGGGATAGTGAGTTTCTTGAGAGGTGCGACCTTCGTCTTGGCGCACACCTGTGACGTCACCTTGAGATTTGTGGACGGTGAGAAGACCGTGATGTAGATCACGGCTGCCATGGCGAGCTGAGATGCATCAGAGAAACCGTGTATTTCCACCACTGAGTCTTGACAGGTGTTGAACCAGCGTGGAATTGAGAGTCTGGCCAGACTTGTGAGATCTTCTCTGAGGATGAGCCATCGTTCTGTGATGTGGGATGGTAGTGATTCATCCCAGTTGAGTTTGTGCAGCCATAATTCTTGCAATAAAATCTTACAGCGAATTATGACCGGTGAGAGGAAACCAAGTGGATCAAATATCTGTGCTACTTGAGATAGTATGAGGCGTTTACTTATCTTGGTTGGGGGTGAGAATGAGTCCTCCTTCGATGAGAATGTAAATGTATCCTTGAGAAAATTCCATTGCATTCCGAGTATTTTGGTTTTGCAGTCGTCCAATGAGAGTGATGAGCCTTGAGCATGAGCTTCAGGTGAGATGGCTTCGAGTAGCGCGGGGCAGTTTGAATGCCACTTAGCAAGTGGGAAACCGCCCGCGTTGCACAGACCTTGAAGCTGATGAGCGAGTTTCTTGAGATCTTCTGGTGAATCTGCTCCTCCAAAGATGTCGTCGACATATCTGGCATGAGTGATCGATGGTACGGCCAGAGGATAATGATGACCTTCATCCTCAGCTAATTGCAGCAATGTTCTGACCGCAAGATACGGTGCTGCCTTGGTACCGTAGGTGACCGTAGTGAGCTGAAATTGAGTCTCTTGCAGATCCTTATCCACCCACAATATTCTTTGCAGATCCCAGTCGTCTTCATGCACTCTGATTTGCCGATACATTTTGGTAATATCGGTTGAGAATGTGTATCTGTGCTGACGAATCCATAGGAGCACGTCAGCGATGTTGAGCAGTAGGTTTTCACCAGTGTGCATGATGTCGTTGAGAGAATATCCAGAAGATGTTGAGCTTGAGCCATTGAAGACAACTCTCAGCTTCGTAGTCGTGCTGTCTGGTTTCAAAACACCATGATGAGGCAGCTAGAAAGTTGTTGAGTGTTGAGATGAGCGCGATGATGCTCTCTTCATGTGCTGCAGATTCTCGTATTCCTCCATAAACTCTTGATAGAGGTGAAGATCTTCTTCATTCCTCTTGAGCTTGCGTAGAGTACGATTCAAACAAGCATGAGCGATGTTGTACGAGTTTCCCAAGATGGTTGAAGGCAGTTTGAGAGGGATGCGCACGATCGCCCATCCGGATCCCGCAAATGAGTTGTTCTGAAGTGATCCTCACACTCTTGCTCTTTAGGGGTGCGTTGAGATTGGTTGGTGATTGGAACCTCTTCCTGTGTCCAGAATTTCGTCAAGAGATGTTGGAGAGACGATTCTTCTTCTTCTTGAGTTGAAACATGGTGAGATGTGAGCGCTCGAGTTGATGCTGAGCCCACTGGTCCAATAACCAACCAACCAAAGATTGAGAGTTGAGCGATAGGCGTTGATGGTAAACCCTTGATGAGATTGGGCTTGATGACATGCCCGTAGGAATCTGCACCGATGATCACGTCGATTGAGCGAGGCACCATGAAGTCTGGGTCAGCGAGCTTGAGATTTTTGAGATGAGGCCATTCTTGATGATCCACGTTGGTTGATGGCAAGATGGTCGTCAATGTTGGAAGAACGTGAGCTCTGAGTCTCACTGATGCGTTGCTGTAGTTGGAATGCAACGTCAATGACACAATGCCTCGAGTAGTTGTTGATTTTCTGCCACCAATGCCAATGATCGACATTGACGAGTGTGAGCGTAGAAGATTGAGCTGCTTGATGAGATCTTCCCTAACAAAGGAGACCTCTGACCCAGAATCAATTAAAATTCTTACTTGATGTTTTGCCACCGTTGAGATGACGTGAGCGGCTGCCGTTGCCAGCAGCGTGAGCGATGGATGAGCCTGGATTGAGCGTGAGTGTGTTGTTGAGTGGACGACTGCACCTAGTTCTCAATTGCTGCGAGCGGAGGGTTGAGCGGTGGTTGTGCGGTGGAGCATCGTGTGATGATGCCCCTTGCACTGCTTGCAGCGTTGGGCTGAGCGGCAATTTCTTGTGGAATGACGCCCGCAGCAATTTGAGCAGAGCACCAGATGCTCCACTGCCTTCCATCGGTCGTTAATGCTCATTTCCCGGAACCTTGAGCACATGACGATGAAGTGGTCGCCGTGGCATATGTCACACGGATACCTCCCGGAATCTTGAGCGGTGTAGGCGTTGTCGACATTGGTGGAGCGATGAGCAGGAGCGGTTGAGGCATGGGCGATGGCAGCATGAGCGGTGTTTTTGAGAGGTGGCTTCGTTGCCACGGGCTGAGCCTTTGCTGCCGCGGCTTGGCCCAAGCCTTCGAGCGCTGTTACCCGCGCCGCCACGAAATCTCGTACTCTTGTGAGCGGTGGGAAGTCGGTGCTCGACCCGATCTCGTGCTCCCACGCCTCCCGTGTGGTCCTGTCCATGTTTCTGACAAGGCAATGGACCAGGATGGCGTCTCCGATGTCTGAGACTCCCAGTGCGGCGAGGGAGGTGGCCACATCATCAATCGTGGCTGAGAGGCTGCTGAGTGAAGTTGCGTTTCGTGGCGGCACGGGTGTGAGGAGTTGGAGTTTGTCCAGCTGGGAAGTGATCAGCAACCTCTTGTTGGAATATCGGGCAGTGAGTGTGTTCCACGATGGGATGAAGGATTTCCCGACGAGTGGAAGGTTGCTGATCAGTCGGGCTGGTTCTCCTTGAGCGCCGATCGTAGATAGTGAAGGCGCTCAATGTCGTTGAGCGCCCCATTGTCGAGGATGAGCGATGTGAACATATCCCTGAAGGTGGGCCACTCGTTGAAGCTCCCCGAGAACTCCGGGAGGGTTATCTCTGGGAGCTTCGGCGTTGATCTTTGAGCGGTCGGTTGAGCGGGCTTTGTCGGCTCCTGCATCGCCTTGAGTTTTCCTGCTGCCCTGCGGATGTCAAATACGATGGCCGCCTCGTTGCCAAAGTGTTCCGCGGCGAAATATTCGTGATCGAGGTGAGCGGCAGGCCAGGTGGACTCCAGGTAGGCATGATCCTTCATGAAGGCCTTGTGGACCTCGTCCACCTGGTTCATGAACGCAGCCATCTCCTGCGGTGATGTCTCGGAGGCTGTGAGCGGTAGCTGCCCCTGAATCCGCTTTAGAAGCTGAATCCGACAGAGCTGGCTATGGAATTTACATTGGAATTACTATGGAATTTAAATTGGCATAGCAGATTGGGACCTGGTGCGCGGCGGATTTTGAGCGGCAGGCACCTCCAGTGAGAGGTGAGAGGCTGTTGGTGAGACGGGCGCAGCGGGGGCCGGTGATGTTGGCCGCGAGGTTGACTCCTCCACCTTCTTCGTGCACTTCGCCTTGTCGCACATGTCGACGCACTTCACTTTGCACGTGAGGTTGAGTTGGTGAACACTGAGTGTCACTGGGCGGGATGAGCGTCACTATTGAGGTTGAGTGTCACTGTGAACGTTAGGGCGTGGGCATTGTTCACAACGAACACGCGCACACAAGGTGAATTGAAAGTTCACGAACGTTATGTTAAGAGAAAACCACAATGTTTTATGAATTCACTTCACACCTTTGCACCATATCATATCGCGATCCGGCTCGAAGGACCAAAAATGTTTAAGATTGAAGTGAACTGTAGAGATTTTCATTGAGATGCCGGTTATGAGAGGGTTCGCGAAAAATGACTATGGTGCAAAGTTAATTAAACAAGGTCCTTATTAACAATATTGTCCCGTTTGTGAAATACATAATTAATGAGCGGTACGTTTAAGTAAGAGTTTTACACGAGCGGTTATGAGAAATGGCGATATTATTGATCGCCATTTCTGAGCGCGAGTGAGAATGAGAATCAACCGTTTATTACGAGTTTAAAACTCATAATACCCTTGCAATTATATTAATTGCAAGGGATTTATGAGCGTGAGCCTTGATAATTAGTTGTGAATTAATTACATTGAACACAGTAGATTATATGCGGCACAAAAGAACAAAGGAAACTAAGACTGAAAACCAGAGCACACTTGTCGCGTTTTAGATTACGAACAAGACTGCCTTAATGGCCGCGCTCGTGGCCACCACGAGGTTTCGACCCGCCGGTAGAGAGATCGTTGCGCGCGCAGGTGGGCCAGCTATCCTGCTCGCGCACAAAGTGTGCCCGAGAGGTGCTGCCAATGAGCGTCGTGGTGGCCACGGCATGAGCGAAACATTGAAAAGAAACAAGGCACGTGCGTGTTGCAAAAAATGAGAGTTAATTCTCGAACAGTTAGATATTTTGCAGTTATTTAGTTAGTTTGCTTTAAATTAGTTTGATTGTCAGTTAGTTAGTTAATTTGCAGTTAGTTAGTTAGTTTGTAAGTTAGTTAGTTAGTTTGCATTATATTAGTTACTTTCGTAAGTAAGTTAGTTAGTTTGCAGTTAGTTAGTTAGTTTGTCAGTTATTTATTTAGTATGTCAGTTAGTTCGTTAGTTTGCAGTTAGTTAGCTATTTTGCAGTAAAATAGTTAGTTTGTCAGTTAGTTAGTTAGTTTGCAGTTAGTTAGTTAGTTTGCAGTTAGTTAGTTAGTATGCAGTTAGTTAGATTGTTTGCAGATAGTTTGCGAGTTTGCAGTTAGTTAGACAGTTTGCAGTTAGTAAGTTAGTTTGTCAGTTAGTTAGTTAGTTTGCAGTTAGGTAGTTAGTTTGCAGTTAGTTAGTTAGTTTGCAGTTAGTTATTTTGCAGTAAAATAGTTAGTTTTTCATGTAATTAGTTAGTTTGCAGTTATATAGTTAGTTTATAGGTAGTTAGTTATTTAGATAGTATATTAGTTAGTTATTTAGTTTGTAAGTTAGTTAGTTAGTTTGCTGGTAGTTATTTAGTTTGTGTGTTCGTTAGTTAGTTTGCAGTCAGTTTAGTTAGTTTGCAGTTAGTTAGATTGTTTGCAGATAGTTTGCTAGTTTGCAGTTAGTTAGACAGTTTGCAGTTAGTTAGTTATTTTATACGTAGTTAGTTATTTAGATAGTATATTAGTTAGTTATTTAGTTTGTAAGTTAGTTAGTTAGTTTGCTGTTAGTTACTTAGTTTGTGTGTTAGTTAGTTAGTTTGCAGTTAGTTAGTTAGTTTGCAGGTAGTTATATTGTTTGCAGATAGTTAGTTAGTTTGCAGTAAGTTAGCTATTTTGCAGTAAAATAGTTAGTTTGTCAGGTAGTAAGTTAGTTTGCAGTTAGTTAGTTAGTTTATACGTAGTTAGTTATTTAGATAGTATATTAGTTACTTATTTAGTTTGTAAGTCAGTTAGTTAGTTTGCTGTTAGTTATTTAGTTTGTGTGTTAGTGAGTTAGTTTGCAGTTAGTTAGTTAGTTTGCAGTTAGTTAGATTGTTTGCAGATAGTTGGCTAGTTTGCAGTTAGTTAGACAGTTTGCAGTTATTTAGTTAGTTTGCTTTAAATTATTTTGATTGTCAGTTAGTTAGTTAATTTGCAGTTAGTTAGTTAGTTTGTAAGTTAGTTAGTTAGTTTGCAGTTAGTTAGTTAGTTTGTAAGTTAGTTAGTTAGTTTGCAGTTAGTTATTTAGTTTGTCAGTTAGTTAGTTAGTTTGCAGTTAGTTAGTTAGTATGCAGTTAGTTAGATTGTTTGCAGATAGTTTGCGAGTTTGCAGTTAGTTAGACAGTTTGCAGTTAGTAAGTTAGTTTGTCAGTTAGTTAGTTAGTTTGCAGTTAGTTAGTTAGTTTCCAGTTAGTTAATTAGTTTGCAGTTAGTTAGTTATTTTGCAGTAAAGTAGTTAGTATTTCAGGTAATTAGTTAGTTTGCAGTTAGATAGTTAGTTTATAGGTAGTTAGTTATTTAAATAGTATATTAGTTAGTTAGTTTGCAGTAAATTAGATAATTTGTCAGTTAGTTAGTTAGTTAGTTTATTAGTTTGCAGTTATTTAGTTAGTTTGCAGTAAAATAGTTAGTTTTTCAGGTAATTGGTTAGTTTGCAGTTAGATAGTTAGTTTATAGGTAGTTAGTTATTTAGATTGTATATTAGTTAGTTCGTTTGCAGTAAGTTAGATTGTTAGCAGTTAGTTAGCTAGGTATGAAGTTAGTTAGATATTATGCAGTTATTTAGTTAGTTTGTCAGTTAGTTAGTTAGTTTGCAGTTAGTTAATTAGTTTGCGGTTAGTTAGTCATTTTGCAGTAAAATAGTTAGTTTTTCAGGGAATTAGTTAGTTTGCAGTTAGATAGTTAGTTTATACGTAGTTAGTTATTTAGATAGTATATTAGTTACTTATTTAGTTTGTAAGTCAGTTAGTTAGTTTGCTGTTAGTTATTTAGTTTGTGTGTTAGTGAGTTAGTTTGCAGTTAGTTAGTTAGTTTGCAGTTAGTTAGATTGTTTGCAGATAGTTAGCTAGTTTGCAGTTAGTTAGATATTTTGCAGTTATTTAGTTAGTTGGCTTTAAATTAGTTTGATTGTCAGTTAGCTAGTTAATTTGCAGTTAGTTAGTTAATTTGTAAGTTAGTTAGTTAGTTTGCAGTTAGTTAGTTAGTTAGTTTGGAGTTAGTTATTTAGTTTGTCAGTTAGTTAGTTAGTTTGCAGTTAGTTAGTTAGTATGCAGTTAGTTAGATTGTTTGCAGATAGTTTGCGAGTTTGCAGTTAGTTAGACAGTTTGCAGTTAGTAAGTTAGTTTGTCAGTTAGTTAGTTAGTTTGCAGTTAGTTAGTTAGTTTCCAGTTAGTTAGTTAGTTTGCAGTTAGTTAGTTATTTTGCAGTAAAGTAGTTAGTATTTCAGGTAATTAGTTAGTTTGCAGTTAGATAGTTAGTTTATAGGTAGTTAGTTATTTAAATAGTATATTAGTTAGTTAGTTTGCAGTAAATTAGATAATTTGTCAGTTAGTTAGTTAGTTAGTTTGCAGTTATTTAGTTAGTTTGCAGTAAAATAGTTAGTTTTTCAGGTAATTGGTTAGTTTGCAGTTAGATAGTTAGTTTATAGGTAGTTAGTTATTTAGATTGTATATTAGTTAGTTCGTTTGCAGTAAGTTAGATTGTTAGCAGTTAGTTAGCTAGGTATGAAGTTAGTTAGATATTATGCAGTTATTTAGTTAGTTTGTCAGTTAGTTAGTTAGTTTGCAGTTAGTTAATTAGTTTGCGGTTAGTTAGTCATTTTGCAGTAAAATAGTTAGTTTTTCAGGGAATTAGTTAGTTTGCAGTTAGATAGTTAGTTTATAGGTAGTTGGTTACTTAGATAGTATATTAGTTAGTTAGTTTGCAGTGAATTAGTTAATTTGTTCTTTAGTTAGTTAGTTTGTAGTTAGTTAGTTAGTTTGTCAGTTAGTTAGTTAGTTTGCAATTAGTTAGTTAGCTTGCAGTTAGTTAGATTGTTTGCAGATAGTTAGCTAGTTTGTAGTTAGTTAGATAGTGTTGCAGTTAGTTAGTTAGTTTGTCTGTTAGTTAGTTACATTGTCAGATAGTTAGTTAGTTTACAGTTAGTTAGGTCGTTTGCCGTTTAGTTAGTTAGTTTGCAGTTAGTTAGATTGTTTGCAGTTATTTAGTTAGTTTGTCAGTTAAATAGTTAGTTTGCAGTTATCTAGATTGTTTGCAGTTACTTGGTAGTTTGTCAGTTAGTTAGATTGTTTGCGGATAGTTAGCTTGTTCGCAGTTGGTTAAATTGTTTGCAGTTAGATAGTTAGATTGCAGTTAGTTAGAGTGTTGGCTGTTATTTAGTTAGTTTGCAGTTGGTTAGATAATTTGCAGTTATTTAGTTAGTTTGCAGCAAATTTCTTTAATTGTCAGTTAGTTAGTTAGTTTGCATTAAATTAGTTAGTTTGTCAGTTAATTAGTTAATCTATCTAGTAGTTAGTTATGTTGTCAGTTGGATAGTTTGTTTGCAGTTAGTTAGTTAGTTTGTCTGTTAGTTAGTTTGTTTGCAGTTAGTTAGTTAGTTTGCAATTAATTAGATAGTTTGCAGTAATTTGGATATTTTGTCAGTTAGTTTGTTAGTTAGTCTGCAGTTATTTAAATTGTTTGCAGTTACTTAGCTAGTTTGCAGTTAGATAGATAGTTGGCAGTTAGTTAGTTAGTTTGTCAGATAGTTACGTTGTTTGCAGTTATTTAGTTAGTTTGCAGATTGTTAGATAGTTTGCAGTTATTTAGTTAGTTTCCAGCAAATTTCTTTGATTGTCAGTTAGTTAGGTTGTTTGCAGATAGTTTGCTAGATTGCAGTTAGTTAGATAGTTTGCAGTCAGTTAGATTGTTGTCAGTTGTTTAGTTAGTTTGACAGTTAGTTACTTAGTTTGCAGTTAGTTAGTTCGTTGGTCAGTTAGTTAGTTAGATTGTAAGGTAGTTAGTTAGTTTGCAGTTAGTTAGTTAATTTGTCAGTTAGATAGTTAGTTTGCAGTTAGTTAGTTAGTTTGTCAGTTACATAGATAGTTTGTAAGTGAGTTAGTTTGATTGCAGTTAGTTAGATTGTTTGCAGTTAGTTAGCTAGTTTGCAGTTAGTTTGTTAGTTTGCTATATAGTTAGATTGCTAGCAGATAGTTAACTAGTTTGCAGTTAGTTAGATAGTTTGCAGTTATTTAGTTAGTTTGTCAGTTAGTTAGTTAGTTGGCACTTCGTTAGTTTGTTTGCAGTTAGTTAGATTGTTTGCTGTTATTTAGTTAGTTTGCAGTTATTTAGTTCGTTTGTCAGTTAGTTCGTTAGTTTGTCAGTTGGTTAGTTAATTACTTTGTCAGTTAGTTAGTTAGTTTGCAGTTATTTAGTTAGTTTGTCAGTTAGTTACTTAGTTTGCAGTTAGTTAGTTCGTTGGTCAGTTAGTTAGTTAGATTGTAAGGTAGTTAGTTAGTTTGCAGTTTGTTAGTTAATTTGTCAGTTAGTTAGTTAGTTTGCAGTTATTTAGTTAGTTTGTCAGTTAGTTACTTAGTTTGCAGTTAGTTAGTTCGTTGGTCAGTTAGTTAATTAGTCTGTCAGATAGTTTGTTTGTTTGTCAGTTAGTGAGTTAGTTCGCTGTTAGTTACTTAGTTTGTCAGTTAGTTAGTTAGTTTGCAGGCAGTTAGTTAGTTTGCAGTTAGTTAGATTGTTTGCAGATAGTTAGCTCGTTTGCAGTTAGTTAGACAGTTTGCAGTTATTTAGTTAGTTTGTCAGTTAGATAGATAGTTTGTCAGTTTGTTAGCTAGTTTGCATTATATTAGTTACGTTTGTAAGTAAGTTAGTTAGTTTGCAGTTACTTAGTTAGTTTGTCAGTTAATTAGTGTGTTTGCAGTTAGTTAGTTAGTTTGTTCATTGTTAAGTTAGTTTGTCCGTTAGTTAGTTAGTTTGCAGTTAGTTAGATTGTTTGCAGTTAGTTAGTTAGTTTGCATTATATTAGTTACTTTCGCCAGTTAGTTAGTTAGTTTGCAGTAAGTTAGTTAGCTTTTCAGTTAGTTAGTTAGTGTGCAGTTAGTTGGTTAGTTGGTTAGTTTGCAGTTAGTTAGATTGTTTGCAGATAGTTAGCAAGTTTGCAGTTAGTTAGACAGTTTGCAATTATTTAGTTAGTTTGTCAGTTTGTTTGTTCGTTTGCATTATATTAGTTAGTTTGTAAGTTTGTTAGTTAGTTTGTTTTTAGTTAGATTATATGCATATAGTTAGCTCGTTTGCAGTTAGTTAGACAGTTTGAAGTTATTTAGTTAATTTGTCAGTTTGTTTGTTAGTTTGCATTATATTAGTTACTTTTGTAAGTAAGTTAGTTAGATTGCAGTTAGTTAGTTAGTTTGTCAGTTAGTTAGTTAGTTTGCAGTTAGTTAGTTAGTTTGTCAGTTATTGAGTTAGTTTGTCAGTTAGTTAGTTAGTTTGCAGTTAGTTAGATAGTTTGCAGTTATTTAGTTTCTTTGTCAGTTAGTTAGTTAGTTTGCACTTAGTTAGTTTGTTTGCAGTTAGTTAGATACTTTACAGTTATTTAGTTCGTTTGTCAGTTAGTTAGTTAGTTTGCTGTAAATTACTTAGTTTCTCAGTCAGTTAGTTGTTTAGTTTGTCAGTTTATTAGTTAGTTTGCAATTATTCAGTTATCTTGCAGTTAGTTAGATTGTTTGCAGATAGTTAGCTAGTTTGTAGTTAGATAATTTGCTGTTAGTTAGTTAGTTTGTCTGTTAGTTACTTACATTGTCAGATAGTTAGTTAGTTTACAGTTAGTTAGGTTGTTTGCCGTTTAGTTAGTTTGTTTCCAGTTAGTTAGATTGTTTGCAGTTATTTAGTTAGTTTGTCAGTTAGATAGTTAGTTTGCAGTTATCTAGATTGTTTGCAGTTAGTTGGTAGTTTGTCAGTTAGTTAGATTGTTTGCGGATAGTTAGCTTGTTCGCAATTGGTTAGATTGTTTGCAGTTAGTTAGTTAGATTGCAGTTAGTTAGATTGTTTGCAGTTATTTAGTTAGTTTTCAGTTGGTTAGATAGTTTGCAGTTATTTAGTTAGTTTGGAGCAAATTTCTTTAATTGTCAGTTAGTTAGTTAGTTTGCATTAAATTAGTTAGTTTGTCAGTTAATTAGTTAATCTATCTAGTAGTTAGTTAGGTTGTCAGTTGGATAGTTTGTTTGCAGTTAGTTAGTTAGTTTGTCAGTTAGTTAGTTTGTTTGCAGATAGTTATCTAGTTTGCAGTTAGTTAGATAGTTTGCAGTCAGTTAGATTGTTGTCAGATATTTAGTTAGTTGTTCAGTTAGTTACTTAGTTTGCAGTTAGTTATTTCGTTGGTCAGTTTGTGACGAAAGTCACTCGGCAACGCTGCGACCCCGGCAACCCGCCATCCACCGGCCTCGCGCGGACAATCTCCGACGATGGCCGCGACGCGGCGCCGCGCCGCTAACCACTCTGGCAGCCGAACGCGCTCGTAGCCGATCATATAAGGAGAGCCCCGGTACTCTCCCATCGAGTTCTCTCGAAGCTGGAACAACCTAGTTCATGCGAAAACAGAGAACGCCCGACCGCAGGGAGGAGACCCTCGGTTGTGACCCGTAGGATTCGCCGAAACAATCAGACCGCGGGTCGATACCCTGCCGTGCCGCGCCGCGAAATCAGATTGTTGCAGCGCCCGCGTGCGCTTACATACCGAGCCTAATCGTACTTTGTCTTAGTCATACTTTGTCTTAGTTATACTTCATCTTAGTCATACTTTATACTTTGTCTTAGTCATACATTGTCATAGCCATATCTTATAAGCGCGCGTACTCATACCGGACCGGTTACTTCCAGACCGACGAAACCGCCGCAGGACCAAGCGCCGTCCACCCAGCGACCTCCAGAGTCCGAACCACCGAGGAGTTGTTTATAATAAAGAATAGTTTTTACCGTTACCGACGCATCGTCATTTATACCCGCCCGATCCCGCTCCTCCGCGTGGCCGCTGCTTCGGGAGGAGGCCCGAACGCGGTACCGCGACCCACCGGCGCCACCTAACCGGCGTGTCCCGGAACCCGCGTTACATGGCGATCCTGCCAGATCATTTTAGGTGGTTTCACGGTAACCGGCCCGGTGTGATATTGTAACATTGGTCTAAGTAGAATAAGCAATGGCGTGGATACACACCCTGAAGAAGACGGCACTAGCGGACGTACTGACCGAGACCGGAGGGGAAGCCGCGAGCACTATCAACGACCTCCGAACACAGCTCCGGGAGTTCGTCCAAGCACACCCAGATGACGAACGTATCGCGGGGTGGAGACAGCGAGCCGTCATGGAGGAGGAGAAGCCGACCCAACCACCCGCGGCCAGGGAGGAAACAACCCCACCCGGCGAAAAAAACCTATCGAGAAGATACGGAAGTGGAACTGCTACTTCACCGGAGCAAACCTGTACGAATTCCTCGACAGGGTAGAGGAACTCCGCGAAGCCTACGGACTGACCAGCAAGCAGCTAATCGGCGGCCTCCCCGAACTCTTCCGAGGAGAACCACCGGAATGGGTACGGAACAACAAGGCGGGCTGGCAATCATGGGAGGACGTGGTGCGGGAACTCAAACTCAGCTTCCTCCCCCCGGACGAAGAGGATAGCTTAGCCGAGCAGATCCGCGCCCGCAGACAACAACCGAGAGAGGGAATCCGGTCATACGTCACGGCCCTACAGACCCTCCTTCGTCGACAGGGGGAGACATCAAGCTGTTGCGCCCTCGATCGCCTGTACAAGAACCTACGCGCCGAATATCAGCTTCACCTCTCCCGGAGCGACGTGTCCACCGTGACCGAACTCCTCCGCAGGGGGGAGAGATTCGAGGAACTACAGCGCCGGCAGGCGGCAGAAGAAGAGGCCCGTCGACCGGCAGGACCCAGCACCACGCACCGGACAAGCCTCATCGCCGCGGACTCACCCTATCACCGGCAGAGCCACTGCTGGAGGTGCAGACAACCGGGACACCTCAGGCACGGCTGCACACAACCATGGCAATTATTCTGTTCCTTCTGCGGGACGGAAGGGGTGAGTCGCCAACAATGCGGGTGCCCCGACTCCAGACAGGCGGGAAACGACAACCGGGCCGACCGCAGCACGCCTACCGCTCGGCCCACCAACCAGAAGACGGGCGTATCACTCTGACCGTATGGGCGGCCAAGCGTCCGTTTAGGGCCCTCATCGACACCGGCGCAGCTACCTCCTTCACCAACGCCCGGTCCGCCACTCACCTCCGCCGACGCGGATGGAAACGACACCGCGAATCCCTCGCCGCAGTACTCGCCGACGGAGGCGAAGCGAACATCAAGGAAATCCTGGAAGGCACCATCTCCGTACGAGTCATCAGGATACGGCATCGGTTTTTCGTGTTACCCTCCCTCCCACACGAGATCGTGCTCGATGGACGCCCTCGCGAAATTGGGATACGTAGGATCCTCGCCGGGATACCCATCCGACCGACCCCGCTCGGGCCGACAGCCGGGGAGGGGTCCCGTCATCTACAGCACCGAAGGATTACGCGCCACCACCCCAGAGGAAGACCAGCGCCTCCGCGGTTTCATCGAACGGGAGGTCGCCCAATTTGCCAACATCCGCGGTCCCACACCTCTCTTACAACACACGATACGGCTACAAACCGCTCAGCCGATCAAACAGAGGTACCGCCCTCGGAACCCCGCGGTCCAGGCAATTATCGACCAAGAGGTGGAAATGATGCTGGAAGAAGGCGTCATCGAGCCCGCGCAAAGCCCCTGGCGGAGCTCACCAGTGGTCATCGTTAAGAAGAAGGATGGTGGGCCACGCTTCTGCATCGACTACCGGCGGGTAAACCAGGTATGCGAGCGAGACGCCTACCCGCTACCGCAGATAAACGCCACCCTCGACAAGCTACGGGGGGCACGATACCTATCCAAGATCGATCTGAAAACGGGTACTGGCAGGTCGAGCTAACGGAGGAAAGCCGCCCGGTAACAGCATTTACCATCCCCGGCAGAGGACTCATGCAGTTCCGTGTCGTCCCCTTCGGCCTCCACTCGGCCCCAGCCACGTTCCAGCGACTCCTCGACACGGTGATCAGCCCCGAACTGGAACCCTTCGCTTTTGCCTACCTAGACGACATAATCGTAATCAGTGGGTCTTTCGAAGAGCACCTCCGACATCTACAGACCGTATTCCGACGACTCCGGCAGGCAAACTTGAAAATGAATCTCGCAAAATGCGAGTTCTGCGTGCCTCAGCTGACCTATCTAGGCCACCTGATCAACAAGGACGGCATACACACCGACCCGGAGAAAATCCGCGCCATCACAGACATGCCGGCCCCCACGAACATACGGGGGCTACGTCGCTTCCTAGGCATGGCCTCCTGGTATAGGCGATTCATACCGAACGCCGCGTCTCTCACCGCCCCCCTGAACCATCTCCTCCAAAAAGCGACCAGGTGGCACTGGGACGAGGAGCAGGAACAAGCGTTTGTAGCACTCAAGGCCCACCTAGCGACCACCCCAGTCCTCGCCTGCCCAGACTTCACGCAGACATTCACGCTACAAACAGACGCCACTAATTCGGGCATCGGGGCGGTGCTAACCCAGACGCTACACGGGGTCGAGCGAGTAATCGCCTACGCCAGTCGCACGCTAAACAGCGCCGAACGGAACTACAGTGTAACCGAACTGGAATGCCTAGCGGTAGTATGGGGGGTCCGCAAGATGCGAGGATACCTAGAGGGGTACCATTTCACCATCATCACCGACCACCAGTCCCTCCAGTGGTTACAGAAGATCGACAACCCCTCCGGCCGACTCGCGCGCTGGGCGCTCGAGCTCCAGCAATACGACTACACCATCAAATACCGCCGGGGGAACGAAAACACGGTCGCGTACACCCTCTCCCGACACACCACCGCGCTAGCCACAACCCAAACCAAGCACCAATGGTACCCCAGCCGAATGCGGAGACACGCGAAAGGCCGGAAGATACACCGGACTACTGTATAAGGAACGGCCAACTGTACCGCCACATCCTCCACCGGTTGGACTACCGCGACGGAGGAGAGAATTGGAAACTGTGCGTCCCGGAGGAAAAACGAAGCGCCGTACTGGCGGAAAACCACGACCAGCCAACCGCTGGCCACCTAGGCGTCGCCCGGACAATCGCCAGGCTCGCTCAGAAGTACTACTGGCCGGGTATGTTTGCAGACGCGGCGAAATACGTACGAGCATGCCCAAACTGTCAGGCCTACAAGGTAACCCAACGACAGCCGCCAGGACGCATGCTCGCCCATGCCGCGACCGGACCGGGCCAGATCGTCAGCAGCGACCTTGTCGGACCGCTGCCCCGGTCAAAGAACGGGCATACCACCTTACTCGTAATGCAGGATAAATTTACCAAATGGCTTGAAGTCGCACCACTAAGGAAAGCCACGGCAGCAAATGTCACCCAGGCGTGCCGGGAACACGTAATCTTAAGACACGGCCGCCCCGATACCGTCGTGACCGACAACGGGCGCTAATTCATCAGCACCGAATTCACCCGACTCCTGGAGACCAGCGGGATCAACCATCGCCGCCCCCGTTCACCACGCCATGCACTCCCGTGGAGCGAACAAACCGGCTCAGTAAAACCATGATCGCGCAATTCACCCGCGGCCATCACGCCACGTGGGACCACCACCTGGCCGAACTGACCTTCGCGTACAACACCTCCGTGTCCGAGACAACAGGCTACACCCCAGCGTACCTCACCTACGGGAGGGAATTAGCGGTGCCGGGGAGTCAGGACACCCGCTCGAGCCCCGAGGCATCACCACAAGTCCGCCAGCGGCGGCTGAACGAAGCCTACGAAGTAGTGCGAATACACCAAGCCCGAGCCTTCCAGAAGCAGGCGTGACACTACAATCTCCGGCGACGACAGTGGGAACCCCGGGTGGGGGACAAGGTATGGCGGAGAACACACGTGCTCTCGGACAAACTGAAGCAAATTAGCGCCAAACTAGAGCCCAAATACACCGGGCCACTAACCGTGCGCAAGAAACATTACGCGGCCATGTATGACCTCACCGACACCCGGGGCAAAACAATCACAAGAATTCACATCAGCGACCTGAAACCGGACCGAGGGCATGCTAACGGCGAGGACCTGCGTAACGATAGTTGCAATTATGGAACTACAGGCTACGCAACGAAAAACGACGCGACCCCAGCTCATCGTGCCGAAGAGGCAGGAGCCTCGGCTAGAGGTGAGCGGGCGGCCCTACGTCGCGGAGCGACGCAACCCCGCGACTCCCATACCAGCGACACCCGGATACAGGACCGCCACCCGACAACCGGCAGCGATGCTGCTGACCATTGCAGCACCCCACCGGCGGCCAGCGAGGAGGAGCCGCAGGCCTGGGATCGCCAAGGACGGCTACCGGACGGGACCACCGCCATCATCCAGGCCAGTCCGGAGCGTCCAGCTCCCCGACGGGGGCGAAGCCGTCGTACCAGTGGGGGCCCGGAAGTGGAGGCTCCGGCGCCACGGCCAACACCGAACTCTCCGGTTCCGGCCCAACGGGGACCTCCACTACGCCGGACCATGGGAAGACGATAGGTACGCGACAACCCCCCCCCCCCCAAAGAAGAGGGTGATGTGACGAAAGTCACTCGGCAACGCCGCGACCCCGGCAACCCGCCATCCACCGGCCTCGCGCGGACAATCTCCGACGATGGCCGCGACGCGGCGCCGCGCCGCTAACCACTCTCGCAGCCGAACGCGCTCGTAGCCGAGCATATCAGGAGAGCCCCGGTACTCTCCCATCGAGTTCTCTCGAAGCTGGAACAACCTAGTTCATGCGAAAGCAGAGAACGCCCGACCGCAGGGAAGAGACCTCGGTTGTGACCCGTAGGATTCGCCGAAACAATCAGACCGCGGGGTCGATACCTGCCGCGCCGCGCCGCGAAATCAGATTGTTGCAGCGCCCGCGTGCGCTTACATAACGAGCCTAATCGTACTTTGTCTTAGTCATACTTTATCTTAGTCATACTTTGTCTTAGTCATACTTCATCTTAGTCATACTTTACACTTTGTCTTAGTCATACATTGTCATAGCCATATCTTATAAGCGCGCGTACTCATGCCGGACCGGTTACTTCCAGACCGACGAAACCGCCGCAAGACCAAGCGCCGTCCACCCAGCGACCTCCAGAGTCCGAACCACCGAGGAGTTGTTTATAATAAAGAATAGTTTTTACCGTTACCGACTCATCGTCATTTATACCCGCCCGATCCCGCTCCTCCGCGTGGCCGCTGATCCGGGAGGAGGCCCGAACGCGGTACCGCGACCCACCGGCGCCACCTAACCGGCGTGTCCCGGAACCCGCGTTACAAGTTAGTTAGTTAGATTGTAAGGTAGTTAGTTAGTTTGCAGTTAGTTAGTTAATTTGTCAGTTAGATAGTTAGTTTGCAGTTAGTTAGTTAGTTTGTCAGTTACATAGATAGTTTGTAAGTGAGTTAGTTTGTTTGCAGTTAGTTAGATTGTTTGCAGTTAGTTAGCTAGTTTGCAGTTAGTTTGTTAGTTTGCTATTTAGTGAGATTGCTTGCAGATAGTTAACTAGTTTGCAGTTAGTTAGATAGTTTGCAGTTATTTAGTTAGTTTGTCAGTTAGTTAGTTAGTTGGCACTTAGTTAGTTTGTTCGCAGTTAGTTAGATTGTTTGCAGTTATTTAGTTGGTTTGCAGTTATTTAGTTCGTTTGTCAGTTAGTTCGTTAGTTTGTCAGTTAGTTAGTTAGTTTGCAGTTAGTTAGATTGTTTGCAGATAGTTAGATAGTTTGCAGTTACTTAGTTAGTTTGTCAATTAGTTCGTTAGTTTGTCAGTTAGATAGTTAGCTTGCCAGTTTGTTAGTTAGTTTGCATTATATTAGTTACTTTTGTAAGTTAGTTACTCTGTTTGCAGTTAGTTAGTCAGTTTGTCAGTTAGATAGTTAGTTTGTCAGTTAGTCAGTTAGTTTGCATTAAATTAGTTAGTTTGTAAGTTAGTTAGTTAGTTTGCAGTTAGTTAGTTTCTTAGCAGTTAGTTATTTAGTTTGTCAGTTAGTTAGTTAGTCTGCAGTTAGTTAGTTAGTTTTGTAAGTTAGTCAGTTAGTTTGCTGTTAGTTATTTAGTGTGTCAGTTAGTTAGATAGCTTGCAGTTAGTTAGTTAGTATGCAGTTAGTTAGTTAGTTTGTCAGTTAGTTAGATAGTTTGCAGTAATTTGGATATTTTGTCAGTTAGTTTGTTAGTTAGTCTGCAGTTATTTAAATTGTTTGCAGTTACTTAGCTAGTTTGCAGTTAGATAGATAGTTGGCAGTTAGTTAGTTAGTTTGTCAGTTAGTTAGTTAGTTTGTCAGATAGTTACTTTGTTTGCAGTTATTTAGTTAGTTTGCAGTTGGTTAGATAGTTGGCAGTTATTTAGTTAGTTTCCAGCAAATTTCTTTGATTGTCAGTTAGTTAGTTAGTTTGCATTAAATTAGTTATTTTGTCAGTTAATTAGTTAATCTATCTAGTAGTTAGTTAGGTTGTCAGTTGGATAGTTTGTTTGCAGTTAGTTAGTTAGTTTGTCAGTTAGTTAGGTTGTTTGCAGATAGTTAGCTAGTTTGCAGTTAGTTAGATAGTTTGCAGTCAGTTAGATTGTTGTGAGTTATTTAGTTAGTTTGTCAGTTAGTTACTTAGTTTGCAATTAGTTAGTTCGTTGGTCAGTTAGTTAGTTAGATTGTAAGGTAGTTAGTTAGTTTGCAGTTAGTTAGTTAATTTGTCAGTTAGATAGTTAGTTTGCAGTTAGTTAGATAGTTTTGTAAGTTAGTCAGTTAGTTTGCTGTTAGTTATTTAGTTTGTCAGTTAGTTAGATAGCTTGCAGTTAGTTAGTTAGTATGCAGTTAGTTAGATTGTTTGCAGATAGTTGGCTAGTTTGCAGTTAGTTAGACAGTTTGCAGTTATTTAGTTAGTTTGTCAGTTAGTTAGTTAGTTTGTCAGTTAGACCCATAGTATGTCAGTTAGTTAGTTAGTTTGCATTAAATTAGTTAGTTTGCAATTAGTTAGTTAGTTTGTAAGTTAGTTAGTTAGTTTGCAGTTAGTTAGTTAGTTTATAGGTAGTTAGTTATTTAGATAGTATATTAGTTAGTTAGTTAGCAGTAAATTGGTTAATTTGTCAGTTAGTTAGTTAGTTAGCAGTTAGTTAGTTAGTTAGTAAGTTAGATAGTTAGTTTGCTGTTAGTTATTTAGTTTGTCAGTTAGTTAGTTAGTTTGCAGTTAGTTAGTTAGTATGCAGTAAATTAGTTAGTTTGTCAGTTAGTTAGATTGTTTGCATTAAGTTAGCCAGTTTCCAGTTACCTACATATTTTGCAGTTATTTAGTTACATTGCAGTATATTAGTTTGATTGTCAGTTAGTTAGTTAGTTTGGCAGTTAGTTAGTTAGTTTGCATTAAATTAGTTAGTTTGTAAGTTAGTTAGTTAGTTTGCAGTTAGTTAGTTTGTTAGCAGTTAGTTAGTTAGTTTGCAGTTAGTTAGTTATTTTGCAGTAAAATATTCAGTTCGTCAGGTAGTTAGTTAGTTTGCAGTTAGTTAGTTAGTTTATAGGTAGTTAGTTATTTAGATAGTATATTAGTTATGTAGTTTGCTGTAAATTAGTTAATTTGTCAGTTAGTTAGTTAGTTTGTCAGTTTGTTAGTCAGTTTGCATTACATTAGTTACTTTTGTAAGTAAGTTAGTTAGTTTGCAGTTAGTTAGTTAGCTTGTAAGTTAGTTAGTTAGTTTGCTGTTAGTTAGATGGTTTGTGAGTTAGTTATTTAGTTTGCAGTTAGATATTTAGTTTGTCAGTTAGTTAGTTATTTTGTCAGTTAGTTAGATAGTTTGCCAGTGTGTTAGTTAGTTTGCAATGAATTAGTTAATTTGTCATTTAGGTAGTTAGTTTGCAGTTAGTTAGTTAGTTTGTAAGTTAGTTTGTTTGTTTGCTGTTAGTTATTTAGTTTGTCAGTTAGTTAGTTAGTTTGCAGTTAGTTAGTTATTCTGCAGTAAATTAGTTAGTTTGTCAGTTAGTTAGATTGTTTGCATTAAGTTAGCCAGTTTCCAGTTACCTACATATTTTGCAGTTATTTAGTTACATTGCAGTATATTAGTTTGATTGTCAGTTAGTTAGTTAGTTTGCAGTTAGTTAGTCTGTTAGAATGTGGAGGGCTCAAACACTGATTTGAGAACCTCGTCTAACGGGGGTCCGGATCACGAGGGAATAGGAGGATGGAAAAGTAATTATCACACGTTATATAGATTTTCACGTCGTCGAAAGTTCGACGACGTCTTTTATTTTTGACCCTTTAAATTAATACAGCCTTTTGTGTAATATTGGGCGACGCGTGATCCGTCTGGCCGTCGTCTGGCGGCTGCTCGTGTCACGCTGTTCTGAAACCAAAGGAGACGGAACTATGTGTAAATATTCGGCAACGTGAGTCACGCTTTCCGTCTCGTTTTAATGTACACGCGCTACTGATTATGCTCGTCGCGCTCAGGAGCGGGAAACTCAGCTGCCGCGTTACGCGGCTAAGCTAGTGGACTGTATATGTTGTGCGTTCCCTTTAAACCGGGAAACTTCTTATTGCAGTTTTGGGAAGACGAGATTCAACCTCTTTTCTTCCTCGACTGCAGTTTTGACTGTCGTAGGAGAGGGTAACGGGTGGAGGTTGTAAGGCTGCAACCGTACCCGCTCCTCGGCCCTTTTTTACCACCTTATTTCGTGCGTACGGGCACGGTGTGATGCAGGTGTGCCAACGGCGCCCTTGGGTCGACTTACGATTGGGCCTGACACCACGTAGCTTGATGAATTAACGTCCTACGCACAGTGGCCGTACTAGACTGGCGATCTTTGGAGGTATTCTGCGATTCGTCGTAAGCTGGGAGTGAAAGTTGTCCCACACTTCGACTAGAAGGTGGTAAATCCACCCAGGGTATTTTATACACCCCTGGATTGTGGGTTCCGAACCGTTTGATATACAAGAGAGGTATGAGAGTCAACCTCGATACCTTAAACACGACCTCTGATTGCAGCGATCCGTGTTCTCTTTTACTTTTTTGATTTTTTCAGACCAAGGTGGGTCGTAGCCACTGCTGAATACCTCGGACACGATCTCTGATTACAGGGATACGAGTCTGTATTCAGGCTGAGGTGGATCGTACCCACGGCTGAAATCGAAATATCGGATTTTAACCTGCGAGATTTTACAGTCAATTAATTAATTAATCAGGTCGTGTTCCGATCTGATCTTTTTAACAGGTAAGCGATTATGGAAGTATTGACGGTACCGGATGGGTTCCCTATCCGTTTTCGTCGAGACCTTCCTTGCGCTTCCGACTCTAATTTTAATTGAAATTAAATAACGTGTGTGGAAGTTAAGACGTTACCGGATGGATTGCCGATCCGTTTTTTCGTGTTAACTTCCGTACCACGTTGGTAATTTCTCCGATAGTTCGAGGAGCTCAGAACTAGTCGGCCGTTTTGGAATTTAAGGGGGAACGGGTTCGTATGCCCATGTGCTCATTACCGATTCCAAATTCAGAGTGACGATCCAGCACGGTTAGTCAAATTCGAAGGGGAGAATCTCCGACTAGCGGCCCTGTAGACGAATTTGAATTCGTCTTTGTCCAACTTATTATTGTCGTACCTTCTCTTTATACACGCGCCGAAACGTTAGCTCGAAATCACTCGTAATTTCGTCGATCGCGTGATGTTTCGAAGAAATCCGTATGAGACAGTTTTTATAACCTGCCTTGTTTTCGCGTAGCGGACACGAGAGTCGAACAGTCTCGAGTCGGTTACATACGCAGAAAAACAATACCGGGTGACGAATAATATTTTACTATTCTTATACGCATCGAATTAACGCGATATTTAAACATAGTCAGTTTGCATTACATTAGTTAGTTTGTCAGTTAATTAGTTAGTTTGCATTATACTACATACTTTTGTAAGTTATTTAGTTTGTATGCAGTTAGTTATTTAGATTGTCAGTTACTTAGTTAGTTTGCAGATAGTTAGTTTTTAAGTTAATTAGGTAGTTTGTCAGTAAGTTTGTTAGTTTGTCAGATAGATTGTTAGTATGTCAACTAGCTAGTTAGTTTGTCAGTTAGTTAGGTAGTATGTCAGTTAGTTAGATTGTTTGCAGCTAGTTAGTTTGTCAATTAGTAAGTTAGTTTGCAGTTAGTTAGTTATCTTGCAGTAAATTAGTTAGTTTGTCAGTTAGTTAGATTGTTTGCATTAAGTTAGCTAGTTTGCAGTTACCTACAGATTTTGCAGCGATTTAGTTACTTTGCAGTAAATTAGTTAGTTTGTAAGTTAGTTAGTTAGTTTGCAGTTGGTTAGTTTGTTAGCAGTTAGTTATTTAGCTTGTCAGTTAGTTAGTTTGTTTGCAGTTAGTTAGTTAGTTAGTCAGTAAGTTAGTTAGTATGTCAGTTAGATAGTTAGTTCGTTAGTTTGTTAGTTAGATTGCATTATATTACTTACTTTTGTAAGTTAGTTAGTCTGTTTGCAGTTAGTTGCTTAGTTTATCAGTCAGTTAGTTAGTTTGCAGTTAGTTAGTTAGTTTGTCAGTTTGTTAGTTAGTTTGTCAGTCAGTTAGTTAGTTTCCAGTTAGTTAGTTAGTTTGGATTAAATTAGTTAGTTTGCAGTTAGTTAGTTAGTTTCCAGTTAGTTAGTTAGTTTGGATTAAATTAGTTAGTTTGCAGTTAGTTAGTTAGTTTGTAAGTTAGTTAGTTTATTCGCAGTTAGTTAGTTTGCCAGTTAGTGTTAGTTTGCAGTTAGTTTGTTAGCAGTTAGTTATTTAGTTTGTCAGTTAGTTAACTAGTTCGCAGTTAGTTAGATATTTTGCAGTTATTTTGTTAGTTTGCAGTAAATTAGTTTGATTGTCAGTTAGTTAGTTACTTTGCATTTAGTTAGTCAGTTTGCATTCAATTACTTAGTTTGCCAGGTAATTATTCAGATTATCAGTTAACCTGTTAGCTTGCATTAAGTTAGCTTGTTTTGTCAGTTTGATAGTTACTTTGTCTGTTTGTTTGTTAGTTTGCATTATAGTAGTTACTGTTGTAAGTTATTTAGTTTCTCAGTTAGTTAGTTAGTTTGCAGTTAGTTAGTTAGTTTATCAGTTAGTTAGTCCGTTTGTCAGTTAGTTAGTTGGTTTGCAGTTAGTTAGTTAGTTTGTCAATTAGTTAGTTAGTTTGTAAGTTAGTTAGCTAGTTTGCAGTTAGTTAGTTAGTTTGCAGTTAGTTAGTTAGTTTGTAAGATAGTTAGTTATTTTGCATTAAGTGAGTTATTTGTCATTTAGCTAGTTAGTTTGTCGGTTGGTTAGTTAGTTTGCAGTTCGTTAGTTAGTTTGAAGTTATATATCTATTTTGAAGAAAATAGTTAGTTTGTCAGGTAGTTAGTTAGTATGCAGTTAGTTAGGTTGTTTGCAGATAGTGAGCTAGATTGTCAGTTTGTTTGTTTGTTTGCAGTATATTAGTTACTTTTGTAAGTTAATTAGTTTGTTAGCAGTTAGTTATTTAGATTGTCAGTTAGTTAGTTAGTTTGCAGTTAGTTAGATATTTTGCAGTTATTTTGTTAATTTGCAGTAAATTAGTTTGATTGTCAGTTAGTTAGGTACTTTGCAGTTAGTTAGTCAGTTTGCATTCAATTAGTTAGTTTGCCAGGTAATTATTCAGATTATCAGTTAATCAGTTAGTTTGCATTAAGTTAGTTAATTTGTCATTTAGCGAGTTAGTTTGTCTGTTGGTGAGTTAGTTTGCAGTTTGTTAGTTAGTTTACAGTAGTAAACTAGATAGTTTGTCAGTTTGTTAGTTAGTTTACAGCTAGATAGTTAGTTTATAGGTAGCTAGTTATTTAGATAGTATATTAGTTAGTTTGCAATAAATTAGTTAATTTGTCAGTTAGTTAGTTTGTAAGTTAGTTTGTTTGTTTGCTGTTAGTTATTTAGTTTGTCAGTTAGTTAGTTAGTTTGCAGTTAGTTAGTTATTTTGCAGTAAATTAGTTAGTTTGTCAGTTAGTTAGATTGTTTGCATTAAGTTAGCCAGTTTGCAGTTACCCACATACTTTGCAGTTATTTAGTTACTTTGCAGTAAATTAGTTTGATTCTCAGATAGTTAGTTAGTTTGCAGTTAGTTAGTCAGTTTGCATTACATTAGTTAGTTTGTCAGTTAATTAGTTAGTTTGCATTAAGATAGTTAATTTGTCACTTAGATAGTTAGTTTGTCAGTTTGTTAGTTAGTTTGCATTATACTAGATACTGTTTTAAGGTATTTAGTTTGTTTGCAGTTAGTTATTTAGATTGTCAGTTACTTAGTTAGTTTGCAGTTAGTTAGTTTTTCAGTTAGTTAGTTAGTTTGTCAGTTAGTTAGTTAGTTTGCAGATAGTTAGTCAGTTCGCACTACATTAGTTAGTTTGCCAGGTAGTTAATTACATTATCAGTTAATTAGTAAGTTTGCATTATGTTAGTTAATTTGTTATTTAGTTATTCAGTTTGTCAATTAGTTAGTTAGTTTGCAGTTAGTTAGTTAGTTTGCAGTTAGTTAGTTAGTTTGTCAGTTACTTAGTTAGTTTGCAGTTAGTTAGTTAGTTTGTCAGATAGTTAGTTAGTTTGCAGTTAGTTAGATTGTTTGGAGTTAGTTAGTCAGTTTGTCACTAATTTATTTATCCTGCAGTTGGTTAGTTAGTTTGCCTGTTAGTTAGTTAGATTGTCAGATAGTTAGTTAGTTTGCAGTTAGTTAGATTGTTTGCCGGTTAGTTAGTTAGTTTGCGGTTAGTTGGATTGCTTGCTGTTAGTTAGTTAGTTTGCAGGTAGTTAGATTGTTTGCAGATAATTAGCTAGTTTGCATTTAGGTAGACAGTTTGCAGTTATTTAGGTAGTTTGTCAGTTAGTTTGTTTGTTTGTCAGTTAGATAGATTGTTTGTCAGTTTGTTAGTTAGTTTACATTGTACTAGTTACTTTTTTAAGTTAGTTAGTTTGTTTGCAGTTAGTTACTTAGTTTGTCAGTTAGTTAGTTATTTTGCAGTTAGTTAGTTAGTTTGGTGTAAATTACTTAGTTTGAGAGTTAGTTATTCAGTTTGCAGTTACTTAGTTAGTTTGTCAGTTAGTTAGTTAGTTTGCAGTTAGTTACTTAGTTTGTAAGTTAGTTAGATATCGTGCAGTTATTTAGTTAGTTTTTCAGTTAGTAAATTAATTTTCAGATAGTTAGTTAGTTTGTCAGTTAGTAAGTTAGTTTATCAGTTAGTTAGTTTGTTTGCAGTTAGTTAGATTCTTTGTATATAGTTAGCTAGTGTGCAGTTAGTTAGACAGTTTGCACATATTTAGTTAGATTGTCAGTTAGTTAGTTAGTGTCAGTTAGATAGTTAGTTAGTTAGTTTGCATTATATTAGGTAGTTTGTAAGTTAGTTAGATAATTTGCATTTAGTTAGTTTGTTAGGAGTTAGTTATTTAGTTTGTCAGTGAGTTAGTTATTTTGCAGTCAGTTAGTTAGTTTGTCAGTTAGTTAGTTAGTTTGTCCGTCAGTTAGTTTGTTTGTTGTTAGATAGATTGTTTGCAGTTAGATAGCTTGTTTGCAGTTAGTTAGATATTTTGCAGTTATTTAGTTAGATTGCAGTTAGTTAGTTAGTTAGTTTGCCAGTTTGTTAGTTAGTCTGTCAGTTAGCTAGTTAGTTTGCAGTTAGTTAGTTAGTTTGTCAGTTAGTTACTTAGTTTGTCAGTTAGTTACTTAGTTTGTCAGTTAGTTAGTTAGATTGCAGTTAGTTAGTTAGTTTGCAGTTAGTTAGACAGTTTGCAGTTATTTAGTTAGTTTGTCAGTTAGTTAGTTAGTTCGTAAGTGAGATAGTTAGTTTGTCAGTTACATAGTTAGTTTGCATTATATTAGTTAGCTTGTAAGTTAGTTAGTAAGTTTGTTGTTAGTTAGTTTGTTAGCAGTTAGTTATTTAGTTTGTCAGTTAGATAGTTAGTTTGCAGTTAGTTAGTTAGTTTGTCAGTTAGTTAGTTTGTTTGTCCGTTAGTTAGTTAGTGTGCAGTTAGATAGATTGTTTGCAAGTTAGTTAGATTGGTTGCAGATAGTTAGCTAGTTTGCAGTTAGTTAGACAGTTTACAGTTAGATAGTTAGTTTGTCAGTTAGTTAGTTAGTTTGCAGTTAGTTAGTTAGCTTGTCAGTTAGTTAGTTTGTTTATCCGTTAGTTAGTTAGTTTGCAGTTAGTTAGCTTGTAAGCAGTTAATTAGTTAGTTTGTCAGTTAGTTATTTAGCATGCAGTTAGTTAGTTAGTTTGTCTTGTAGATAGTTAGTTAGTTTGCAGTTAGCTAGATTGTTTGCCGGATAGTTAGTTAGTTTGCAGTTAGTTTGATTGCCTGCAGTTAGTTAGTTAGTTAGTCAGATAGTTAGTTTGTTTGTTAGCAGTTAATAATATAGTTTGTCAGTTAGTTAGTTATTTTGCAGGTAGTTAGTTAGTTTGTCCGTTAGTTAGTTAGTTTGCAGTTAGTTAGTTAGTATGTCACTTAGTTAGTTAGTTTGCAGTTATTTAGATTGTTTGCAGTTATTTAGTTAGATTGTGAGTTAGTTGGTTTGTCAGTTAGATAGTTAATTTGTCAGTTAGTTAGTTAATTGGCATTATATTAGTTAGCTTGTAAGTTAGTTAGTTAGTTTGCAGTTAGTTTGTTAGTTTGTTAGTTAGTTATTTAGCATGAAGTTGGTTAGTTAGTTTGTCTGTTAGATAGTTAGATTGTCAGATTGTTAGTTAGTTTACAGTTAGTTAGATTGTTTGCCGGATAGTTAGTTTTAGTTAGATTGCTTGCAGTTCGTTACTAAGTTTGTAAGTTAGTTAGTTAGTTTGCAGTTATTTAGTTAGTTTGTCAGTTAGTAAATTAGTTTGCAGTTAGTTAGTTAGTTTGTGAGTTAGTAGGTAAGTTTGCAGTTAGTGAGACTGTTTGCAGTTAGTTAGATAGTTTGCAGTTACTTAGATATTTTGCAGTGATTTAGTTAGTGTGCGGTTAGTTAGTTAGACAGTTTGCAGTTAGTTAGTTAGTTTGTAAGTTAGTTAGTTAGTTGGCAGTTAGTTAGTTAGTTTGCAGTTAGTTAGTTATTTTGTCAGTTAGTAAGCTAGTTTGTCAGTTAGTTAGTTAGTTTGCAGTTAGTTAGATTGTTTCCAGTTAGTTAGCTAGTTTGCAGTTAGTTAGACAGATTACAGCTTGTTAGTTAGGTTGTCTGTTAGTTAGGTAGTTTGCAGATAGTTAGCTAGTTTGCAGTTAGTTAGATAGATTATAGCTTATTAGTTGGTTTGTCTGTTAGTTAGGTAGTTTGCAGTTAGTTAGAGTGTTTGTAGTTAGTAAGATAGTTTGCAGTTTTTTACATAGTTTGTCAGTCAGTTAGTCGGTTTGCAGTTAGTTAGATTGTTTGCAGTTAGTTAGTTAGTTTTCAGTTAGTTAGATTGTTTTTGCAGATAGTTAGCTAGTTTGCATTTAGCTAGATAGTTTGCATTTATTTAGTTAGTTTGTCAGTTACTTGGCTATTTTGTCAGTTAGCTAGTTAGTTTGCTGTTAGTTAGTTAGTTTTTCAGTTTGTTAGGGGGAGTAGGTTTGAAAAAACCTCGCCTAACGGTGGTACGGATCGTGAGGGAAGGAACGTCGGGAAAAGAATACAAATTTTCAGTTTATTTTTCGCTTAGTCGAGTATCTCGACTAAGCCTTTTATTTTGATACTTGTAATTTTGTATGCAAAAACCGTGTCTGCCGGTCTAGACGGATTCCCGGCTGTCTAGCTTCGATGATCTGTAACAGAAAGAGACAAGAATAGGCGTTAAATACCTGACAACGTGACTCACGTCGGATGTCTTTCTCTTTCGTGCTCGCGCCTGGTTTGTGCTTGTCGCACCCAGGAGCGGGAATCTCAGTCGCCGCGATACGCGGCTATATTAGTGGATCAGAGGTGTGAGAGCGTTCCCTTTAAATCGGGAATCGCTCGCTTATTGTTTCTTTATGCAAGATGCTAATTCCGCTATCTTTCAAGCCTACAACCCTTGGTTGTCGTGGGAGGGGCGATCAGAGGGAGGTTGTAAGATTCCAACCGTCGCCCTTATCCTCGGCCCTTCACCGTCTGGTTATGTGCGTACGGACACTATGCGGTACCGGTTTGACAACGGCGCCCTTGGGCGACTTACAGTTGCTCCGGATACCACGTTCTTTTTAGAATCGACGTCCTATGCACTGCGGCCGTACCATGCGAGCGATTTTTGGGACGTGATCTGATAATTTTGCCGTAAGCTGGGAGATCCCAGATGTCCCGCGCTTCGGCTAGAAGACGGCGAATCCACTCAAGGGTATTTTATTTCTACCCTTGGTCTGTGGGTTCGTAACCGTTCGAAAACCAGGAAGGATCGAGTTTATGACTCGATCCGTGGGGAGACGGTGGGTCCAACCAGGGGATTTTCAGTAAGCCCTGGACTGTGGAGCCGTCTAGCCCTTGGAAGCTCGAATAACTCGACGCTTTAATTTTATATTATATTGTGTCGCACTGAGCTAGATCGTTGATCTAGGATCTCGCGACAAAGCAAGCTAATTGTTGCAGAAGCTTCTCAACGAAGGGTCGAAGAACTCGACCGATTCGGAGATTTTTGAAAACTTCTCGATAGCGTGCTCGCTTATCGATATGCTCAGTTCAGTGGCTCGATAGCATGTGACGGACGAACACGAGCTGCCAAAAGTGTGCGCGTGAGAGGGGGAATCCTTCGTCGCGTGGCGCTGCCGTGGCGTCTCTCGTCCGACTTTGTTTAATTTATAATTGTCGTACCTTCTCCATGCATGGGCGTTGAACTTGGCTTGTTCGAACTCGAACGTTACTTTATCGTTCGCGTGACTTTACAGAAAACCTCGAGAACCGTGTTTTTCTGTTCTCCAATGTTTCGAATAGCGGACGCGTCGACCTAGACTCTTCCTGGTCGGTCGCGTAACCGAAAACAAACCGGGTAACAAATTATTTCGGATTTAATTTAAATATCGCATTTTATTCGATATTTAAACACAGTTAGTTTGTTAGTTTGTCAGTTAGTTAGTCAGTTTGCAGTTAGTTAGTTAGTTTGCAGTTAGTTAGTTAGTTAGTTTGCAGTTAGCTAGTTATTTTGCAGTAAATTAGTTAGTTTGTCAGTTAGTTTGATTGTTTGCAGTAAGTTAGCTAGTTTGCAGTTAGTTTGATTGTTTCCAGATAGTTAGCTAGTATGCAGTTATTTACACAGTTGGCAGTTATTTAGTTAGTTTGTCAGTTAGATAGTTAGTTTGTCAGTTTGTTAGTTAGTTTGCATTATATTAGTTACTTTTGTAAGTAAGTTAGTTAGTTTGAAGTTAGTTAGATAGTTTGTCAGTTAGTAAGTTAGTTTGTCAGTTAGATAGTCAGTTTGTCAGTTTGTTAGTTAGTTTGCATTATATTAGTTACTTTTGTAAGTAAGTTAGTTAGTTTGAAGTTAGTTAGTTAGTTTGTCAGTTAGTAAGTTAGTTTGTCAGATAGTTAGTTAGTTTCCAGTCAGTTAGATTGTTTGCAGTTAGTTAGTTCGTTGGCAGTTAGTCAGTTTTCTTGCAGTTAGTTAGTTTCCAGTCAGTTAGATTGTTTGCAGTTAGTTAGTTCGTTGGCAGTTAGTCAGTTTTCTTGCAGTTAGTTAGTTAGTTTGCAGTCAGTTTGATTGTTTGCAGATGGTTAGCTAGTTTGCAGTTAGTTAGATAGTTTGCAGGTAGTTATTTAGTTCGTCAGTCAGATAGTTAGTTTGTCAGTTAGCTAGTTAGTTTGCATTATATTAGTTAGTTTGCAGGTAGTTACTTAGTTTGTAGTAAATTAATTAATTTGCCAGTTAGTTAGTTAGTTTGCAGTTAGTTAGTTAGTTAGTAAGTTAGTTAGTTAGTTTGCAGTTAGTTAGTTAGTTTGCAGTTAGTTAGTTAGTTTGCATTAAATTAGATAGTGTGCAGTTATTTAGTTAGTTTGTAAGTTAGTTAGTTAGTTTGTGGTTAGTTAGCTAGTGTGTCAGTTAGTTAGTTAGCTTGCAGTTAGATGTTTTTTAGTTATTTAGTTAGTTTGCAGTAAATTAGTTCGATTGTCAGTTAGTCAGTGTGTTTACAGTTAGTTATCTATCTTGCAGTTAGTTAGTTATTTTGTCTGTTAGTTAGTTAGATTGTCAGACAGTTAGTTAGTTTGCAGTTTGTTAGATTGTGTTTAAATATCGATTAAGATGCGATAGTTAATTGAAATGCGAAATAATTCGTTACCCGGTTTGTTTTCGGTTACGCGACCGACCAGGAAGAGTCTAGGTCGACGCGTCCGCTATTCGAAACATTAGAGGACAGTCAAACACGGTTCTCGAGGTTTTCTGTAAAGTTACGCGAACGATAAAGTAACGTTCGAGTTCGAACAAGCCAAGTTCAACGCCCAGGCATAGAGAAGGTACGACAATTATAAATTAAACAAAGACGGACGAGAGACGCCACGGCAGCGCCACGCGACGAAGGATTCCCCCTCTCACGCGCACACTTTTGGCAGCTCATGTTCGTCCGTCACTTGCTATCGAGCCACTGAACTGAGCATATCGATAAGCTGAGCACGCTATCGAGAAGTTTTCAAAATCTCCGAATCGGTCGAGTTATTCGACCCTTCGTTGAGAAGCTTCTCCAAAAATTAGCCTGCTTTGTCGCGAGTTCCTAGATCAACGATCTAGCTCAGTGCGACACAATATAATATAAAAATTAAAGCGTCGAGTTATTCGAGCCTTCCAAAGCGCTAGACGGCTCCACAGTCCAGGGCTTACTGAAAATCCCCTGGGTGGACTCCACTGTCTTTCCCACGAATCGAGTCATAAACTCGATCCTTCCTGGTTTTTTGAACGGTTACGAACCCACAGACCAAGGGTAGAAATAAAATACCCTTGAGTGGATTCGCCGTCTTCTAGCCGAAGCGCGGGACATCTAGGATCTCCCAGCTTACGGCAAAATTATCAGATCACGTCCCAAAATCGCTCGCCTGGTACGGCCGCAGTGCGTAGGACGTCGATTCTAAAAAGAACGTGGTATCCGGAGCAACTGTAAGTCGCCCAATGGCGCCGTTGTCAAACCGGTACCGCACCGTGCCCGTACGCACATAACCAGACGGTGAAGGGCCGAGGATACGGGCGACGGTTGGAATCTTACAACCTCCCTCTGATCGCCCCTCCTACGACAACGAAGGGTTGTAGGCTTGAAAGATAGCGGAATTAGCATCTTGCATAAAGAAACAATAAGCGAGCGATTCCCGATTTAAAGGGAACGCTCTCACACATACAGCCCACGAATATAGCCGCGTATCGCGGCGACTGAAATTCCCGCTCCTGGGTGCGACAAGCACAAACCAGGCGCGAGCACGAAAGAGAAAGACATCCGACGTGAGTCACGTTGTCAGGTATTTAACGCCTATTCTTGTCTCTTTCTGTTACAGATCATCGAAGCTAGACAGACGGGAATCCGTCTAGACCGGCAGACACGGTTTTTGCATACAAAATTACAAGTAGGACAATAAAAGGCTTAGTCGAGATATTCGACTAAGCGAAAATAAACTGAAAATTTGTATTCTTTTCCCGACGTTCCTTCCCTCACGATCCGGACCACCGTTAGGCGAGGTTTTTTCAAACCTACTCCCCCTAACAGATTGTTTGCCGGTTAGTTAGTTAGTTTGCAGTTAGTTAGATTGTTTGCAAAGTTAGTCACTTAGTTTGCAAAGTTAGTTATTTATTTTGCAGTAAATTAGTTAGTTTGTCAGTTAGTTTGATTGTTTGCAGTAAGTTAGCTAGTTTGCAGATACTTAGATATTTTGCAGTTATTTAGTTAGTGTGCAGTAAATTAGTTTGATTGTCAGTTAGTTAGTTAGGTTGCTGTTAGTTACTTAGTTTGTCAGTTAGTAAGTTATTTTGTCAGTTAGTTAGATAGTTCGCAGTTAGTTAGATTGGTTGCAGTTAGTTAGCTAGTTTGCAGTTAGATAGTTCGTTTTTTGCAGTTAGTTAGTTAGTTAGTTAGTTTGCAGTTAGTTAGATAGTTTGCAGTATGTTAGTTACTTTGTCAGTTAGTAAGTTAGTTAGTTTGCAGTTAGTTAGATTGTTTGCAGGTAGTTAGCTAGTTTGCAGTTAGTTAGATTGTTTGCAGGTAGTCAGCTAGTTTGCAGTTAGTTAGACAGTTTGCAGTTATTTAGTTAGTTTGTCAGTTAGTTAGTTAATTTGCAGTTAGTTAGTTAGTTTGCAGTTAGTTGGATTGTTTGCAGGTAGTTAGTTAGTTTGCAGTTAGTTAGTTTGCAGTTAGTTAGATTGTTTGCAGGTAGTTAGTGTGATGTATCGGTAGCCGATAGGTGTGAGCCAAGGAGTGGTGTGCCTCGGCGAGCGACGCGGGCCTGAGGAATAGCGAGCGATCAGTACTATGTAAGCGTGTGAGACGAGCTGATTAACCAAATAAAGTATTACGGAATAAGTGCTGTTATACTGAGTTTCCCACACTCTCCAGCGTATATTACACTGGCGACTAGGCTGGTGACGAATGACGGAACCAGTGCAGGAAATTGATTATGAGTCAACGTCGTGGATACAAACGTTGAGTAAAAATAATTGATCGAAATCATCTCACGATTAAAATTAGAGGGCGACGAAAATTTAAAAATCGACGAGTTACGTAAAATTTGCGAGCACACATAACCGAAGCCAACAAAGCAAAAAGCCCAGCAGAACGAAAAAGAAAGGAGAACTGCAAGCTAGTGAAGATACAAAGGCGAACGTACTAATAATACACATTAATGGCCTAAACTAATAACAGCAAACTGAATTTCAACTAGGGAGAGATGACTGGGAAACGTATACGGAAAGGTTAGAGCTATATTTTATTGCGAATGATGTAAAAAGTGGAATATCTAGCGGCATTGTTGTTGACATAGGTAAGCTCAGATACGTACATACTATTACGCGTTTTATGCGGACTCGTGGCACCGGGTACAAATACTTTTTCTGATATTGTAATTAATGTATTGGACCACCTTAACCCGAAAACATCGGAAATAATGGAGAGATATAAGTTCTACTACACACCAGGCACAGACAGAAAGCATAGTCGACTTTACGGCAAGACTGAAGAGGCTTTCCACAAACTGTAATTTTGCCGATATCGAAACAGCGTTAAGGGATGAATTAGTTTGCGGATTGAAAGACCACGCGACAAGAGCCACATTATTTCGGGAAGAAAATTTACGACTGAGCGTACAAAATTTCTACTACATTAGAAATAGCAGAAGAGAATGCTCTATCAATAGATAGATGGAGAGAAGAAGATTTAAAATCAGATGTAAATTGGGTACAGTCTACAAAGAATGAATGCCTAGTAACCAGAGCTACAGGGGACATCAAGAGGGGGAAGCGTGACGCAGCGCGGATATAAGGCAGGATTAAAGGACCAAGCAACAGAGTTGCAGCACAAAACAAGTGGAAACACGGGACGGACAATAGTTGTGCACGGATAACCACTGGGCGAGGGACGGACACAGGACATGTTGTGGTGCTTCAACCACTGGTTTCGGGATTGCTACCATCGGTTCAACACGTGTAGCATGTAAGAAGAGGGGTCATTTGGCAACAGTGTGTAGAGGATAAAATCGCACCGGACGAAGGAGAATCGGAAACCGAGAGTCAGCAGAGGGAAGACTAACGGACGATTTTTTCATGGTGCGAGAAAGCGATAGAACACACAAGTGAAAGAAACAACGTTGGGCGCTATTCAAAACAATAAGCAGCGGCGTGCGGCAGACCCGATGTATTTAAATGGAAGGCATTAAAAAGCAAATGAAATAGATACAGATCGTATGTGTCGGTAATTGCTAAAGAGGATATGACAAATTATTTCCTGTAACGAAACCATGTGAAACCAGTGAATAGATTGTCAAAGCGTAATGGGAAGCAATTCTAGATCATGTAGGAGAAATCGAAAACTTAACAGTACAATTTAAGAATATCAAACTAAGTTACGATTAATTGTAATGAGAGTTAGATTTGATATGTAGAGAATGGTTAAAATTGTTTAATTACAGTAATGGCCAGTGACTAGCAGAGTATTGAAATGCAAAAACATCGAGCAGGCGTGGCATTACTAAGCGAGCTACTACACGAATTTCCAAAATTATTTAGTGAGGGACCAGGATTATACAACAAAGGTACGCTTAAATTACGGTTAAATGAAACACGCAGCCGGTAGCTTAAAGCAGCAAGGCACTACCATTGGGTTAGCAAACAACAGTCGAAAATGGAAATTAATAGATTGATTGCAGCATCTCGAGAAGGTCGATGTGGAATGGGCAACTCCGATTGTACCAGTAATCAAGGCCGACGGAACGGTAAGAATTTGTGTAACAAGTTGACAGTAAATCCAATTGATTAGGAGACAGACATCCACTACCGCTAATCGACGAAATTTTTGTGGCATTAAGAAATGGAAAAAGTTCTCACGATTTATATCAAGCATATTTGCAGATGACAAAAGTCGAAATTTTTCAATAATTACGCACAAAGGATTGTATCGGTACACAAGGATGACGGAAGGAATTGCATCCGACCAGGGACTTTCAGAGGAAAATAGAACAATGTCTAGCGGGGATCGAGGAGCAATCCACCTTGATAATATATTTGTACGGGTAAGACCGATCGGGACCATCTCAGACGCTGAGTGCCAGAGACTTGAAGAAAGTGGAAAGTAAATATTAATAAATGCGAATTTAAAAAAAGAAATTAGATATACTAGGTTTTGTTATAGATGAAAATGGATTGCATAAATTGAATCAACGTTAAAGGATGATAGAGCATCGACGCCAATAACAATAAATAAAAACAATTAGAATCATTTTTAGGTTTGATTACTTATTATTCAAGATTTATACCTAGTAGAGCGGAAATGTTAAACCGTTATATGAATGTGCATCGGGAACAGACTGGAATTGGACAACAGAGGAAAAAGCATTCAAGTGGGTAAAAAAGGAACTAGTGTCAGAGCGAGTATTAGCACATTACGACCCGGAATGAGGATCTTGTATTGGCGTGATGCATCAAAGCATATGTTATCCGCGATATTATCGCATCGTTACAAAGACGGTACAGAAAACCTCAGTATAGCATTTGCATCCAAGATTATTCCGGTGTTGAGAAAGAATTCAAATCGGCAATTATCGATACAAGCAAGTAAAGTGCGTGGGTTCAAAATTTTATAATTACGTATTCCGGAAAGAGATTAGAACTGACCATAAATATTTTAGTTAAAACACAGACTACAGAGATGAATATATAAAAACGATGTGTAAATGGAACAAAATTCTAACAGAACGGATACTCGATATTTGATCATGAGTTTTGAAGTGATAAACCACGTGTAAAGAAGAGATTAGAATGCTTAAACGCGAGGAAATAGCAAAAGAAACGAGACGCGATAAAACCTTATGTAATTCGTAAGTACAGAATCATGGCCTGGGTTAAATAAATTAACGGAATAGAGCAGAAGCATCACGCAAAGGGGACGAACTGACAGTGGAAAAGGATTATCTGTTCTGGGGGGCCACCGGAGTGATACCAGAAAAGTTGCGGGAGGGGTGTTAAGGAACTTCATGCTTCACATCGGTATAGTAAAAATGAAAATGAGAAGGACTTTGTATAAATATAGACAAAGACATTGAAACATGGCATGCATAAAGCTTGCGTACAAGAACGAAAATCCGTTAACACCTTGGCCCTATCCGGATAAATGCTGGAGTAGAATTCACTCTGACTTCCGGTCCGTTCCATGGTCATATGTTTATGGTAGTTATCGATGCATATTCGAAGTGGCCGGAGATTATCAATATGAATAGATGCACCATGCACCACAACGACAAAGGTAAGTGAAAGGTCAAAAGTTGTTAGTTCGTTTTGGGGTACTGAGACATTTAGTGACTGACAATGGGCCGCACACTAGTGCAGAATTTAGAAAGTTTTGTAAGAACAACGGTATCAAGCAAGTTTTACAGCGCCGCATCACCCAGCGACAAATGGGGCGGCAGAAAACTCGTAGAAACGTTTAAGGACAAGGTTAACAAAATAGTTAAACTGGGAAGTCATTAGATTACGCTATAAATTTATTCGGACTCGATTTATATAATAACGTTATTTGTATTAACGGAGAGAATATGATGTATAAACGCGAGCTGAGAACTGATTATTAATGCCGAATGTGAGCGATAGAGTTATAAATAAGCAGATAGCGCAGGTAGAAGTTAGAAGGGACGGCGGAAGGTGGATTTCAGATTGAGACACCGTAATGGTGTGGACGATTATTCGGTGCGGAATGACAAGCGCATTCAAGGTACCATCACTGGAAATTATCGCCGGTAACGTTTGATGTAAAGGTCGGAGATAAAATCTGGAAACGGCATGTCGATCAAATAATTCCGTACAAAGTAGATGTTAAGGCGGCGGAGGTCGAGGAACAGCACATGACACACAACACGGACAACAGGTCACGTCGCTCTGATGCATACGCGGCTTTGCTTTAAAAACGGAGAATGACATCGGCAACGATAGATGTGAGTCAAGGAGTAGCGAGCGACGCCAGCCTGAGGAATAGCGAGCGATCAGTAAGTAAGCGTGGAGACGAGCTGATGAACCAATTACGAAAGGAAGTTAGTTATTTAAATGGAAGAATTGTAAGTTTGCAGTTAGTTAGTTACTGCAGTTAGATTAATTTTGGCAAAGAATAGCTGCAGTTATAAGTTAGTTTACAAAGGTTAGTTAGTTCGCAGTTAGTTAGACAGTTTGCTTATTTAGCTTGCTGGTTAGTTCATTTGTCGTTAGTTAGTTAGTTGTCAGTTAGTTATTTAGTTCAAAGAGTTAGATTGTGTAATAGTGTTAGAAGAATGTTAGATAGTTAGTTTTGAAGTTAATTAGTTACTTTTATTGGGTTTGTTAGTCAGTTTGCAGTAAATTAGTTACTTTATTAAATTTGTCAGTTTGTTGCTATTGTAATAGTTAGTTAGAATAAGGTTTTCAGTTAGTTAGTTAGTTTGTCGTTAGTAAGATAGCTTTGTCAGTTAAAGGTTGGTTTGCAGTTAGTTAGTTAGTTTGCAGTAAGATATTATTTTTCAGTTAGTTAGTGGCAGTTAGTTAAAGTTAGTTTATGTCTATTAAATAGTTTTGTATAGTAGCAAAGGCTTTTAAGTTGTTAGTTAGTTTGTCATCAAATAGTTAGTTAGTTTAATGCTATTAGTTTAGATAAGCAATGTCAGTTAGTTCATTAGTTTGCAGTTAGTTAGTTCTATTCATGTCAGTTAGTTAGTTTGAGTTAGTTAATTTGGAGCTCATTAGTTAGTCTGTTTGGGTTATTAGTTTGTCAGTTAGTTTGTTAGTATGCATTAGTTGTTTGCAGATAGTTAGCTGTATTGCAGGTTTAGTTGTTAGTTGTTAGTTAGTTTGTTAGTTAGAATAGATTGCAATAGTTAGTTACTAAGTTAGTTAGTTAGTTTGCAGTTAATTAGTTTGTCAAATAGTAATTTAGTTTGTCACTTAGTTATTAGTTTGTCAGTTAGTTAGTTCGCAGTTAGTTAGTTAGTTTGAGGAGTTAGTAAGTTAGTTAGTTAGTTGAGTAGTTAGCTTTGCAGTTAGTTATTTAGTTGGTTAGTTAGAAGGTTATAAATAGTTTTTTGCAGTTAGTTAGTTAGTTTGCAGTTAGTTAGACAGTTTGCAGTTGTTAGTTACTAGTTAGTTAATTAGTTAGTGTAGTTAGTTAGTTAGTTCGTCAGTTAGTTAGAGTTTGTGTTATTTAGTTCGCAGTTAGTTAGATTGTTTGCAGTTAGTTAGTTAGTTTGCAGTTAGATAGTTAGTTTTTTGCAGTTAATTAGTTACTTTGTCAGTTTGTTAGTTAGTTTGCAGTAAATTAGTTACTTTGTCAGTTTGTTAGTTAGTTAGCTTGTCAGTTAGTTAGTTAGTTTTCAGTTAGTTAGTTAGTTTGTCAGTTAGTAAGATAGTTTGTCAGTTAGTTAGTTGGTTTGCAGTTAGTTAGTTAGTTTGCAGTAAGATAGTTAGTTTTTCAGTTAGTTAGTTTTTTGCAGTTAGTTAGTTAGTTTGCAAGTCTATTAGTTAGTTTGTATGGTAGTTAGTTAGTTTGCTGTTAGTTAGAGTGTTTGCAATTAGTTAGTTAGTTTGCATTATATTAGTTAGTTTGTTTGCAGTTAGTGATTTAGTTTGTCAGTTAGTTCATTAGTTTGCAGTTAGTTAGTTTGTCAGTCAGTTAGTTAGTTTGTCAGTTAGTTAGTTAATTTGGAGTTCATTAGTTAGTTTGTCAGTTAGTTAGTTAGTTTGTCAGTTAGTTAGTTAGTTTGCTGTTAGTTAGTTAGTATGCAGTTAGTTATATTGCTTGCAGATAGTTAGCTGTATTGCAGTTAGTTAGACAGTTTGCAGTTGTTTAGTTAGTTTGTTAGTTAGTTAGTTAGATTGCATTATATTAGTTAGTTTCTAAGTTAGTTAGTTAGTTTGCAGTTAATTAGTTTGTGAGCAGTTAGTAATTTAGTTTGTCACTTAGTTAGTTAGTTTGTCAGTTAGTTAGTTAGTTAGCAGTTAGTTAGTTAGTTTAGAGTTAGTGTTAGTTTGTCAGTTAGTTAGTTAGTTAGTTTGTCGTTAGTAAGATAGTTTGTCAGTTAGTTAGTAAGTTTGCAGTTACATAGACTGTTTGCAGTTAGTTAGTTAGTTTGCAGTTAGATAGTTAGTTTGTCAGTTAGTTAGTTTTTTGCAGTTAGTTAGTTAGTTTGCAGTTAGTTAGACAGTTTGCAATAAATTAGTTACTTTGCCAGTTAGTTAATTAGTTAGTTTGCAGTTAGTTAGTTAGTTTGTCAGTTAGTTAGGTTCTTTTCAGTTAGTTAGTTAGTTTGTAAGTTAGTTAGTTTGCAGTTAGTTAGTTAGTTTGTCAGTTAGTTAGTTAATTTTTCAGATAGTTAGTTAGTTTGCAGTTAGATAGTTACTTTTTCAGTTAGTTAGTAAGTTTGCAGTTAGTTAGATTGCTTGCTGTTACTTAGATAGTTTGCCGTTGGTGAGCTAGTTTGCAGTTAGTTAGATGTTTTGTAGTTATTTAGTTAGTTTGCAGTAAATTAGTTCGATTGTCAGTTCGTCAGTGTGTCTACAGTTAGTTATATATCTTGCAGTTAGTTAGTTAGTTTGTCTGTTGGTTAGTAAGATAGTTTGTCAGTTAGTTAGTTGGTTTGCAGTTAGTTAGATTGTTTGCAGTTAGTTAGTTAGTTTGCAGTTAGATAGTTAGTTTTTCAGTTAGTTAATTAGTTTGCAGTTAGTTTGTTAGTTTGTTAGTTAGGTAATTAGTTTGTCAGTTCGTTAGTTAGTTTGCAGTTAAGGAGTTAGTTTGTCAGTTAGTTAGTTAGTTAGTTTGCAGTTATTTCGTTAGTTTGTTGCGGTTTAGATTTAGTTTGTCAGTGTCAGTTCTGATAGTTAGTTTGCAGTTAGTTGGTTGTCAGTTAGATAGTTACTTTTGGAGTTAGTTATAAGTTGTCAGTTAGTTAGTTGCTTTGGTGTTAGTTAGTTAGTTTGCAGATAGTTAGATTGTTTGCAGTTAGTTAGATGTTTTGCAGTTAGTTTAGTTAGTTTGCAGTATTAGACATAGTTCGTCAGTGTGTCTACAGTTAGTTATCTATCTTGTTGAATTAGTTTAAGTTGTTGGTTGCAAGTCTATTAGTTAGTTAGATTGCAGTTAGTTAGTTAGTTTGCAGTTATTTAGTTAGTTTGCAGTTAGATAGCTAGATTGTGAGTTAGTTAGATAGTTTGTTTGTCAGTTAGTTAGTTAGTTTGCAGTTAGTTACTTAGTTTGCAGTAAAGTAGTTAGTTTGTCAGTTAGTTAGTTAGATTGCAGTTAGTTATACAGTTTGCAGTTAGTTAGTTAGTTTTCAGTTAGTTAGTTAGATCGTAAGTTAGTTAGTTAGTATGCAGTTTGTTAGTTAGTTTGCCAGTTAGTAAGTTAGTTTGTCAGTTAGAGAGTTATTTTGTAGTTAGTTAGATTGTTTGCAATTAGTTAGTTATTTTGCAGTAAGATAGTTAGTGTTTCAGTTAGTTAGTTTTTAGCAGTTAGTTAGTTAGTTTGCAAGTCTATTAGTTAGTTTGTATGGTAGTTAGTTAGTTTGCTGTTAGTTAGAGTGTTTGCAATTAGTTAGTTAGTTTGCATTATATTAGTTAGTTTGGTTGCAGTTAGTGATTTAGTTTGTCAGTTAGTTCATTAGTTTGCAGTTAGTTAGTTAGTTTGGAGTTCATTAGTTAGTTTGTCAGTTAGTTAGTTAGTTTGGTGTTAGTTAGTTAGTATGCAGTTAGTTAGATTGCTTGCAGATAGTTAGCTGTATTGCAGTTAGTTAGACAGTTTGCAGTTGTTTACATAGTTTGTTAGTTAGTTAGTTAGATTGCATTATACTAGTTAGTTTGGAAGTTAGTTAGTTAGTTTGCAGTTAATTAGTTTGTTAGCAGTTAGTAATTTAGTTTGTCACTTAGTTAGTTAGTTTGTCAGTTAGTTAGTTAGTTAGCAGTTAGTTAGTTTGTGAGTTAGTAAGTTAGTTTGTCAGTTAGTTAGTTAGGTTGCAGGTAGTTAGACCGTTTGCAGTTAGTTATTTAGTTTGCAGATAGATAGTTAGCTTGTCAGTTAGTTAGTTAGTTTTCAGTTAGTTAGTTAGTTTGTCAGTTAGTAAGATAGTTTGTCAGTTAGTTAGTTGGTTTGCAGTTAGTTAGATTGTTTGCAGTTAGTTAGTTAGTTTGCAGTTAGTTAGTTAGTTTGCAGTTAGTTAGTTGGTTTGCAGTTAGTTAGTTAGCTTATCAGTTCGATAGTTAGTTTTTCAGTTAGTTGGTTAGTTCGCAGTTAGATAGTTACTTTTTCAGTTAGTTAGTAAGTTTGCAGTTAGTTAGATTGCTTGCTGTTACTTAGATAGTTTGCAGTTGGTGAACTAGTTTGCAGTTAGTTAGATGTTTTGTAGTTATTTAGTTGGTTTGCAGTAAATTAGTTGATTGTCAGTTCGTCAGTGTGTCTACAGTTGGTGCTATCTATAGTTGAATTAGTTAGTTTGCCAGTTAGTTAGTTAGATTGTCAGACAGTTAGTTAGATTGCAGTTAGTTAGATTGTTTGCCAGTTAGTTAGTTGCAGATTGTTAGATTGATTGCAGTTATTTAGTTACTTTGCAGTAAATTAGTTTGATTGTCAATTAGTTATTTGTTTTGCAGTTAGTTAGTTGGTTCGCATTAAATTAGATAGTGTGCAGTTATTTAGTTAGTTTGTAAACTTTAGTTATTAGTTTGCAGTTAGTTAGCTAGTTTGTCAGTTAGTCAGTTGGTTTGCACTAGTTAGTTGGTTTGCAGTTAGATAGTCAGTTTTTCGCAGTTAGTTAGTTAGTTTGCATTAAATTAGATAGTTTGCAGTAAATTAGTTACTTTGTCAGTTTGTTAGTTAGTTTGTAGTAAATTAGTTAGTTTGTCAGTTTGTTAGTAAGTTAGCTTGTCAGTTAGTTAGTTATTTTTCAGTTAGTTAGTTAGTTTGTCATTTAGTAAGATAGTTTGTCAGTTAGAGAGTTATTTGGTAGTTAGTTAGATTGTTTGCAGTTAGTTCGTTAGTTTGCAGTTAGATAGTTAGTTTTTCAGTTAGTTAGTTTTTTGCAGTTAGTTAGTTAGTTTGTATGGTAGTTAGTTAGTTTGCTGTTAGTTAGAGTGTTTGCAATTAGTTAGTTAGTTTGCATTATATTAGTTAGTTTGGTTGCAGTTAGTGATTTAGTTTGTCAGTTAGTTCATTAGTTTGCAGTTAGTTAGTTTGTCAGTTAGTTAGTTAGTTTGGAGTTCATTAGTTAGTTTGTCAGTTAGTTAGTTAGTTTGGTGTTAGTTAGTTAGTATGCAGATAGTTAGATTGCTTGCAGATAGTTAGCTGTATTGCAGTTAGTTAGACAGTTTGCAGTTGTTTAGTTAGTTTGTTAGTTAGTTAGTTAGATTGCATTATATTAGTTAGTTTGTAAGTTAGTTAGTTAGTTTGCAGTTAATTAGTTTGTTAGCAGTTAGTAATTTAGTTTGTCACTTAGTTAGTTAGTTTGTCAGTTAGTTAGTTAGTTAGCAGTTAGTTAGTTAGTTTGTGAGTTAGTAAGTTAGTTTGTCAGTTAGTTAGTTAGGTTGCAGGTAGTTAGACCGTTTGCAGTTAGTTATTTAGTTTGCAGATAGATAGTTAGCTTGTCAGTTAGTTAGTTAGTTTTCAGTTAGTTAGTTAGTTTGTCAGTTAGTAAGATAGTTTGTCAGTTAGTTAGTTGGTTTGCAGTTAGTTAGATTGTTTGCAGTTAGTTAGTTAGTTTGCAGTTAGTTAGTTAGTTTGCAGTTAGTTAGTTGGTTTGCAGTTAGTTAGTTAGCTTATCAGTTCGATAGTTAGTTTTTCAGTTAGTTGGTTAGTTCGCAGTTAGATAGTTACTTTTTCAGTTAGTTAGTAAGTTTGCAGTTAGTTAGATTGCTTGCTGTTACTTAGATAGTTTGCAGTTGGTGAGCTAGTTTGCAGTTAGTTAGATGTTTTGTAGTTATTTAGTTAGTTTGCAGTAAATTAGTTCGATTGTCAGTTCGTCAGTGTGTCTACAGTTAGTTATCTATCTTGCAGTTAGTTAGTTAGTTTGTCTGTTGGTTAGTTAGATTGTCAGACAGTTAGTTAGATTGCAGTTAGTTAGATTGTTTGCCGGTTAGTTAGTTAGTTTGCAGATTGTTAGATTGATTGCAGTTATTTAGTTACTTTGCAGTAAATTAGTTTGATTGTCAGTTAGTTATTTAGTTTGCAGTTAGTTAGTTAGTTTGCATTAAATTAGATAGTGTGCAGTTATTTAGTTAGTTTGTAACTTAGTTAGTTAGTTTGCAGTTAGTTAGCTAGTTTGTCAGTTAGTCAGTTAGTTTGCACTTAGTTAGTTAGTTTGCAGTTAGATAGTCAGTTTTTCGCAGTTAGTTAGTTAGTTTGCATTAAATTAGATAGTTTGCAGTAAATTAATTACTTTGTCAGTTTGTTAGTTAGTTTGTAGTAAATTAGTTAGTTTGTCAGTTTGTTAGTAAGTTAGCTTGTCAGTTAGTTAGTTAGTTTTCAGTTAGTTAGTTAGTTTGTCAGTTAGTAAGATAGTTTGTCAGTTAGTTAGTTGGTTTGCAGTTAGTTAGATTGTTTGCAGTTAGTTAGTTAGTTTGCAGTTAGATAGTTAGTTTTTCAGTTAGTTAGTTTTTTGCAGTTAGTTAGTTAGTTTGCAAGTCTATTAGTTAGTTTGTATGGTAGTTAGTTAGTTTGCTGTTAGTTAGAGTGTTTGCAATTAGTTAGTTAGTTTGCATTATATTAGTTAGTTTGGTTGCAGTTAGTGATTTAGTTTGTCAGTTAGTTCATTAGTTTGCAGTTAGTTAGTTTGTCAGTTAGTTAGTTAGTTTGGAGTTCATTAGTTAGTTTGTCAGTTAGTTAGTTAGTTTGCTGTTAGTTAGTTAGTATGCAGTTAGTTAGATTGCTTGCAGATAGTTAGCTGTATTGCAGTTAGTTAGACAGTTTGCAGTTGTTTAGTTAGTTTGTTAGTTAGTTAGTTAGATTGCATTATATTAGTTAGTTTGTAAGTTAGTTAGTTAGTTTGCAGTTAATTAGTTTGTTAGCAGTTAGTAATTTAGTTTTCAGTTAGTTAGTTAGTTTGTCAGTTAGTAAGATAGTTTGTCAGTTAGTTAGTTGGTTTGCAGTTAGTTAGATTGTTTGCAGTTAGTTAGTTAGTTTGCAGTTAGTTAGTTAGTTTGCAGTTAGTTAGTTGGTTTGCAGTTATTTAGTTAGCTTATCAGTTCGATAGTTAGTTTTTCAGTTAGTTGGTTTGTTCGCAGTTAGATAGTTACTTTTTCAGTTAGTTAGTAAGTTTGCAGTTAGTTAGATTGCTTGCTGTTACTTAGATAGTTTGCAGTTGGTGAGCTAGTTTGCAGTTAGTTAGATGTTTTGTAGTTATCTAGTTAGTTTGCAGTAAATTAGTTCGATTGTCAGTTCGTCAGTGTGTCTACAGTTAGTTATCTATCTTGCAGTTAGTTAGTTAGTTTGTCTGTTGGTTAGTTAGATTGTCAGACAGTTAGTTACTTTGCAGTAAATTAGTTTGATTGTCAGTTAGTTATTTAGTTTGCAGTTAGTTAGTTAGTTTGCATTAAATTAGATAGTGTGCAGTTATTTAGTTAGTTTGTAACTTAGTTAGTTAGTTTGCAGTTAGTTAGCTAGTTTGTCAGTTAGTCAGTTAGTTTGCACTTAGTTAGTTAGTTTGCAGTTAGATAGACAGTTTTTCGCAGTTAGTTAGTTAGTTTGCAGTTAGTTAGATAGTTTGCAGTAAATTAGTTACTTTGTCAGTTTGTTAGTTAGTTTGTAGTAAATTAGTTAGTTTGTCAGTTTGTTAGTAAGTTAGCTTGTCAGTTAGTTAGTTAGTTTTCAGTTAGTTAGTTAGTTTGTCAGTTAGTAAGATAGTTTGTCAGTTAGTTAGTTGGTTTGCAGTTAGTTAGATTGTTTGCAGTTAGTTAGTTAGTTTGCAGTTAGATAGTTAGTTTTTCAGTTAGTTAGTTTTTTGCAGTTAGTTAGTTAGTTTGCAAGTCTATTAGTTAGTTTGTATGGTAGTTAGTTAGTTTGCTGTTAGTTAGAGTGTTTGCAATTAGTTAGTTAGTTTGCATTATATTAGTTAGTTTGTAAGTTAGTTAGTTAGTTTGCAGTTAATTAGTTTGTTAGCAGTTAGTAATTTAGTTTGTCACTTAGTTAGTTAGTTTGTCAGTTAGTTAGTTAGTTAGCAGTTAGTTAGTTAGTTTGTGAGTTAGTAAGTTAGTTTGTCAGTTAGTTAGTTAGTTTGCAGGTAGTTAGACCGTTTGCAGTTAGTTATTTAGTTTGCAGATAGATAGTTAGTTTGTCAGTTAGTTAGTTTTTTGCAGTTAGTTAGTTAGTTTGCAGTTAGTCAGACAGTTTGCAGTAAATTAGTTACTTTGCCAGTTAGTTAGTTAGTTAGCTTGTATGTTAGTTAGTTAGTTTGCAGTTAGTTAGTTAGTTTGTCAGTTAGTTAGGTTCTTTTCAGTTAGTTAGTTCGATTGTCAGTTAGTTAGTTTGTTTACAGTTGGTTATCTAGCTTGCAGTTAGTTAGTTAGTTTGTCTGTTACTTAGTTAGATTGTCAGACGGATAGTTAGTTTGCAGTTAGTTAGATTCCTTGCTGTTAGTTAGATAGTTTGCAGTTAGTTAGATTGTTTGCATATAGTTAGCTGTATTGCAGTTAGTTAGACAGTTTGCAGTTGTTTAGTTAGTTTGTCAGTTAGTTAGTTAGATTGTATTATATAATATTTGTGTAGGATATGTGTTTTGAATGTTTGTGTCACGCTGTAGTTTGGTTCGGAGATGTGTGTTGAATATTTGTGTCCCGCTGTAGTTTGGTTCAATGTTAAGTTATGTGCAAATGGTTGAAAGTGTTTGGTTAAGAAAAGAAGGAGTTACCAGGGACAGCGAGACAACGGGCAGAGAGTTACGAGTGTTTGAAAGAGACAGACGTGATTTGAATTTGTGTGGATAATTAATGAGATTTTGATTTGTGTAAAAAGATTGTGTGTTTGTTGTGTTTCAAATTCGTTCATTTAGTTATATTATTTGTACATTTGTTCCAAATACAATTCTTTTTCGTTAAATCCTACAAATTTGTGGGCTCGTCCGGGTCGATCGAGAAGAAGAATTTGTGAAGGAACATTTTACATATATATAATTCTAGAAGAATTCTGAAAGTTACGTACTTTCAGTATGGAAACTTTAGCTCAAATCGGGAAAATTCAGTACAAAATTAATAACGCATCTGTAGCGAGTATAAGAGCGTTGCATAAATTTATTTTTGAAACTGAAGGTGATCGAAGAAATCGAAGACGCATACGTGATTTTGAAGGCTTTCAATTTCAGACAGATTCAGTAGAACATAAAGCTAAATTAACATATGCTACTGGTTTAAGTTATGGCGATTTGGTATCTTGTTGTAATATCCTAGACCTGGATTATAGAGGATCTCGAGAAGATTTGATTCAGAAAATTTGTTCTGGGTTAATGGATTTACGTTCTCTGTGTTCCACTACAGAAGGTGATCCTGAAGACGATGAAGTGGATGAAATCATTTAAGATGTTCACGGTGAGAATGTTGAAACATCTATTATACTTGAAGATATAAATGATAACAATACTACGCATTTCTCTTCATTAAATAAACGAGATCACTTAAAATTTACTATGAGTTATCTTGATGTAGAAGATTGTGTTCGGCAGTTTGATGGGACTGGTGTATATTCTGTAGAAAGATGGATTTCTGATTTTGAAGAAGTTGCAATATTGTTTCAATTGTCTGAGTTAGAGAAATTTTTGCAAAGAAGTAATTGACAGGTATAGCAAAATTATTTATTCAGAGTGAAGGTGTTATCACAACGTGGAGAAAAATTAAATCTCTACTTCGTGATGAATTTTCAAATAAGATTAATAGTGCTCAATAACACGAAATGTTGGTTAAACGAAAAATGAGGAGAGACGAAACTGTTCGAAGAATATTTTCTCAAAATGAAAGAATTAGCTTCTCGTGGCAATGTAGAAGATGATGCTCTAATTAAGTACGTTATAGACTTAATACAGGATGATATTAATAATAAACTTGTTTTGTTTGGAGCCAAAAACTGCAGGATTTTAAGAATTGTCTTAAACTTTACGAGACGATTCGGAACGCAAAGATTAGAGCAAACAGACGGTTATGGACGGCGGAAAGAAGAAATCAAGACAAGAATGGAATCATCGAAGGCGTGTACATCAAAGAAGATTGAAGGAGGGGAGCAGAAGATCGAACTTCGGTGTTACAACTGCGGTGGGAAAGGTCATGTATTCAATGATTGTCGCAACAAAGAATTGGGGAGAAAATGTTTTAAATGTCAAAAATTTGGGCATGTAGCAAACGATTGTACCGTTGTACGAGAGGGTAAGTCATCTGTGCAGTTACGATCAAATGTTAATTGTATTTTATCGCCCTTTAAAAGTAATATGTTTAAAGATGTTTATATAAATGATATATGTGTAAAAGCATTAATAGATACTGGAAGTCAAGTAACACTAATACGTGAAAATATTTATAACAAACTAAAATCTGTTCTTTTTATACGATACTCATATACGCTTAACTGGTTTTGGAAAATATGAGACTATACCCCTAGGATATATACAAACAGTTATTACAATAGACAACAATGATTTTCCAACTACTGATTACGTTGTCCCAAATACTGTAAAGAATATGGATGCAGTAATTGGAACTGATATTTTAAATTTAGCTGAAGTCAAAATAGATAATCAGGGAATAACGATAAGGAAAACTCCTTCGATAATGTTTTTGAAACAAATGAGTCCTACTAAAGAGCAGTTGTTAGATGCTAGTCATGTTACTGATGAAAAATTACGAGAGGAATTAAAAAATGTTGTTTTTTCGTATGAACCAAAAAAATGTAAGACAACTAACGTACAAATGTGTATATGATTAAAAGATGACCAACCACTTAGTCAGAAACCACGTAGATTACCTAAACTAGAGGATGAAACTGTTCGAAGCAAGTAGAGGAGTGGATTAAGGATGGAATAGTAAAGCCTTGTACATCTGAGTATGCAAGTCCTGTAGTTGTTGTGAAAAAGAAAGATGGAAGTTCACGTGTTTGTATTGATTATCGACGATTGAATAGAATTATGGAAAAAGATAAATTTCCTCTTCCATTAATCGAAGAATTATTAGACAAATTGCAGAACGCGCAAGTGTTTAGTTCGCTCGATTTAAAAAATGGATTTTTCCACGTGTCAGCAGAGAAAGAGAGTAGAAAGTACACTGCATTTGTTACACAAAATGGACAATATGAATTTATTAAAATGCCATATGGATTATGTAATGCTCCTTTGGTTTTTCAGAGATTTAATTAATCAAGGTATTGTTTTACTATATTTGGATGATGTTATTATTTTAGCTTCAGATGAAAAAGAGAATTAATCGCGTTTGAAATTAGTTCTTCAAGTTGCTAGTGACTATGGAGATTGCAAATAAATTTCAAAAAATGTAAATTTATGAAAAGACGTATTGAATTATTGGGTCATATTGTAGAAGCAGGGAAAATATATCCATCAGAAGAGAAAATGAGGGCTGTATTTACTTTTCCAGAGCCAAAAAAGATAAAAGATGTTCAAAGTTTTTTGGGATTATCTGGTTATTTTCGTAAATTTATTTTAAATTATTCACTAATATCAAAGTCATTAAGCGATTTGTTACGAAAAGACAGGACATTTCAATTTACCGATAACGAAAGAAAGGCATTTTTAGAATTAAAACAGATTTTGACACAAAGTCCTGTGTTGCGTATATATAATTCGAATTTTGAAACAGAATTGCATACTGATGCATGTAAAGATGGATATGGTGCTGTATTAATGCAAAAATCGCCTGACGACGAACAATTTCATCCTGTATATTATATGAGTAGGAAGACTAAATGCGAGGAACGGAATTATCGTAGTTATGAACTTGAAACTCTTGCGATCGTTAGGGCTCTCGAAAAATTTCGTGTATATTTATTAGGAATTTCTTTTACCATAATTACTGACTGAGCTGCTTTTAAATTAACGATGAATAAAAAAGAATTAGTTCCGCGTATTGCTCGATGGGTTCTTCTTCTAGAAGATTATCACTATAAGATTATACATAGATCAGGCACACGTATGAAACACGTAGATGCTTTAAGTAGATATCCAGTTTTACAAATTACTAAAGATCCTCTTCATGTGAAAATACAAACTCTTCAGGAAAGTGATGGAGAGATTAAAGCTATTATGGAAATTTTAAAAAATCATCCTTATGATAATTATTGTATACATAACAATTTATTATATAAATTTGTGGATGGCCGAGAAGTATTGGTCGTACCAAAATTGTTAGAAGGTGAAATAATTCAATCAGCACATCAAAGAGGACATTTTGCGTTGAAACGAACAGAGGAGTTTATAAAACAAGATTATTATGTGCCTAATCTTGAACAAAAGATTCAGTAATATATTTCTAGTTGTGTTCCGTGTATTATGGCGAATTACAAACAGGGTAAACAGGAAGGTTTCTTACATCCACTTACAAAAATAGATATTCCGGTGCATACATATCATATCGATCACTTAGGTCCCTTAGATACTACAAGCAAAAGTTACAACCATATTTTTGTTATTGTTGATAGTTTTACGAAGTTTATTTGGTTGTATCCGACAAAGTCGACGACGACGAGAGAAGTTTTATGCAAATTAGATGTACAAAAAAAAAATTTTGGAAGTCCACAACAGATAATATCAGATCGAGGTTCAGCATTTACTTCGAAAGAATTTAAAGATTATTGCGTAAAAGAAAATATTAAATGTTTACAAATAACAGCAGGCTTACCGCGAGCTAATGGTGAAGTGGAAAGATTGAATAGAACAATTACTCCGATTCTGACGAAGTTTTCAATTAATAATCCTACAAAATGGTATAAACATATAGATAAATTACAACGTGTGTTAAATTCAACTTATCAGAGAAGTATCAATATGACACCATTTGAATTATTATTTGGGGTAAAAATGTACGATGAAACTGATATTAAATTAAAAAACCTTGTCGAACAGGAATTCTTATTTCAATTCAATGAAAACAGAAACGAGTTGCGCGAAAGAGCTAAAAAACAACTTTTTAAAGTGCAGGAAGAAAATCGTCGATCATTCAATCGAAAAAGGGAAAAAGCCATTATTTATGAAGTAGATAACCTTGTAGCTATCAAACGTACACAATTAGGTCCAGGACGAGAATTACGAGCGAAGTATCTAGGTCCTTATAGTATTACAACAGTTAAATGTAATGACGCATATGATGTAGAAAAAGTAGGTTTCCATGAAGGTCCTTCCGTAACATCAACATGTGCAGAATACATGAAACCATGGCTTATTGTGTAAACTTCATCCGAGACGGATGAATGTCAAAATGGCCGGGAAGAATTAAATCCTAAACATAAAGTATATTCATCCGAGGCGTATGAAGGTCAGTATGGCCGAATGTAGGATAAGTGTGTTGAATGTTTGTGTCACGCTGTAGTTTGGTTCGGAGATGTGTGTTGAATATTTGTGTCATGCTGTAATTTGGTTCAATGTTAAGTTATGTGCAAATGGTTGAAAGTGTTTTGTTAAGAAAAGAAAGGGTTACCAGGGGCAGCGAGACAACGGGCAGAGAGTAACGAGTGATTGAAAGAGACAGACGTGATTTGAATTTGTGTGGATAATTAATGAGATTTTCATTTGTGTAAAAAGATTGTGCGTTTGTTGTGTTTCAAATTCGTTCATTTAGTTATATTATTTGTACATTTGTTCCAAATACAATTCTTTTTCGTTAAATCCTACATTAGTTAGTTTGCAGTTAGTTAGTTTGTTAGCAGTTAGTTCTTTAGTTTGACAGTTAGTTAGTTAGTTTGCAGTTAGTTAGTTAGTTTGCAGTTAGTTAGATTGTTTGCAGTTATTTAGTTAGTTTTTTACAGTTAGTTAGTTAGTTTGCAGTTAGTTAGATAGTTTGCAGTAAATTAGTTACTTTGTCGGTTAGTTCGCAGTTAGTTAGTTGGTTCGCAGTTAGTTAGTTAGCTTATCAGTTAGATAGTTAGTTTGTCAGCCAGTTAGTTAGTTTGTCAGTTAGTTCGTTAGTTTGCAGTTAGTTAGTTTTTTGCAGTTAGTTAGTTAGTTTGCAGTTAGTTAGACAGTTTGCAGTAAATTAGTTAGTTTGTCAGTTAAATACTTAGTTTGTCAGTTCGTTAGTTAGTTTGCATTATATTAGTTAGTTTGTTTGCAGTTATTTAGTTAGTTTGTCAGTTAGTTAGTTAGTTTGCAGTTAGATAGTTAGTTTGTCAGTTAGATAGTTAGTTTGTCAGTTAGTTAGTTAGTTCGCACTTAGTTAGATTCATTGCAGTTAGTTAGTTAGCTTGCAGTCATGTTACATTGCTTGCAGTTAGTTAATTGTTTGAAGTTATTCAGTTAGTTTGTCAGATAGTTAGTTAGTTTGCAGTTAGATAGTTAGTTTGTCAGTTAGATAGTTAGTTTGTCAGTTAGTTAATTAGTTTGCAGTTAGTTAATCAGTTTGCAGTTAGTTAGATTGTTTGCAGATAGTTAGTTAGTTTGCAGTCAGTTAGATTGCTTGCATTTAGTTAGATTGTTCGCAGTTATTTAGCTAGTTTGTCAGTTAGTTAGTTAGTTTGCAGTTAGATAGTTAGTTTGCAGTTAGATAGTTTGTTTGCAGTTAGTTATTTAGTTTGTCAGTTAGTTAATTAGTTTGCAGTTAGTTAATTAGTTTGCAGTTAGTTCGTTAGTTTGTCAGTTAGGTAGTTAGCTTGTCAGTTAGTTAGTTAGTTTGCACATAGTTAGATTCTTTGCAGTTAGTTAGTTAGTTTGCAGTCAGTTAGATTGCTTGCAGTTATTTAATTGTTTGCAGTTGTTCAGTTAGTTTGTAAGTTAGTTAGTTTGTTTGCAGTTAGTTATTTAGTTTGTCACTCAGTTAATTAGTTCGCAGTTAGTTAATTAGTTTGCAGTTAGTTAGTTAGTTTGTCCGTTAGTTAGTTAGTTTGTCTGTTAGATAGTTAGTTTCTAAGTTAGTTAGATTGTTTGCAGATAGTTAGCTAGTTGGCAGTAAGTTAGACAGTTTGCAGTTATTTAGTTAGTATGTCAGTTAGTTAGTTAGTTTGCAGTTAGAGAGTTAGTTTGTCAGTTAGATATTTAGTTTGTCAGTTAGTTAGTTAGTTTGCATTATATTAGTTAGTTTGTATGTTAGTTAGTTAGTTTGAAGTTAGTTAGATTGTTTGCAGATAGTTAGCTAGTTTGCAGTTAGTTATATAGTTTGCCGTTATATAGTTAGTTTGTCAGTTCGTTAGTTAGTTTGTAAGTTAGTTAGTTTGTTTGCAGTTAGTTATTTAGTTTGTCACTTAGTTCATTAGTTCGCAGTTAGTTAATTAGTTTGCAGTTAGTTAGCTAGTTTGTCCGTTAGTTAGTTAGTTTGTCTGGTAGATAGCTAGTTTGTAAGTTAGTTAGATTGTTTCCAGATAGTTAGCTACTTGGCAGTAAGTTAGACAGTTTGCAGTTATTTAGTTAGTATGTCAGTTAGTTAGTTAGTTTGCAGTTACAGAGTTAGTTTGTCAGTTAGATATTTAGTTTGTCAGTTAGTTAGTTAGTTTGCATTATATTACATAGTTTCTAAGTTAGTTAGGTAGTATGCAGTTTGTTAATTTGTTAGCAGTTAGTTACTTAGTTTGTCAGTTAGTTAGATAGTTTCCAGTTAGTTAGTTAGTTTCTCAATTAGTTCGTTAGTTTGCAGTTAGATAGTTAGTTGATCACTTTCTTAGTTAGTTTGCATTATATTAGTTACTTTGTAAGTTATTTAGTTTGTTTGCAGATAGTTAGCTAGTTGGCAGTAAGTTAGACAGTTTGCAGTTATTTAGTTAGTATGTCAGTTAGTTAGTAAGTTTGTCTGTTAGATAGTTAGTTTGTAAGTTAGCTAGATTGTTTGCAGATAGTTACCTAGCTTCCACATAGTTAGCTGGTTTGCAGTTTGTTAGAGAGTTTGCAGTTGCTTAGTTAGTTTGTCAGTTAGTTAGTTAGCTTGCATTATATTAGATAGTTTGTCAGTTAGTTAGGCAGTATGCAGTTAGTTAATTTGTTAGCAGTTAGTTATTTAGTTTGTCAGTTAGTTAGATAGTTTCCAGTTAGTTAGTTAGTTTCTCTGTTAGTTTGTTAGTTTGCACTTAGTATGATTGCTTGCAGTTAGTTAGTTCGTTTGCCGTTAGTTAGATTCTTTGCAGATAGTTAGCTAGTTTGCAGTTAGTTAGATAGTTTGCAGTTTTTTAGTTAGATTGTCAGTTAGTTAGTTAGTTTGCAAGTTAGATAGTTAGATTGTCAGTTAGTTAGTTAGTTTGTCAGTTAGTACGGTAGTTTGCAGTTAGTTAGATGTTATGCAGTTATTTAGTTAGTTTGCAGTAAATTAGTTCTATTGTCAGTTAGTTAGTTTGTTTACAGTTAGTTATCTAGCTTGCAGTTAGTTAGTTAGTTTGTCTGTTAGTTAGTTAGATTGGCAGACAGTTAGTTAGTCTGCAGTTAGTTAGTTAGTTTGCCGTTAGTTAGATTGTTTGCAGATAGTTAGCTAGTTTGCAGTTAGTTAGATAGTGTGCAGTTTTTTAGTTAGGTTGTCAGTTAGTTAGTTAGTTTGCAGTTCGTTAGATTGTTTGCAGTTAGTTAGTTAGTATGTCAGTTAGTTAGATAGTTTGACAGTTAGTTAGTCAGTTTGACAGTTAGTTAGTTAGTGTGCACTTTGTTAGTTAGTTTGACAGTTAGTTAGTTAGTTTGCAGTTAGTTAGTTAGTTTGTCAGTTAGTTTGTTAGTTTGCAGTTATTTAGTTAGTATGTCAGTTAGTTGGTTAGTTTGCAGTTAGATAGTTAGTTTGTCAGTTATTTAGTTAGTATGTCAGTTAGTTAGTTAGTTTGACAGTTAGTTAGTTTGTTTGCAGTTAGTCAGTTAGTTTGCAGTTAGTTAGTTAGTTTGTCAGTTAGTTAGTTAGTTAGTTAGTTATACAGTTAGTTAGTTAGTTAGTTAGAATGTTAGTTAGTTAGTGTCAGTTAGTTTGTTAGTTTGCAGAGGGTTAGTTAGTTACTCAGTTTGTTAGTTAGTATGCACATAGTTAGTTAGTTGTCAGTTAGTTAGTTAGATTGTTAGTAAGTTAGTTAGTTTGTCAGTTAGTTAGTTAGTCTGCAGCAAATAAGTTAGTTAGTTAGAATGCAGTTAGTTATATAGTTCGTCAGTTAGTTAGTAAGTTTGTCAGTTAGTTTGTTAGTTTGCAGATGGTTAGTTAGTTACTCAGTTTGTTAGTTAGTATGCACATAGTTAGTTAGTTGTCAGTTAGTTAGTTAGATTGTTAGTAAGTTAGTTAGTTTGACAGTTAGTTAGGTAGTATGCAGTTAGTTAGTTAGATCGCAGTTAGTTAGTTAGTTTGTCAGTTAGTTTGTTAGTTTGCCCTTAGTTAGTTAGTATGTCAGTCAGTTAGTTAGTTTGTCAGTTAGTTTGTTAGTTTGCAGTTATTTAGTTAGTATGTCAGTTAGTTAGTTAGTTTGACAGTTAGTTAGTTTGTTAGCAGTTAGTTAGATAGTTTGTCAGTTACTTAGTTAGTTTGTCAGTTAGTTAGTTAGTTTGCAGTTAGTTAGCTAGTTTGCAGTTAATTAGTTAGTTTGTCAGTTAGTTAGTTAGTTTGCAGTTGGTTAGTTAGTTTGTCAGTTAGTTAGTTAGTTTGCAGTTAGATAGTTAGTATGTCAGTCAGTTAGTTAATATGACAGTTAGTTAGTTAGTATGCAGTTAGTTACTTAGTTTGTCAATTTCTTAGTTACTTTGTCAAATAGTTAATTAGTTTGTCAGCTAGTTTGTTAGTTCGCCAGTTAGTTAGTTAGATTGTCAGTTAGTTAGTTTGTCAGTGAGTTAGAAAGTTTGTTAGTTAATTAGTTAGTTTGCAGTTAGTTAGTAAGTTTGTCAGTTAGTTAGTTAGTTTGCAGTTAGTTCGTTAGATTGTCAGTTAGTTAGTTAGTTTGCAGTTAGATAGTTAGTATGTCAGTTAGTTAGTTAATATGACAGTTAGTTAGTTAGTATGCAGTTAGTTACTTAGTTTGTCAATTACTTAGTTACTTTGTCAAATAGTTAATTAGTATGTCAGTTAGTTTGTTAGTTCGCAGGTAGTTTGTTAGTTTGTCAGTTAGTTAGTTAGTTTGACAGTGAGTTACTTAGTTTGCAGTTAGTTAGTTGGTTTGGCAGATAGTTAGTTAGTTTTTCTGTTAGTCAGTGAGTTTGTCAGTTAGTTAGAGAGTTTGCATTAAATCAGTCAGGTTGTCAGTTAGTTAGTTAGTTTGCAAGTAGTTTGTTAGTTTGTCAGTTAGTTAATTAGTTTGCAGTTGGTTAGTTAGTTTGTCAGTTAGTTAGTTAGTTTGCAGTTGGTTAGTTAGATTGCCAGTTAGTTAGTTAGTTTGCAGCAAATTATTTAGTTTGCCAGTTAGTTCGTTAGTTTGCAGTTAGTTAGTTAGTTTGCAATTAGTTAGTTCGTTTGGCAGATAGTTAGTTAGTTTGTCAGTTAGTCAGTGAGTTTGTCAGTTAGTTAGAGAGTTTGTATTAAATCAGTCAGGTTGTCAGTTAGTTAGTTAGTTTGCAGGTAGTTTGTTAGTTTGTCAGTTAGTTAGTTAGTTTGCCGTTAGTTAGTTAGTTTGTCAGTTAGTTAGTTAGTTTGCAGTTGGTTAGTTAGTTTGACAGTTAGTTAATTAGTCTGCAGCAAACTAGTTAATTTGTCAGTTAGTTAGTTAGTTTGAAGTTAGTTTCTTAGTTTGCAGGTTGTTTAAATTTCGAGTAAAATTCGATATTTAATTTAAATCCGAAACAATTCGTCACCCGGTTTGATGGTCGTGACCAGGAAGATTCTAGGTCGACGCGTCCGCTATTCGAAACATTAGAGGACAGAAATACACGGTTCTCGAGGTTTTCTGTAAAGTCACGCGAACGATAAAGTAACGTTCGAGTACGAACATGCCAAGTTCAACGCCCAGGCATAGAGAAGGTACGACAATTATAAATGAAACAAAGACGGACGAGAGACGCCACGGCAGCGCCACGCGACGAAGGATTCCCCCTCTCACGCGCACACTTTTGACAACTCGTGCTCGTCCGTCACTTGCTATCGAGCCACTGAACTGAGCATATCGATAAGCGAGCACGCTATCGAGAAGTTTCCAAAAATCTCCGAACCGGTCGAGTTCTCCGACTCTTCGTTGAGAAGCTTCTCAAAAAATTAGCCTGCTTTGTCGCGAGTTCCTAGATCAACGATCTAGCTCAGTGCGACACAATATAACATAAAATTAAAGCGTCGAGTTATTCGAGCTTCCAAGGGCTAGACGGCTCCACAGTCCAGGGCTTACTGAAAATCCCCTGGTTGGACCCACCGTCTCCCCACGGATCGAGTCATAAACTCGATCCTTCCTGGTTTTTCGAACGGTTACGAACCCACAGACCAAGGGTAGAAATAAAATACCCTTGAGTGGATTCGCCGTCTTCTAGCCGAAGCGCGGGACACCTAGGATCTCCCAGCTTACGGCAAAATTATCAGATCACGTCCCAAAATCGCTCGCCTGGTACGGCCGCAGTGCGTAGGACGTCGATTCTAAAAGGAACGTGGTACCGCACCGTGCCCGTACGCACATAACCAGACGGTGAAGGGCCGAGGATAAGGGCGACGGTTGGAATCTTACAACCTCCCTCTGATCGCCCCTCCTACGACAACCAAGGGTTGCAGGCTTGAAAGATAGCGGAATTAGAATCTTGAATAAAGAAACAATAAGCGAGCGAGCAGTATAGCTAGGGGGATTCTAACCCATGGGGCAATGAGGGGAGCGTGCGGCGAGGGGAAGATAGGGCGCGCGGGGGAGTGCGGCGCGGAGAACTTTAGGCGCGGGGCCTGTGGGGAGTGGAAGTGTGGTTGCGCGCACACGAGCCGCGGAGTGGGGGATGTCAGGGGATTAGTCCAGGCCGAGCCGCCGCGGAGACCTCTCCAGACCTGGCCCGCCGTCGGAAATTTTCTAAGAGGGGGGGAATGATCCCCGAAAACTTTTCATACCGAACGTCTTATCAGGAGTATGATCAGAGCAATTGTGGACAACTATGTCTACGCTTTCTACAAACGATTGGCACCAAATTTAAGGATTGTCCCCCGCCACTCTGATTCAGTACTAGTCGAGCAGTTTCTCGGAATATGTCGTTAACATTGACTCTAACTGGCAAGAGTAGCACCCTCGTTGTAAGCTACTTTCCACCCATAGATTTTAGCGACGATGATTACGAGCTTGGTCTAACAACCTTTGAAACGTATCATACAATACCCAACATCGACTCGAGCAACGATAAATTCTACTTCACCACAAACTATGACACCAACAACAACAGCGTCGACACTGGCCACGAATACATTACGATTCCCCACGGCTCCTACGAACTAGACGCCATTGCCAAGTATTTGAAGCAGCGATTACTTGAGCGATATCCTCAAAATCTCAGTGGTACCGATGATGATGGTGACAATGATATGCATCCTATAGTGTTACGCCCCAACAACAACACCATGAAAAGCGAGAAGTACTGCTCGTTTGCGGTAGACTTTACGAAACCCAATAACATTGGATTGCTATTGGGATTCTCGGCGAATCGGGAATTAGAACCGGGGCAGTGGCACGAATCGGACGACCCGATTAATATCATGAGCGTAAACATTATTCGCATTGAATGTAGTGTGACCGCTGGCGCGTACAACAATGGGAAGCGTGTACATACGATACATGAATTTTCTCCGAGAGTCCCGCCCGGATATAAGATATCGGAAACGCCCGCACAGATCATTTACCTTCCAATCACCGCAAAGATCATTACGGATCTAACGATACGCGTTGTGGATCAAAACGGACGATTGCTGGATTTTCGAGGTGAAGAGATTACCATCAGACTGCACGTGCGACGACGATAATACCTGTGGTGCGAACGAATGAGATGCTTGTGTTGAACGACTCCAGAAACACGTTTCTTCCAAACGAAATTGTCTACAACAACAACAACAACAACAACAACAACAGCCCTGCGTACGCTAAAACGAAGAGGCTCAGTGCTGCAAACATTGCATTTTTTAAATCATTGGTATTCATTGTGCGCATTTAAGTTGAAAATGGCTGACATTCTAAGCATTGGAGGGAAGCCGACGTTTGATGATCGCATTGTTAAGCTCGAGACTCACACATACAACCCATACGTTAACACAACGTTTGGACACAGTGATGAGATAAGAATACCTATACAACAGCAAGATTTATACACATTGCCGTGTGAAAGTTTCCTCTACGTGGAGGGAAATTGACGATACATAAGCCAAATGATGCTTCAACGGTGATGTTGGGAAATAATTGCATGGCGTTCATATTTGATGAGATTCGATATGAGCTGAATGGTGTGGAGATTGATCGCAACAGAAACGTTGGAATAACTAGCACGCTTAAAAATTATGTATCACTGACATCCGATGAAAACAAAAATATGGAGAATGCTGGATGGGGCTTGAAACGACGCGATGAGTTGGTAGTGAAAAATCATTTCAATTTTTGCGTCCCGCTCAAATATTTGCTGGGATTTTGCGAGGACTACAAACGCATGGTTATTAATGCGCGTCACGAATTGATTTTAATACGATCGCGCAACGATAACAATTCTCTAATTGGGTCTCCAACGTTGGAACCAGAAATTGAATTACTTAAAGTGCAATGGCGGATGCCTCATGTGACGCTAAACGATGTTAGTAAGCTATCGCTGCTACATGCTTTGGAAGGTGGGCAAAACCTCAGCATTAGTTTTCGCTCGTGGGATCTGTACGAGTATCCTCTCTTACAGAGCACCACCAAGCATTCGTGGGCCGTCAAGGCAGCCGCACAGCTGGAGAAGCCGCGATATGTTCTCTTTGCTCTACAGACTGCTCGAAAGAATGTGATGACCGAAGATGCTACTCGGTTTGACCACTGCAAATTGACCAATGTAAAACTGTTTCTCAACTCGGAATTTTATCCGTACGATGACATGAACTTGGACTTTGACAAGAATAGACACGCCATCTTGTTTAGCATGTATACGCATTTCCGTAAATCGTATTACGGACATAGTTGCAACGAGGCATTATTCACCGTTGCCCAATTTTTACAATTTGGCCCCATCGTGGTGATTGACTGCTCGCGACAAAATGAGTCGATCAAGAATAGCACCGTGGACGTGCGCATAGAATTCGATTGTAAAGAGAATGTGCCAGCAAATACTACGGCCTACTGTCTCATTTTGCATGATCGGGTGGTTGAATACAATCCGCTGACAAACGTGGTGCGCAAAATCAATTAAATCCCAACGCTACTTACTTGCCCTCTCGTGTGCCAAATTCGTACAAATTTTCATCATGAAAATCGAGATGCTTTACGAGAAAGACCACATTCTCCCGCCTGTCTTGGAAGTGAGCGGATCTCTAAATTGTTCCGATAATGACCGTACCAACATTTGTTGACCTGCAAGGGTTCAGTGTTGATGGAAGATTTGTTGTGAAGGAAGTGGCTGTCCTACGAAAAGGAACAATTCTCTCGCATTATATATTTGGGAGTTCGATGCCGCAATATCTTCTTACGAAATCTGACAAATCATGCATCCGGTGGTTGACGGCAAAACATCACGGACTACGGTGGAAAGATGGCGACGTTCCGTACAGTATGGCTAAACAGCTAATTACGAAAGCTGTTGTCGATGAAGAAGATGACGCACCGCATATCGTATATGTTAAAGGGCTGCAGAAACGAGACTGGCTTGCGGATTTCCTCGATGAAAATGCGCGAGCGAGCGTGATCATTGAGACACTGGACATGGACTACAAGGATACCATATCTCTAAAAAAGCTAAATGCACTTAATACCTTACGATGTGACAGACACGCAAAGCATTGTGCCATGCAAAATGTATTTAAAATATTCAACTGGTGGTCTAAACGTCAGAGAGAAATGCGTAAATAAATATAATCAATTTTTAATATATATAAATTTTGTTTCTTCACCCTCCCCAACCTAACCTCCTGCACATGATGTACGCTAGATTGAGACTATAGTTATAATTACTATTATGTAGAAGCGGTTCAATATGCGATCAAAGTGGTACCATACATGTTCAGAGTGGTACGATAGACGTTTGATAGACGTTTGATAGACGTTTGATAGATGTTCAGAGTGGTTCGATACACATTCGATAGATGATCAAAGTGGTACGATAGATGTTCAAAGTGGTATGACAGATGTTCGATGCGCGTTCAAAGTGTTATGATAGAGGTTCGAAGTAATTTTAATCCGTTGGACGCAGCTTGTCGCGAACACGATATTGTGTATTCGCGTAGCAACGACTTCGGCGAAAGGCGTGCAAGGAGGGTGTAGATTTCGAAGAACATGAAGAACAAAGACATCCTACTTTGCAAAGCTATGCATCTTTCAAGATAAAGGTTTACGTACAAGAGGCAGGAGATGCAGCGAGCTCATTTGCATTCGACATGTGGGGCAGGTCTGAGGTATGTACACAATATTGTTTTCATACAATTATCGCATCGTAAGTAATATATCATTTCTATATTCTAGAATTCGCAGAGGCTCCAACCGGCAGCCTCGCCACCCTCCTCGCCGCCTCCCTCGCCGCCGTCGCCCCAAAGGCCCTCGCCGCCGCCGGTATGTAGTACTTTGTATTGTTTTTTGATTGATTAATGCTTAATGTGTTAATATTATCCCAATGATTGTATGTTCTAGGGCTCACCACAACCGCCACAACAACAACGACCAGTGGGGCCAGAAATGGCCGCACGGTTACGTGGGCCGTGGGTGAAGTTTAGGCTACTGCGGCCCATGCGGCGACCCCGACGGCGTTCTCCACCATCGCCACCATCGCCACCATCGCCACCATCGCCACCGTTTATAGATGCGCGGCGGCCGCGGCACCGTTCGCCGTCATCGACCCCCCCCCCCCCAACACACCCTCACCACGGCTATCGCCATCATGGTCATCATCGGGATCGTCATCACCATCCCGGTAGGGCAGTGGAGGGGGGGAATTTTTTAAAACTATTTTTTCTATTTATATTCTTCTATCAATATAGTCTCATTTAAAACATATGTTATTTCTCGAATTTTATTTATTTACCCGTCTTCCACATTGTTAGAATATGGAGGGCTCAAATATTAATTTGAGAACCTCGTCTAACGGGTGTCCGGATTACGAAGGAGTAGGACGTAGGAAAAGTAAATCGTTTGTTTTCTAATTGTCTTTTCGCGTCGTCGATCTTCGACGACGCCGTTTATTGGAAAAAAGAATGAAACAAAACAAACGAAACGTATAAAAACTTGTAATAATCCAAATAAAATAAAATAAAATCAGAACAAAAAATCAACAGAAAGAAAACCTAATTTTTGGCCATTTGCCGCTTCAAAACGTATCAATTGAAAATTAATCGTCTCGTCGTCTGGCGCGTTAATCCGCCTCTCTTTCGACGAGTCGTCGGCTGGCGTCACTCTTCTCTGTAACAAAATGGACGGAACTTGGTGTAAATACACGGTAACGTTAGTCACGTTTTCCGTCTCGTTCTGAAGTTCTCGCGCTCCTAGCTGTGCTTGTCGCACTCAGGAGCGGGGATTCTCTGCCGCTGCGTTACGCGGCGAAACAGGTGGACTGTATTTATTTATGTGTGCGTTCCCTTTAAACCGGGAAACAGCTGATTGCAGTTCTAAGGAAGACGAGATTATACCTCGATTCTTCCTATACTGCGTTATCTCGACCGTCGTAGGAAAGGGCAACAGATGGAGGTTGTAAGGCTCCAAATGTTATCGAATCCTCGGTTTCTTACCGTCCTCGTAATCCGTCCGTGTACGGTGTGGGACTGTACCTTGTCTGCGTTCACAACGACTTACGGTTAGCGTACGTTTCCCACTGTTGCTCTTGAGCGGTATTCCACGCACACGTTGGCGTATTTTCGAAATACCGCTTTAGCAGGTCGCCTGATGCTGGACACGTGATTTAAATTCCTAGCACCGACTGGAGGGCGGGAAGTCCACCCACGGAATACACCACGTGGTCCGTCTAGGTGGGGTTTTAGCCGTTCGACAGTCAAGGGATGTTCGTAGGTCAAACTCGAAACTTCGGATACGACCGATCGGTCCAATGATACGTATCCTTTTTCCTCAGTCTTAGGTGGTTTTTAACACTGCTGCACTAGAAGCTTTCGGAAATAACCCACGAGATTCCTCGTTAGAAACGGAAGTGTCGTTGGTACCGGATGGTATCCCAATCCGTTTAGGTACTGCACTTCTTTACGTTTCCGACTCTTTTTCACTCCAGTTAAAACGTGTAGCGGAAGTATTTGCGTTACCGGATCGGACCCCAATCCGTTCTCGCACTGCACCTTCTTCACCACGTTCTTAACTGGCTCGAAAGAACGACAAGCTCTACACTATTCGTTCGATGTGGTATATACGGAGGAGCGGGATCGTATGCCCATCTGCTCTCTGCCGTTTCCAAATCAAGAGTGATTCGCTTAACAAGGACAGTCAAATTCGGAGAGCGATTTCCGACTGGCGGCGCTGTAGCCGAATTTGAGTTTGTCCTTGTCTATCTTTCGATTGTCTTTCCTTTTCTATCTTACGCGTTTCGAAACGTTAGCTTGAAATTCTGCGTAGTTTCGTCGATCGCGTGATGTTTAGAAGAAATCCGTATGTGACCGTTTTTGTATCCGGTCTTGTTTACTCGTAGCGGACATGAGAGCCGAACATTCTCGAGTATGTTACATACGCAGAAAAACAATACCGGGTGACGAATAATATTCTACTATTCTTGCACGTCGAATTAACGCGATATTTAAACACACATTCTCTCCTCGCATAAATCTAAGGCTGGACCGTCGATTTAATTTATATTTTAATTCGTTGGACGCAGCGTGTCGCGAACACGATATTGCATATTCGCGTAGCAACGACTTCGGCGAAAGGCACGCAGCAGATAACGTACTCGCTGACAAAGCGCGAAAACGCATCGTTGCGCGAGACTCGACTCTGGATGAAAGAGGAGCTGCAATTTTTCGAGTAAATTTTCGCATTTAGTATACAGTATGAAACTTTTTATTTCTTGTGTTTCGTAACGATATTAACCATTTTCTATAACTCGTTTTGCAAGAGTTTGACCAAACCTAACCACAGTGAACTATAAAAATCTGAATTTATACGAGTACTAGAATAATAAATAGAAAGAATAGATTTACGAGCCGAATGATGTGTTGTTTTTTTTTCGCTAGCTGTAAATATTTTCTTAGGAGAACATTATGTAATTCTTTTTTTTTAGATCTGAACAAACGTACCGAGAACGTCGAAAAGACAATAAAAAAATGCCTGTGGGTGTTAAAAAAAATTTTCGGGGGTCATCCCGTCCCTCGGTTCGGTATGAAAAGTTTTCGGGGATCATTCCCCCCCTCTTAAAAAATTTCCGGCGGCGGGCCAGGTCTGGAGAGGTCTCCGCGGCGGCTCGGCCTGGACTAATCCCCTGACGTCCCCCACTCCGCGGCTCGTGTGCGCGCAACCACTCTTCCACTCCCCACAGGCCCCGCGCCTATAGTTCTCCGCGCCGCACTCCCCCGCGCGCCCTACCTTCCCCTCGCCGCACGCTCCCCTCATTGCCCCGTGGGTTAGAATCCCCCTAGATATACTACTCGAGCGATTCCCGATTTAAAGGGAACGCTCACACACACATACAGTCCACTAATATAGCCGCGTATCGCGGCGACTGTGGATTCCCGCTCCTGGGTGCGACAAGCATCCGACTTCCGACGTGAGTCACGTTGACAGGTATTTAACGCCTATTCTTGTCTCTTTCTGTTACAGATCATCGAAGCTAGACAGCCGGTAACGCGTCTAGACCGGCAGACCTGTTTTTGTTTCCAGTAATACGATTCAATAAACGACGTAGTCGGATTCATCGGCTACGTGAAAATTAAAAACCACTTGTATTCTTTCCCCCGACGTTCCCACCCTCGAGATCAGGACCACAGTTAGGCGAGGTTTTTTCAAACCTACTCCCCCTAACACAGGTAGTTAGTTAGTTTCTCAGTTTGTTAGTTAGTATGCAGTTAGTTAGTTAGTTTGTTAGTTTGTCAGTTAGTTAGTTAGTTTGCAGTTAGTTAGTTAGTTTGCAGTTAGTTAGTTAGTTTGTCAGTTAGTTTGTTAGTCTGACAGTTAGTTAGGTAGTATGCAGTTAGTTAGTTAGTTCGTCAGTTAGTTAGTTAGAGTGTCAGTTAGTTAGTTAGTTTGTCCGTTAGTTAGATAGTTTGTCAGTTAGTTAGTTAGTTTGCAATAAATAAGTTTGTTTAAATATCGCGTCAATTCGAAGCATATAAGAATGGTAGAATATTATTCGTCACCCGGTATTGTTTTTCTGCGTATGTAACCGACTCGAGACTGTTCGACTCTCGTATCCGCTACGCGAAAACTAGACAGGTTATAAAAACTGTCACATACGGATTTCATCGAAACATCACGCGATCGACGAAACTACGCGTGATTTCGAGCTAACGTTTCGGCGCGTGTAAAAGGAGATGGTACGACAATAATAAGTTGGACAGAGACGAATTCAAATTCGTCTACAGCGCCGCTAGTCGGAGAGATTCCCTCCGAATTTGACTAACCGTGCTGGATCGTCACTCTTGATTTGGAAACGGCAGAGAGCAGATGGGTATACGATCCCGCTCCTCCGTACATATCATATAGAACGAATTGTGTAGAGCTTGTCGTTCTTTCGAGCCAGTTAAGAAGGTGGTGAAGAAGGTGCAGTGCGAGAACGGATTGGGGTCCGATCCGGTAACGCAAATACTTCCGCTACACGTTTTAACTGGAGTGAAAAAGAGTCGGAAACGCAAAGAAGTGCAGTACCTAAACGGATTGGGATACCATCCGGTACCAACGTCACTTCCGTTTCTGACGAGGACTCTTGGGTTATTTCAGAACGTTTCTAGTGCAGCAGTGGTAAAAACCACCTAAGACTGAGGAAAAAGGATACGTATCGTCGGACCGATCGGTCGTATCCGAAGTTTCGAGTTTGACCTACGAACCTCCCTTGACTGTCGAACGGTTAAAACCCCACCTAGACGGACCACGTGGTATTCCGTGGGTGGACTTGCCGCCCTCCAGTCGGTGCTAGAATGTAAATCACGTGTCCAGCATCAGGCGACCTGCTGAAGCGGTATTTCGAAAATACGCCAACGTGTGCGTGGAATACCGCTCAAGAGCAACAGTGGGAAACGTACGCTAACCGTAAGTCGTTGTGAACGCAGACAAGGTACAGTCCCACACCGTACACGGACGGATTACGAGGACGGTAAGAAACCGAGGATTCGACAACATTTGGAGCCTTACAACCTCCATCTGTTGCCCTTTCCTACGACGGTCGAGATAACGCAGTATAGGAAGAATCGAGGTATAATCTCGTCTTCCTTAGAACTGCAATCAGCTGTTTCCCGGTTTAAAGGGAACGCACACATAAATAAATACAGTCCACCTGTTTCGCCGCGTAACGCAGCGGCAGAGAATCCCCGCTCCTGAGTGCGACAAGCACAGCTAGGAGCGCGAGAACTTCAGAACGAGACGGAAAACGTGACTAACGTTACCGTGTATTTACACCAAGTTCCGTCCTTTTTGTTAAAGAGAAGAGTGACGCCAGCCGACGACTCGTCGAAAGAGAGGTGGATTAACGCGCCAGGCGACGAGACGATCATTTTAATTTATTTTTCAATTTATTAAAAGCGGCAAATGGCCAAAAATTAGGTTCTGTTTATTTCTGTTGATTTTTCGTTCTGATTTTATTTTATTTTGATTGTTATTACAAGTTTTATACGTTTAGTTTGTTTTGTTTTATTGTTTCTTTTCCAAATAAACGGAAAATACAATTAGAAAACAAACGATTTACTTTTCCTACGTCCTACTCCTTCGTAATCCGGACACCCGTTAGACGAGGTTCTCAAATTAACATTTGAGCCCCCCATATTCTAACAAAGTTAGTAAGTCAGTTAGTTAGATAGTTTGCAGTTAGTTAGTTAGTATGTCAGTTAGTTAGATAGTTTGACAGTTAGTTAGTAAGTTTGACAGTTAGTTAGTTAGTGTGCACTTTGTTAGTTAGTTTGACAGTTAGTTAGTAAGCATGCAGTTAGTTAGTGTGTTTGTCAGTTAATTAGTTAGTCTGCAGCAACCTAGTTAGTTTGTCAGTTAGTTAGTTAGTCTGCAACATACTAGTTAGTTTGTCAGTTAGTTAGTTAGTTTGCAGTTAGTTAGTCAGATTGTCAGTCAGTTAGTTAGTTTGACAGTTAGTTAGGTAGTATGCAGTTAGTTAGTTAGATCCTTTGACAGTTACTTAGCTAGCATGCAGTTAATTAGTTAGTCTGCAGCAAATTAGTTAGTTTGTCGGTTAGTTAGTTAGTTTACAGTTAATTAGTTAGTTTACAGCAAATTAATTAGTTTGTCAGTGAGTTAATTAGTTTGCAGTTAGTTAGTTAGTTTGTAGTTAATTAGTTACTTTGCAGTTAGTTAGTTAGTTTGGCAGATGCTTAGTTAGTTTGTCAGTAAGTTAGTAAGTTTGCAGTTGGTTAGTTAGTTTGTCAGTTCGTTAGTTACTTTGCAGCACATTAGCAATTTTGTCATCTAGTTAGTTCGTTTGTATTTAGTTAGTTAGTTTGCAGTTAGTTAGTTATTTGACAGTTAGTTAGTTAGTATGCACTTAGTTAGCTAGTTTGTCATTCAGTTAGTTAGTTTGTCAGTTGGATAGTTAGTTTGCAGTAAGTTAGTTTGTTTGTCAGTTAGTTAGTTAGTATGCACTTAGTTAGTTTGTCAGTTAGTTAGTTAGTATGTCAGTTAGTTAGTTAGTTTATGTTAGTTTGTTAGTTTGTTAGTTAGTTAGTTTGTTAGTTTGTCAGTTAGTTAGTTTGTTAGTTTGCAGTTAGTTAGTTAGTTTAGTTAGTTAGTTTGTCAGTTGGTTAGTCTGACGAGTTAGTTATTTAGCATGCAGTTAGTTAGTTAGTTTGTCAGATAGTTAGTTAGTTTGTCAGTTAGTTAGTTAGTTTGTCAGTTTGTTAGTTAGTTTGTCAGTTAGTTAGTTAGTTTGCAGTTAGTTAGTTAGTTTGTCAGTTAGTTAGTTAGTTTGCAGTTAGTTAGTTAGTTTGTCAGTTAGTTAGCTAGTTTGCCAGTTAGTTAGTTAGTTTGACAGTTAGTTAGGTAGTATGCAGTTAGTTAGTTAGTTTGCAGTTAGTTAGTTAGTTTGCAGTTAGTTAGTTAGTTTGACAGTTAGTTAGTTAGTTTGCAGTTAGTTAGTTAGTTTGTCGGTTAGTTAGATAGTTTGTCTGATAGTTATTTAGTTTCACAGTTAGCTAGTTAGTTTGCAGTTAGATAGTCAGTTTGCAGTTAGTTAGTTAGTTTGTCAGTTAGTTAGTTAGTTTTTCAGTTAGTTAGTTTGTTTGACAGTTAGTTAGTTAGTTTAGCCTGTCAGTTAGTTGAAGTTAGTTGCCAGTCAGTTAGTTGCTAGTTTGACAGTTAGTTAGTTAGCATGCAGTGTTAGTTTGTTTGTCGTGTTAGTTAGTTTGCCAGTTAGTTAGTTAGTTTGCAGTTAGTTTGGTGGTTAGTAGTTGTCAGTTAGTTAGTTAGTTTGTAGTTAGTTAGTTAGTTGGTTAGTTAGTTTGTCAATTAGTTAGCTAGTTTGTCAGTTAGTTAGTTAGGTTGTCGGTTAGTTAGTTTGTTTGCAGTTAGTTAGTTAGTTTGTCAGTTAGTTAGTTTGTTAGCAGTTAATTAGTTAGTTTGTCAGTTAGTTAGTTAGTTTGCAGTTAGTTAGTTAGTTTGCAAGTAGTTAGTTAGTTTGGCAGTTAGTTAGTTAGTTTATGAGTTAGTTAGCGAGTTCGCATTAAATCAGTCAGGTTGTCAGTTAGTTAGGTAGTTTGCAGTTAGCTTGCTAGTTTGTCAGTTAGTTAGTTAGTTTGCAGTTAGTTTGCTAGTTTGTCAGTTAGTTAGTTAGTTTCACAGTTAGTTAGTTAGTATGCAGTTAGTTAGTTAGTTTGTTAGTTAGTTAGTTAGATTGTCAGTAAGTTAGTAAGTATGCAGCAAACAAGTTAGTTTGTCAGTTAGTTAGTTAGTTTGTCAGTTGGTTAGTTAGATTGTCAGTTAGTTAGTTAGTTTTTCAGTTAGTTAGTTCGTGTGTCAGTTAGTTAGTTAATCTGCATCAAACTAGTTAGTTTGTCAGTTAGTTAGTTAGTTTGTCAGTTAGTTAGTTAGTCTGCTGCAAATTACTTAGTTTGACAGATAGTTAGTTTGTCAGTTAGTTAGTTAGTTTTCAGTTAGTTAGTTAGTATGTCAATTAGTTAGTTAGTTTGTCAGTTAGTTAGTTAGATATTCTGTTCGTTAGTTTGTTTGTCATATAATTAGTTAGTTTGTCAGTTAGTTAGTTACTCTGCAGCAAACTAGTGAGTTTTTCAGTTAGTTAGTTAGTTTGCAGTTATTTACTTAGTTTGCAGTTAGTTAGTTAGATTGTCAGTCAGTTAGTTAGTTTGAGAGTTACTTAGCTAGTATGCAGTTCGTTAGTAATTTTGTCAGTTAGTTAGTTAGTTTGTCAGATAGTTAGTTAGTCTGCAGCAAACTAGTTAGATTGTCAGTTAGTTATTTAGTTTGCAGTTAGTTAGTTAGTTTGTCGGTTAGTTAGTTAGTTTGACAGTTAGTTAGTTAGTATGCAGTTAGTTAGTTAGTTTGTCAGTTAGTTAGTTAGATTGTCTGATAGTTAGTTAGTTTGTCAGTTAGTTAGTTAGATTGCGGGTTAGTTAGTTAGTATGCAGTTAGTTAATTAGTTTGTCAGTTAGTTAGTTAGTTTGTATGTTTGTTAGTTAGTTTGTCAGTTCGTTAGTTAGTTTGCAGTTAGTTGGTTTGTTTGCAGTTAGTTAGTTAGTTTGCCAGTTAGTTAGTTACTCTGCAGCAAACTAGATAGTCTTAGTTAGTTAGTCTCGTAGTTAGTTAGTTAGATTGCAGTTTGTTAGTTAGATTGCCAGTTAGTTAGTTCGTTTGTCAGTTAGTTAGTTAGTATGCAGCAAACTAGTTAGTTTGCAAGTAGTTAGTTAGTTTGTCAGTTAGTTAGTTAGTTTGACAGTTAGTTAGTTAGTATGCAGTTTGTTAGTTAGTTTGCCAGTTAGTTAGTTTGACTGTCTGTTAGTTAGTTAGTCTCTCAGTTAGTTAGTTTGTTTGCAGTTAGTTAGTTAGTTTGTCAGTTAGTTAGTTTGTCTGCAGCAATGTAGTTAGTTTGCAGTTTGTTAGTGAATTAGCAGTTATTTAGTTAGTTTGTCAGTTAGTTAGTTAGTTTGACAGTTAGTTAGTTAGTATGCAGTTAGTTAGTTTGTCAGTTAGCTGGTTTGTTTGCAGTTAGTTAGTTAGCTTGTCAGTTCGTTAGTTAGTTTGTAGCAAATTAGTTAGTTTGCAGTTAGTTAGTTAGTTTGACAGTTAGTTAGTTAGTCTGCAGCAAATTAGTTAGTTTGTCAGTTAGTTAGTTACTCTGTCACTTAGTTGGTTAGTTTGCAGCAAATTAGTTAGTTTGTCAGTTGGTTAGTTAGTTTGGCAGTTAGTTAGTTAGTTCGACAGTTAGTTAGGTAGTTTGCAGTTAGTTAGTTAGTTTGTCAGTTAGTTTGTTAGTATGTCAGTTTGTTAGTTAGTCTGCAGTTAGTTAGTTAGCTTGCAGTTAGTTTGTTAGTTTGTCAGTTAGTTAGTTAGTCTGCAGCAAACTAGTTAGTTTGTCAGTTAGTTAGTTAGTTTGTCAGTTAGTTAGTTTGTCTGCAGCAAACTAGTGTAGTTGGTATGGTTGTCAATTAGTTAGTTAGTTAGTTAGTTAGTTAGACAGTTAGTTCGTTAGTTAGTTAGTTAGTTAGTTAGTTAGTTGGTTTGCATCGAATTAGTTAGTTTGTCAGTTATTTGGTTAGTTTGCAATTATTTAGTTAGTTTGTCAGTTAGTTAGTTTTTAGTTAGTTAGCAGTTAGTTAGTTTGCAGTTAGTTAGTTAGTTTGCAGTAAGTAAGTTAGTTTGCAAATAGTTTGTTAGTTTGTCAGTTAGTTAGTCAGTTTGCAGTTAGTTAGATAGTTTGAAGTAAATGAGTTAGTTTGACATTTAGTTAGTTAATTTTTCAGTTAGTTAGTTAGTTTGCAGTTAGTTAGTTAGTTTGTCAGTTGGTTAGTTAGTTTGCAGTTAGTTAGTTAGTTTGCAGTTAGTTAGTTATTTTGTCAGTTATTTAGTTAGTTTGTCAGTTAATTAGTTAGTTCGGCATCAAAGTTAGTAAGTTTGACAGTTATTTGATCTAGTTTGTTTGATTAGTGCTTTAGTTAGTTAGTTAGATTGTCAGTCAGTTAGTTAGTGTGCAGTTAGTTAGTTAATTTGCAGGTATTTAGTTAGTATGTCAGTTAGTTAGTTAGTTTGCAGTTAGTTAGTTAGTTTGTCAGTTAGTTAGTTAGTTTGACAGTTAGTTAGTTAGTATGTCAGTTAGTTAGTGAGTTTGCAATTAGTTAGTCAGTATGTCAGTTAGTTAGTTCGATTTTCGTTTAGTTGGTTAGTTTGTCAGTTAGTTAGTTAGTTTGTCAGTTAGTTGGTTCGTTTGCAGTTAGTTAGTTAGTTTGTCAGTTAGTTAGTTAGATTGCAGTTAGTTAGTTAGTTTGCAGTTAGTTAGTTAGTTTTCAGTTAGTTAGTTAGTTTGCAGTTATTTAGTTAGTTTGCAGTTAGTTAGTTAGTTTGCAGTTAGTTAGTTAGTTTGTCAGTTAGTTAGTTAGTTTTCAGTTAGTTAGTTAGTTTGCAGTTAGTTAGTTAGTTTATCAGTTAGTTAGTTTGTTTGCAGTTAGCTAGTTAGTTTATCAGTTAGTTAGTTTGTTGCGGATTGGTTATCAGTTAGTTGTTAGTTCGTTAGTTGGTGAAGTTAGTTAGTTTGCAGTTAGGTGGTTAGTTTGTCAGTTAGTTAATTGGTTTGCAGTTAGTTAGTTAGTTTGCAGTTAGTTAGTTTGTTTGTCAGTTACTTAGTTTGTTTGAAAGTTAATTAGTTAGTTTGCAGCTAGTTAGTTAGTTTGACAGTTAGTTAGTTTGTTTGCAGTTAGATGTTTGTTAGTTAGTTAGGTTTGCAGTTAGTTAGTTTGTCAGTTAGTTAGTTTGCTTGCAGATAGTTACTTAGTTTGACAGTCAGTTAGTTACATTGCATTAAATCAGTCAGGTTGTCAGTACGTTAGATAGTCTGCAGTTAGTTAGTTTGTTTACAGTTAGTTTGTTAGTTTGTCAGTTAGTTAGTTAGTGTGAAGTTAGTTAGTTAGTTTCCCGTTAGTTAGTTAGTATGTCAGTTAGTTAGTTAGTTTGGCAGTTAGTTAGTTAGTTTGACAGTTAGTTAGGTAGTATGCAGTTAGTTAGTTTGTTTGTCAGTTAGATTGTTTGTTTGCAGTTAGTTAGTTAGTTTGCCAGTTAGTTAGTTAGTTTGCAGCAAATTAGTTAGTTTGTCAGTTGGTTAGTTAGTTTGCAAGTAGTTAGTTAGTTTGGCAGTTAGTTAGTTAGTGAGTTTGCATTAAATCAGTCAGGTTGTCAGTTAGTTAATTAGTTTGCAGGTAGTTTGTTAGTTTGTCAGTTAGTTAGTTAGTTTGCAGTTAGTTAGTTTCCAGTTAGTTAGTTAGTTTGTCAGTTAGTTAGTTAGTATGCAGTTAGTTAGTTAGTATGCAGTTAGTTAGTTAGTTTGTCAGTTAGTTAGTTTGTCAGTTAGTTAGTTACTTTGTCAGTTAGTAAATTAGTTTGCAGTTAGTTAGTCAGTTTGCAGTTAGTTAGTTTGTTTGTCAGTTAGTTATTTTGTTTGCAGTTTAGTTAGTTAGTTTCCAGTTAGTTAGTTAGTATGTCAATTAGATAGTTAGTTTGGCAGTTGGTTAGTTAGTTAGTTTGCAGTTAGTTAGTTAGTATGCTGTTAGTTAGTTAGTATGCTGTTAGTTAGTTAGTTTGTCAGTTAGTTAGTTAGATTTTCTGTTAGTTATTTAGTTTGTCAGTTAGTAAGTTAGTCTGCAGCAATCTAGTTAGTTTGTCCGATTGATAGTTAGTTTGCAATTAGTAGGTTAATTTGCTCTTATTTAGTCAGTTTTTCAGTTAGTTAGTTAGTTTGACAGTCAGTTAGTTAGTTTGCAGTTACTTTTTTTATTTTTTCAGATATTTAGTTAGATTGTCTGTTAGTTAGTTAGGTTCTCAGTTAGTTAGTTAGTTTGTCAGTTAGATAGTTAGTTTGCAGTTTGTAAATTAGTTTGTCAGTTAGTTAGTTAGTCTGCAGCAAGTTAGTTAGTTTGTCAGTTAGTTAGCTAGTTTGCAGTTATTTAGTTAGTTTATCAGTTGGTTAGTTAGTTTGACAGTTACTTAGTTAGTATACAGTTAGTTAGCTAGTCTGCAGTTAGTTAGTTAGTTTGCAGTTAGTTAGTTAGTTTGACGGTTAGTTAGTTAGTATGCAGTTTGTTAGTTAGTTTGTCAGTTAGTTAGCTAGACTGTCTGTTAGTTAATTAGTCTCTCAGTTAGTTAGTTAGTTTGTTTGCAGTTAGTTAGTTAGTTAGTTTGTCTGTTAGTTAGTTTGTCTGCAGCAATGTAGTTAGTTCGCAGTTAGTTAGTTAGTTTCCAGTTAGTTAGTTAGTATGTCAGTTAGTTAGTTAGTTTGGCAGTTAGTTAGTTAGTTTGTAAGTTAGTTAGTTAGTTAGTGCGTTAGTTAGTTGGCTTGTCAGTTAGTTAGTTAGTTAGCTTGTCTGCTAGTTACTTTGTTTGCAGTTAGTTAGTTAGTTTGTCAATTAGTTGGTTAGATTTGCAGTTATTTAGTTAGTATGTCAGTTAGTTAGTTAGTTTGACAGTTGAAGTTAGTTAGTTAGTATGCAGTTAGTTAGTTAGTTTGTCAGTTAGTTAGTTAGTTTGTCAGTTAGTTAGTTAGTTTGAAGTTAGTTAGTTAGTTTGTCAGTTAGTTAGTTAGTTTGCAGTTAGTTAGTCAGTTTGTCAGTTAGTTAGTAAGTCTGCAGCAACTAGTAGTTTGACAGTTAGTTAGTTAGTTTGCAGTTATTTAGTTAGTTTGTCAGTTAGTTAGTCAGTTTGCAGTTAGTTAGCTTGTTTGTCAGTTAGTTAGTTAGTTTGTCAGTTAGTTAGTTAGTATGCAGCAAACTAGTTAGTTTGTAAGTTAGTTAGTTAGTTTGTCAGTTAGTTGGTTAGTTTGTCAGTTAGTTAGTTAGTTTGTCATGTTGCAGTTGATAGTTAGTTTGCCAGTTAGTTAGTTTGACTGTCAGTTAGTTAGTTAGTTTGTCAGTTAGTTAGTTTGTTTGTCAGTTAGTTAGTTAGTTTAATGATGTCACAGTTAGTTAGCTCAGTTAGTTAGCAGCAATGTAGTTAGTTTGTCAGTTGTTAGTTAGTTTGCAGTTTAGTTAGTTAAATTTGCTATGTACAGTTATTTAGATAGTTTGTCAGTTAGTTAGTTAGTTTGCAAGTAGTTAGTTAGTTTGTCAGTTAGTTAATTAGTTTGCAGTTAGCTAGTTAGCTTGTCAGTTCGTTAGTTAGTTTGTAGCAAATTAGTTAGTTTGCAGCTAGATAGTTAGTTTGACAGTTAGTTAGTTAGTCTGCAGCAAATTAGTTAGTTTGTCAGTTAGTTAGTTACTCTGTCACTTAGTTGGTTAGTTCGCAGCAAATTAGTTAGTTTGTCAGTTGGTTAGTTAGTTTGCAAGGAGTTAGTCAGTTTGGCAGTTAGTTAGTTAGTTTGTCAGTTAGTTTGTTAGTATGTCAGTTTGTTAGTTAGTCTGCAGTTAGTTAGTTAGCTTGTCAGTCCGTTAGTTAGTTTGTAGCAAATTAGTTAGTTTGCAGTTAGTTAGTTTGTTTGACAGTTAGTTAGTTTGTTTGCAGTTAGTTAGTTAGTTTGCCTGTTAGTTAGTTAGTTTGTCAGTTAGTTAGTTAGTTTGCAGTTAGTTACTTAGTCTGCAGTTTGTTAGATATTTTGTCAGTTATTTAGTTAGTCTGTCAGTTAGTTAGTTAGTTTGTCAGTTAGTTAGTTAGTTTGCAGTCAGTTAGTTAGTTTGTCAGTTAGTTAGTTAGTTTGCAGTTAGTTAGTTAGTTTGCAGTTAGTTAGTTAGTTTGTCAGTTAGTTAGTTAGTTTGCAGTTAGTTAGTTAGTTTGCAGTTAGTTTGTTTGTTTGTCAGTTAGTTAGTTTGTTTGCAGATAGTTAGTTAGTTTGTCAGTTAGTTAGTTAGTTTGTCAGTTAGTTAGTTAGTTTGTCAGTCAGTTAGTTAGTTAGACAGTTACTTAGTTAGTATGCAGTTAGTTAGTTAGCTTGTCAGTTAGTTAGTTAGTTTGACAGTTTGATTGTTAGTATTTAGTTAGTTTGTTTGTTTGTCAGTCAGTTAGTTAGTTTGCAGTTAGTTAGTTAGTTTGTCAGTTAGTTAGTTAGTTTGTCAGTTAGTTAGTTTGTTTTGTCAGTTAGTTAGTGAGTTTGTCAGTTAGTTAGTTAGTTTGGAGTTAGTTAGTTGGTCTGTCAGTTAGTTCGATAGATTAACAGTTAGTGAGTTTGTATGCACTTAGTTAGTTTGTCAGTTAGTTAGTTAGTTTGTCAGTTAGTTAGTTGGATTGTCAGTTAGTTAGTAAGTTTGCAGTTAGTTAGGTAGTTTGTCCGTTAGTTAGTGTAATTGTCAGTTACTTAGTTAGTTTGGCAGTTAGTTAGTTAGTCTGCTGCAAACTAGTCAGTTTGTCAGTTAGTTAGTTAGTTTGCAGTTATTTTGTTAGTTTGCAGTTTGTTAGTTTGTTTGTCAGTTGGTTAGTTAGTTTGACAGTTAGTTGTTTTGTTTACAGTTATTTAGTTAGTTTACAGCAAATTAATTAGTTTGTCAGTTAGATGGTTAGTTTGCAGTTAGTTAGTTAGTTTGTCTCTTAGGTAGTTTATTTGCAGTTATTTAGTTAGCTTGTCAGTTCGTTAGTTAGATTGTAGCAAATTAGTTAGTTTGCAGTTAGTTAGTTAGCTTGACAGTTAGTTAGTTTGTTTGCAGTTAATTAGTTAGTTTGTAACAAACTACTTAGTTTGCCAGATTGTTTGTTAGTTTGCAGTTAGTTAGTTAGTTTGTCAGTTAGTTAGTTAGTTTTCAGTTAGTGAGTAAGTTTGCAGTTAGTTAGTTAGTTAGATTGACAGTTAGTTAGTTAGTTTGACAGTCAGTTAGGTAGTATGCAGTTAGTTAGATAGTTTGTCAGTTAGTTACTTAGTTTGCAGATAGTTCGTGAGATTGTCAGATAGGTAGTTAGTGTGCATTTGGTTAGTTAGTTTGTCAGTTAGTTAATTAGTTTGCAGTTAGTTAGTTAGTTTGCAGTTAGTTAGTTTGTTTGTCAGTTAGTTAGTTTGTTTGACAGTTAGTTACTTTGTTTCCAGTTAGTTAGTTAGTTTGCAGTGAATTAGTTAGTTTGTTAGTTAGTTAGTTAGTTTGCAGTTAGTTAGTTAGTTTGTCAGTTAGTTAGTTTGTTTGCAGATTGTTACTTAGTTTGACAGTCAGTTAGTTACATTGCATTAAATCAGTCAGGTTGTCAGTAAGTTAGATAGTCTGCAGTTAGTTAGTTCGTTTACAGCTAGTTTGTTAGTTTGTCAGTTAGTTAGTTAGTTTGCAGTTAGTTTGTTAGTTTCCAGTTAGTTAGTCAGTATGACAGTTATTTAGTTAGATTGGCAGTTATTAGTTAGATTGCCAGTTAGTTAGTTAGTTTGCAGTTAGTTAGTTATTTTGTCAGTTAGTTAGTTTGTTTGGAAATAGTTACTTAGTTTGACAGTCAGTTAGTTACATTGCATTAAATCAGTCAGGTTGTCAGTAAGTTAGATAGTCTGCAGTTAGTTAGTTAGTTTACAGTTAGTTTGTTAGTTTGTCAGTTAGTTAGTTAGTTCGCAGTTAGTTAGTTAGTTCCCAGTTAGTTAGTTAGTATGTCAGTTAGTTAGTTAGTTTGGAAATTAGTTATTTAGTTTGACAGTTAGTTACGTAGTATGCAGTTAGTTAGTTTGTTTGTCAGTTAGATTGTTTGTTTGCAGTTAGTTAGTTAGTTTGCCAGTTAGTTAGTTAGTTTGCAGCAAATTAGTTAGTTTGTCAGTTGGTTAGTTAGTTTGCAAGTAGTTAGTTAGTTTGGCAGTTAGTTAGTGAGTTTGCATTAAATCAGTCAGGTTGTCAGATAGTTAGTTAGTTTGCAGTTAGTTTGTTAGTTTGTCAGTTAGTTAGTTAGTTTGCAGCTAGTTAGTTAGTTTGACAGTTAGTTAGTTTGTTTGCAGTTAATTAGTTAGTTTGTAACAAACTACTTAGTTTGCCAGTTTGTTCGATAGTTTGCAGTTAGTTAGTTAGTTTGTCAGTTAGTTAGTTAGTTTTCAGTTTGTTAGTAAGTTTGCAGTTAGTTTGTTAGTTAGATAGGCAGCTAGTTAGTTAGTTCGCATTTAGTTAGTTTTGTAGTTGAAATTGACAGTTAGTTTGTCTGAATTAGTTTGTCAGTTAGATTGTTAGTTGCAGTTGATTAGTTAGTTTGTCGTTAGGTGAGTTAATGTTGTAGTTAGTGTAGTTAAATTAGTTAGTTTGTCAGTGAGTTAGTTAGGTTGCAGTTAGTTAGTTTCTTTGTTAGTTAGTTAGTTAGTTTGACAGTTCGTTAGTAAGTATGCACTTAGTTAGATAGTTTGTGTGTTAGTTAGTTAGTATGGCAGTTAGTTAGTTAGTTTGCAGTTCGTTCGTTAGTATGCAGTTAGTTAGTTTGTCTGTTAGTTAGTTTGTTTGCAGTTAGTTAGTTAGCTTGTCAGTTCGTTAGTTAGTTTGTAGCAAATTAGTTAGTTTGCAGTTAGTTAGTTTGTTTGACAGTTAGTTAGTTTGTTTGCAGTTAATTAGTTAGTTTGTAACAAACCACTTAGTTTGCCAGTTTGTTCGTTAGTTTACAGTTAGTTTGTTAGTTTGTCAGTTAGTTAGTTAGTGTGAAGTTAGTTAGTTAGTTTCCCGTTAGTTAGTTAGTATGTCAGTTGAATTGAAGTTAGCTCTAAGTAAAAGTTAGTTAGTTAGTTTGACAGTTAGTTAGGTAGTATGCAGTTAGTTAGTTCGTTTGTCAGTTAGATTGTTTGTTTGCAGTTAGTTAGTTAGTTTGCCAGTTTGTTAGTTAGTTTGCAGCAAACAAGTTAGTTTGTCAGTTAGTTAGTCAGTTTGTCAGTTAGTTAGTTAGTTTGCAGTATGTTAGTTAGATTGCCAGTTACTTAGTTAGTTTGGCAGTTAGTTAGTTAGTATGCTGCAAACTATTCAGTTTGTCAGTTAGTTAGTTAGTTTGCAGTTAGTTAGTTAGTTTGTCAGTTAGTTACTTAGTCTGCAGCAAACTAGTTAGTTTCTCAGTTAGTTAGTTAGCTTGCAGTTAGTTAGTTAGTTTGTTTGTCAGTTAGTTAGTTAGTTTGCAGTGAATCAGTTTGTTTGTCAGTTAGTTAGTTAGTTAGTTTGCAATAATTTAGTTAGTTTGCAGTTAGTTTGTCAGTTTGTCAGTTAGTTAGTTAGATTGCAAATTAGTTAGTTAGTATGTCAGTTAGTTAGTTAGTTAGTTAGCTTGTCAGTTAGTTAGTTAGTATGCTGTTAGTTAGTTAGTATGCAGTTAGTTAGTTAGTTTGTCAGTTAGTTAGTTAGATTTTTTGTTAGTTATTTAGTTTGTCAGTTAGTTAGTTAGTCTGCAGCAATCTAGTTAGTTTGTCCGATTGATAGTTAGTTTGCAATTAGTTGGTTAATTTGCTGTTATTTAGTCAGTTTGTCAGTTAGTTAGTTAGTTTGACAGTTAGTTAGTTAGTATGCAGTTACTTTAGTTAGTTTGTCAGATAGTTAGTTAGATTGTCTGTTAGTTAGTTAGGTTCTCAGTTAGTTAGTTAGTTTGTCAGTTAGATAGTTAGTTTGCAGTTTGTAAATTAGTTTGTCAGTTAGTCAGTTAGTCTGCAGCAAATTAGTTAGTTTGTCAGTTAGTTAGCTAGTTTGCAGTTATTTAGTTAGTTTATCAGTTGGTTAGTTAGTTAGTTAGTATACAGTTAGTTAGCTAGTTTGCAGTTATTTAGTTAGTTTGTCAGTTAGTTAGTTAGTTTGACAGTTAGTTAGTTAGTATGCAGTTTGTTAGTTAGTTTGTCAGTTAGTTAGCTAGACTGTCTGTTAGTTAGTTAGTCTCTCAGTTAGTTAGTTAGTTTGTCAGTTAGTTAGTTTGTTTGCAGTTAGTTAGTTAGTTAGTTTGCCAGTTAGTTAGTTTGTCTGCAGCAATGTAGTTAGTTTGTCAGTTTGTTAGTTAGTTTGCAGTTTGTTAGTTAATTAGCAGTTATTTAGTTAGTTTGACAGTTAGTTAGATAGTATGTAGTTAGTAAGTTTGTCAGTTAGCTGGTTTGTTTGCAGTTA
>JASGYR010000058.1:0-227553 GCA_030068185.1 Colletes collaris
GTTACCGTGAAAACTCTGGCCGACTGACTCTGTTCCGACGCGTACTGCCACGAAAACCTGGCTTAATGTTCCCACTCAAGGCCGTATAGTTCGTCTCGCCCGGCTTCGCTCAGCTTCTAACGGCCTCGGTTACTCGACCTCAACGGTCGGCCGTGCTCGTGGACCTTGTTTATGGGAAGACGTCTCACGTTTTCCTCAGCTGGTCTTACCGGGCCTAGGGATGCCGGCGTTTACGACAAGCCCCTTACCCGTGGGCCTGGAAAGAATCCCGGACGTTGCGGGTTTTCTATCCGGATCCGCGAATTCCGCGAGACCCGCTTCACCTCCACTCTCACGTCTGGACAAATTAACCCCAAAAGCCTCTGGCTCTCCTCTCTCGCGCTCCCTTGTACATTTCTCTTTTTCTCCTCCTTCTGTAATCGCATTATATACCAATGTTTTATTAAATCCCAATATATCCGGCCACCCTTGTTCATATCCAATCACGCAGCAATTCAACTAATGTGGCGAAACTTATTCTACAAATATAACTAATAAGTGGCAGTGTTAATATACGCCATATCGATTCCGCAAAAGTACACTTTACTCAGTAAGAAAATAGATTATTATATTTTTGGAGGAGGTTCTTAGATAGCTGGAAGGAATCCTGAAACGATAACGGTTGGAGAAAACTGAAACGGGGAAGCACAAATTATGAACTTATATAATAAACCAAAAAGAAAACATTTTTATTCTTTAGCAGCCACTATACTGGGTATTAGTTGGGTTCTTTAACACTTCTCCCCCCTCGTACAAAGTCACGGATTTTGTACTTCACTCGCACCCAACAATCGTATCAGTTTGTGGTGCCGGTTGCGCGTGAAATCGCCTCAGCGGTGTATGCACCTTTACCACTCTTACTACACCATCCGATCCAGGGTATGTTTGGACGATGGTTCCTTTTTTTCCACTGGTTCCGCGGCGACTGGCGTGTCCATTATAAGCACCAGATCACACTTTTCCCAGGTCCTTCTCGCCCGTCATCCATTTGGGTCTTCCCATTATTGAGGGTAGTATTATTCCCTGTAACCAACGCCTCCAGAAGCTGTCGGCAAAATGTTGAAGCTGTCTTCCATTGTTTTCGTAAACCTGCGGATCGCGGCTCGTATCTTCCTAACACTATACTTCTCCGGAGGATGTGCCGATCAGGAAATGATTAGGCGTAAGGGCCTTCGCGATCTCGCGGATCAACAGGGACATGCGTCCGAGTGGCCGCAGAATTTACCACGAATGCTCTATTTCGGTCAATAACGTGTACAGTACTTCCTCAGACGGGGCTTGCTCGCGTAGTACCACGTGTGTAGCGCAAGTTTTCACCGATCTTATGAGTGCGCCTCCCACCGTCTCCGCCCATATGTGGAGCATCCGGTGGGTTAAATACCACATTTTATCTTATATGTGCCCAATGTATATTCTTGCAAGCTTCTTTTGTCCATCCAGTTTCGGCGATAGCTTTCTTAAGCTCTGCTATGCGCTCCTTGAAATTTGTGCCGTTGTCCACTGCGCTACACAGCGAGGGGGTACCTCTACGGGAAGCCAACCGCTGCAATGCCATAATGGCTGGAGCTTGCGCTGCTCAGAAAGCTGTGGGCCAGCTCTAAGTGTATGGCCTCGTAGTAAGGCACGTAAAAAGAACTCCCCAACGTTTCTCCCTACGTCGGCCGATTTTAACCGGCATGGGACCGAAGTAATCCATTCCACAGTGGCTGAACGGTCTCTGTCTGTATGCTAGTCTCCCCATTGGTAGCGTAGACATAACTGGAGCTTTGAGGTTTGGCACGACGTAAACGGCATATGTAAACATCTACCCCTGACTATCGAAAGCGTAAGAACTTCCTTAAACCTGTTATGTAAAAGGTTTGACGGAGCTTCGTTGACAACAGCTTCATTATTACCATGATAGAAACGCCGATGGTATTCTTTATGAGCATTCTAGTCGCGTGAGTGCCAATTACCCTCAAGAATTATCGGGTAGTTATTAAATTCAGCTTCGTGAACTTTTCGTTTGCTCTACTGCTTGGCTCTTTAAAATACCGCATTGCGTCCAAATAAGGCGCTTAAATTTCGCTATTTTACTGGCTTTTTTACTAGTTTGTTATTTTTGGATCGCACTTAATTCTTTCACTAAAGTAGTCGGCTTGAATCTTTGCGATACCAATATCGTTCCTTGGCAGCTACGGTGTGCTTTCCACTGATATCCCGGGATTGCGAGGTCTCCCTCTCCAGCGATTCACGGCTGATTGTACTCTCCCATAGCCACAATCAATAATCCCTTGCCATCCCAAAATGTTGATCGCTAGTGGAAAACCCGCTGGTTCTTCGAGAACTAGTAGTGTATACAAACGTTTTGCGCGCGCTTCCGTTTCGTCTATCGTTGCTTTCTGCGCCTCTTCTTCGAGTGGTTTCTCTACTGGCCGGGGTAATCGTTCCGACTTACACGCAAAAACTCCGGTCCAAAGTACCAGCTGGTGGAATCACAAGACGCTCCATTATTCCAGCGCGTCGCGATATCCGGCCGGATTCTGACCTGAAGTGGACTCCATCAGCCAGTCCGAGCTCTTCGTGATCTCCCCAATTTCTCCGAGACGGTGGGCTACAAAACACTTGCCGCGTACGGGGCCACTTTATCCATCTCAACACTGTTGCCGAATCGGACCATAGGAAGCGTCGATGAAACTCAATATCCAGTTCTTTCAGTAATAGTGTTAGCATTAATCTTTGCTGCAAGCAGCGCAGCTTTGTAACTCTAAACGTGGAACGTGAAGAAGCGGCTTCAACGGCGCGACTCTTGACTTCCCCGCCATTATTAAGATCGTACTTGATGGAGAGTGTTCTCCTCCCCTCTCGATCACTTATGTAAGCTGCGGCAGCATACGCTTCCAAACTCGCATCACAGAATACATGCAACTGCGCCAATAAGTGCCCGGAAACTGTTGTTACAAGGCAGCGTGGAACGCGACTTTCGTTTACAACCTGCAGCGTCTTTTCGCATCTTGTGGTGACAGCCCCATGGTCGTTTATTCCTTTTAGTGCAACATTTATCTTGGTGCCTCTTAACCCTATCTGCCGCGTTAACTTCCTATCGACCAGCGTGACGGTCGATCAGCTTTCATCCAGCAGCGCGTAGCAGGTATCTATGGAGTCCTGCTGAGCTGGACACGCGTACAGGTATTACTTTCTAGGAGCGACCGTGTGTCGTACAGAGTCAACTTTTATTATTGACGGCGGACGTTGAGAAACCCCGGTTCCTACTTCGCTCTGGAGCACGTTACTTGGCGGTTCGTCACGACCTTCTTTGTTTCTTCTATCATACCTCGTAGCCGATCTCATCATATGTAAGAAGTGAATGATGCCGCGCTTGGCACACCGAACAGTTCTCAGCTCTACAGTCATTTGCGTACGTGACCAGGTTTTCAAACAATTAATGCACAGTCGCAATTTCCTCACTAAACGTGCCAGCGAATTTCCACCGGTTCCTTTAAAAGCGTGTGCAAACTGCCGAGATAGTGGTTTAGTCTTTGGCAAAAACACACAACCCGTCCGGACTCTGTTCGTACTCTGTAGAAGTTGGCTCTCTACGAGCCCCTCATGTACAATCGTAAGCGAGGTGGCAGTCTTTGCACAACGCGATCTTCTCACCACGATACTCCTGTCGCTCTCATCCGTAGTGTTCCGGAGCCGATTCCAAGTTAAAGATACCCGCTGACACCGCTGAAGCTCCTGCCTTCGCGAAACATAAAATTAGCCAACCCTTTCTAAACTCGTCTCTTCGGAATTCTCCTCCGCCCGCATACTTATTGAACGCGTATTTCAAGGCCGATGGCAGTTTGCCCGCCACACTCTTTTAATAAATCAAAACTATGTAGATAGCCGGTGAGCTCTAATGATTTGAATGCGTGGCAACAGCATTCTTCAATTTTTGTCGCGAACTGCGTGATACCAATCTTTCCTGAGTCTAAAATGAGGCAACTGCTTTATTTGGTCCGACACTCTATCGGCAACAACGGTTTTGTTTCCGAAATGTAGTTCGAGCGTGCGCATAACGTCCTTTGCGTTGCGAGTGGTTGCTAGAAGCATGCTCACAGCCTCGCGGGCCTTGCACCTTTCCCAACTTGCCTTCGGAACAATCGCGCAATGTTTTCATACGCTCGCTAAACTCTCCCAGTTCCGACGTTAGTCTCATACGCTTCCTTTAAATTGTAACCATATTCGACTGGATCGCCGGAGAAGCTCGCGCAAAGCTTTTCGCTGAAGTTAGTCGACGGCGTTACAAGACGGGAACTCCTGGCCAACCGGAAGCTTCTCTTATCGTAGCCAAGGTTTTTTCTGATGGCTTTATTATGCGTGCCTCCGAGTCAGCAGCTGGAAGCGCATCGGCACATCCGATCTCCCCGGTAAGGCCGTGCTGTGAAGACAATCGTTTGGCACCCCTGTTCCAGTGCGATATTGTGTGTGCTGCCGCTCCGGAACGACCAGACGCAACTGCTCCTAGTAGATCCGTCAGGCGATTCAGTGATGATCTCCGCGTTCTCCTACCTTGCCCGCGGTGGCGACTGGATTCTGTAGGAATCCAAATTCCCGCTTGTGCCTTCGGCACAGGTGATGTCGAAATCCCAGGCGTATCCCAGCGCGTGGCAGCTCACGTTCCGATATCGCAAGTTCCCCTTCTGTCCACGCACGAGACCTTTTCTTCTTTTGACGGACCAGACTTGTCTCTCCACCTCGCAACAGGGACGTCCTCTCCGCACTCGGCGGCATTATTGAATTACAAATCCAAAACTGTTACTGTATCTTCCAAATTGAGACGACTGCCTCTATCCTGAGTTACCCGTATACTGTCCCGGGTTTCGGCACCAAATTTGTTCAGGACGGACCCCAGGATATAGAGCAGGAAACAGACAGAGCAAATCCAATATGTTCGGTAACAAAGATGTTTTATTGTTGTCTGACGCTTGCTGCTACAAATTCTATGTTTAAAGGAGCGCGAGAAAGAGAGCACGAGGAAAACCGATGTTGCTACTCGTGAAAGCCACTCTGAAGCCCGACTGGAAACCTCTGTTCCGACGCTTTGTTACTGCCTACGAAACCTGGCAACTAATGTTCCCCACTCAAGGGCCTGGTATAGTTCGTCTCGCGGCTTCGCTCAGCCTAACGGCCTTCGGCTCGACCTCAACGGTCAGGCCGTGCTCGTGGACGCTTGTTTATGGGAAGTGACGTTCACGTTTTTCCTCCTTTGGTCTACCGGGCCTAGGATGCCGGTTACGGCTGTGAACAACCTTACCCGTGGGCCTGGAAAGAATCCCGACGTTGCGGGTTTTCTATCCGATCCGCGAATTCCGCGAAGACGCTTCACCTCCCTCTCTTAACGTTTCCGGACAAATTAATTCCCCAAAAGCCTCCTGGCCTCTCCTCCCCGCGCTCCCTTTGTACATTTTCTCTTTCTCCTTCTGTAATCGCATTACATACTCAATGTTTTACAACCTAATATATCCGGCCACGCTTGTTCATATCCATCCTATGCAGCACCAACTAATGTGGCGAAACTTATCTCTACAAATATAACTAATAAAGTGAGCAGCATATACGCCATATCGATTCCGCAAAAGTACACTTTTACTCAGTAAGAAAATAGATTATTATATTTTTGGGAGGTTCTTAGATAGCTGAAGGAACTGAAACGATAACGGTTGGAGAAAACTGAAACGGGGAAGCACAAATTATGAACTTATATAATAAACCAAAAAGAAACATTTTTATTCTTTAGCAGCCACTATACTGGGTATTAGTTGGGTTCTTAACAATAATAGAGCAAATTCAATTTTTAAGTGAATATTATAAATTGACTATAGCAATATCTTGAAATGACATACAATGAAATTATTATGAAATAGTTTTATATGATCCAAAAATCCTATTTAATAACAGAGCAAATTCAATTTTGAAGTGGATATTATAAATTGATTATAGCAATATCTTGAAATGATATACAATGAAGTAGTTTTATATGATCCAAAAATCCTATTTAATAATAGAGCAAATTCAATTTTTAAGTGAATATTATAAATTGACTATAGCAATATCTTGAAATGATATACAATGAAATTATTATGAAATAGTTTTATATGATCCTTAAATCCTATTTAATAATAGAGCTAATTAAAGTTTTAAGTTGATATTATAAATAGATTATAGCAATATTTTGAAATGGTATACAATGAAATTATTATGAAATAGTTTTATATGATCCAAAAATCCTATTTAATAACATAGCAAATTCAATTTTGAAGTGGATATTATAAATTGATTATAGCAATATCTTGAAGTGATATACAATGAAATTATTATGAAGTAGTTTTATATGATCCAAAAATCCTATTTAATAACAGAGCAAATTCACTTTTTAAGTGGATATTATAAATAGATTATAGCAATATTTTGAAATGGTATACAATGAAATTATTATGAAATAGTTTTATATGATCCAAAATCCTATTTAATAACAGAGCAAATTCAATTTTGAAGTGGATATTATAAATTGATTATAGCAATATCTTGAAATGACATCCACGAAATTATTATGAAATAGCTTTATATGATCCAAAAATCCTATTTAATAACAGAGCAAATTCAATTTTGAAGTGGATATTATAAATTGATTATAGCAATATCTTGAAATGATATACAATGAAATTATTATGAAATAGTTTTATATGAACCAATAATCCTATTCAATAATAGAGCAAATTCAATTTTTATGTGGATGTTATGAATTGATTATTGCAATATCTTGAAGCGATATACAATGAAATTATTATGAAATAGTTTTATATGATCCAAAAATCCTATTTAATAATAGAGCAAATTCAATTTTCAAGTGGATATTATAAATTGACTTAGGGAATATCTCGAAATGGTACACAATGAAATTATTATGAAATAGTTTTATATGATCCAAAAATCCTATTTAATTATAGAGCAAATTCAATTTTTAAGTGAATATTATAAATTGACTATAGCAATATCTTGAAATGATATCCAATGAAATTATTATGAAATAGTTTTATATGATCCTTAAATCCTATTTAATAATAGAGCAAATTCAATTTTTAAGTGAATATTATAAATTGACTATAGCAATATCTTGAAATGATATACAATGAAATTATTATGAAATAGGTCTATATGATCCAACAATCCTATCTAATAATAGAGCAAATTCAATTATTATGTGGATATTATAAATTGATTATAGCAATATCTTGAAATGATATACAATGAAATTATTATGATATAGTTTTATATGATCCAAATATCCTATTCAATAATAGAGCAAATTCAATTTTTAAGTGGATGTTATGAGTTGATTATAGCAATATCTTGAAACGATATACAATGAAATTATTATGAAATAGTTTTATATGATCCAACAATCCTATCTAATAATAGAGCAAATTCAATTTTTAAGTGAATATTATAAATTGACTATAGCAATATCTTGAAATGATATACAATGAAATTATTATGAAATAGGTCTATATGATCCAACAATCCTATCTAATAATAGAGCAAATTCAATTTATAAGTGGATGTTATGAATTGATTATAGCAATATCTTGAAATGACATACAATGAAATTATTATGAAATAGTTTTATATGATCCAAAAGTCCTATTTAATAATAGAGCAAATTCAATTTTTAAGTGAATATTATAAATTGACTATAGCAATATCTTGAAATGATATACAATGAAATTATTATGAAATAGTTTTATATGATCCAAAAATCCTATTTAATAACAGAGCAAATTCACTTTTTAAGTGGATATTATAAATAGATTATAGCAATATTTTGAAATGGTATACAATGAAATTATTATGAAATAGTTTTATATGATCCAAAAATCCTATTTAATAACGGAGCAAATTCAATTTTGAAGTGGATATTATAAATTGATTATAGCAATATCTTGAAATGACATCCACGAAATTATTATGAAATAGCTTTATATGATCCAAAAATCCTATTTAATAACAGAGCAAATTCACTTTTTAAGTGGATATTATAAATAGATTATAGCAATATTTTGAAATGATATACAATGAAATTATTATGAAATAGTTTTATATGAACCAATAATCCTATTCAATAATAGAGCAAATTCAATTTTTATGTGGATGTTATGAATTGATTATTGCAATATCTTGAAGCGATATACAATGAAATTATTATGAAATAGTTTTATATGATCCAAAAATCCTATTTAATAATAGAGCAAATTCAATTTTTAAGTGGATATTATAAATTGACTAAGGGAATATCTCGAAATGGTACACAATGAAATTATTATGAAATAGTTTTATATGATCCAAAAATCCTATTTAATTATAGAGCAAATTCAATTTTTAAGTGAATATTATAAATTGACTATAGCAATATCTTGAAATGATATCCAATGAAATTATTATGAAATAGTTTTATATGATCCTTATATCCTATTTAATAATAGAGCAAATTAAAGTTTTAAGTGAATATTATAAATTGACTATAGCAATATCTTGAAATGATATACAATGAAATTATTATGAAATAGGTCTATATGATCCAACAATCCTATCTAATAATAGAGCAAATTCAATTATTATGTGGATATTATAAATTGATTATAGCAATATCTTGAAATGATATACAATGAAATTATTATGATATAGTTTTATATGATCCAAATATCCTATTCAATAATAGAGCAAATTCAATTTTTAAGTGGATGTTATGAGTTGATTATAGCAATATCTTGAAACGATATACAATGAAATTATTATGAAATAGTTTTATATGATCCAACAATCCTATCTAATAATAGAGCAAATTCAATTTTTAAGTGAATATTATAAATTGACTATAGCAATATCTTGAAATGATATACAATGAAATTATTATGAAATAGGTCTATATGATCCAACAATCCTATCTAATAATAGAGCAAATTCAATTTTTAAGTGGATGTTATGAGTTGATTATAGCAATATCTTGAAACGATATACAATGAAATTATTATGAAATAGTTTTATATGATCCAAAAATCCTATTTAATAATAGAGCAAATTCAATTTTTAAGTGAATATTATAAATTGATTATAGCAATATCTTGAAATGATATACAATGAAATTATTATGAAATAGTTTTATATGATCCTTAAATCCTATTTAATAATAGAGCAAATTAAAGTTTTAAGTTGATATTATAAATTGATTATAGCAATATCTTGAAATGATATACAATGAAATTATTATGAAATAGGTTTATATGATCCAACAATCCTATCTAATAATAGAGCAAATTCAATTATTATGTGGATATTATAAATTGATTATAGCAATATCTTGAAATGATATACAATGAAATTATTATGAAATAGTTTTATATGATCCAAAGATCCTATTTAATATTAGAGCAAATTCAATTTTTAAATGGATATTATAAATTGACTATAGCAATATTTTGAACTGATATACAATGAAATTATTATGATATAGTTTTATATGATCCAAATATCCTATTCAATAATAGAGCAAATTCAATTTTTAAGTGGATGTTATGAGTTGATTATAGCAATATCTTGAAACGATATACAATGAAATTATTATGAAATAGTTTTATATGATCCAAAAATCCTATTTAATAATAGAGCAAATTCAATTTTTAAGTGGATGTTATGAATTGATTATAGCAATATCTTGAAATGACAACCAATGAAATTATTATAAAGTAGTTTTACATGATCCAAAAATCCTATTTAATAGTTGAGCAAATTCAATTTTTAATTGGATGTTATGTATTGATTATAGCAATATCTTCAAACGATATCCAATGAAATTATTATGAAATAGTTTTATATGATCCAAAAATCCTATTTAATAATAGAGCAAATTCAATTTTTAAGTGAATATTCTAAATTGACTATAGCAATATCTTGAAATGATATACAATGAAATTATTATGAAATAGGTTTATATGATCCAACAATCCTATCTAATAATAGAGCAAATTCAATTATTATGTGGATATTATAAATTGACAATAGCAATATCTTGAAATGATATCCAATGAAATTATTATGAAATAGTTTTATATGATCCAAAAATCCTATTCAATAATAGAGCAAATTCAATTTTTATGTGGATGTTATGAGTTGATTATAGCAATATCTTGAAACGATATACAATGAAATTATTATGAAATAGTTTTATATGATCCAAAAATCCTATTTAATAATAGAGCAAATTCAATTTTTAAGTGAATATTATAAATTGACTATAGCAATATCTTGAAATGACATACAATGAAATTACTATGAAATAGTTTTATATGATCCAAAAATCCAATTTAATAATAGAGCAAATTCAAATATTAAGTGGATATTATAAATAGATTATAGCAATATATTGAAATGGTATACAATGAAATTATTATGAAATAGTTTTATATGATCCAAAAATCCTATTCAATAATAGAGCAAATTCAATTTTTAAGTGGATGTTATGAGCTGATTATAGCAATATCTTGAAACGATATACAATGAAATTATTATGAAATAGTTTTATATGAACCAATAATCCTATTCAATAATAGAGCAAATTAAATTTATATGTGGATATTATAAATTGACTATAGCAATATCTTGAAATGACATACAATGAAATTATTATGAAATAGTTTTATATGATCCAAAAATCCTATTTAATAATAGAGCAAATTCAATTTTTAAGTGGATATTATAAATAGATTATAGCAATATATTGAAATGGTATACAATGAAATTATTATGAAATAGTTTTATATGATCCAAAAAGCCTATTTAATAACGGAGCAAATTCAATTTTGAAGTGGATATTATAAATTGATTATAGCAATATCTTGAAATGACATCCACGAAATTATTATGAAATAGCTTTATATGATCCAAAAATCCTATTTAATAACAGAGCAAATTCTCTTTTTAAGTGGATATTATAAATAGATTATAGCAATATTTTGAAATGGTATACAATGAAATTATTATGAAATAGTTTTATATGATCCAAAAATCCTATTTAATAATAGAGCAAATTCAATTTTTAAGTGAATATTCTAAATTGACTATAGCAATATCTTGAAATGATATCCAATGAAATTATTATGAAATACTTTTATATGAACCAATAATCCTATTCAATAATAGAGCAAATTCAATTTTTAAGTGGATGTTATGTATTGATTATAGCAATATCTTCAAACGATATACAATTAAATTATTATGAAATAGTTTTATATGATCCTTAATCTATTGTATATAGATCAAATTCAAATTTTATATGGATATTATACATTGATTAGAGCAGAATCTTGAAATGATATACAATGAAATTATTATGAAATATTTTTATAAGATCCAAAAATCCTATTTGATAATAGAGAAAATTCAATTTTGGAGTGGATATTGTAAATTGATTATAGCAATATCTTGAAATGATATACAATGAAGTAGTTTTATATGATGCAATAATCCCATTTAATAATAGAGCAAATTCAATTTTTAAGTGAATATTATAAATTGACTATAGCAATATCTTGAAATGATATACAATGAAATTATTATGAAATAGTTTTATATGTGTTACGAGCGGGAGCGCGAGATCCTGGATTCGGTCGAGGGGGCAGTACTCGACCGGTGGTTTTGGGTATGGTTAGGAAAAGAAAGGAGGTCCGGACGAACCAGGGGCTCTATACCCTGGGGAGCCGTAGGTGGAGGTTACGTGGACGAACCAGGGGCTCTATACCCTGGGAGCCACGGGTATACATTGAATTGGAAAATGAATTATTTCAAGGACGACCCAGGGGCTCTATACCCTGGGAGCCGCTTGTCGGTGTGGACGAACCAGGGGCTTTATACCCTGGGAGCCACGTAGGTTTTTAGGATGTTTTAGGATCTTGCTCTCTGTCGTGATGGTACACCTCGAGCGGTAAAGGTGTACCGGGTTCGTGAGATACCCCTAGCCTTACGGTTAATATGGTTCAGGGTTGCTTTGAGTGAATAACACACGTAAGGAATAATAACTTGAATATATATTTTTGACGATGCTCAAGTACAGCTATGGATTTACAAGAAGTTGTACAATTGCTAAATTGCCTCGAAGGCGAAAGATTTGTTATCGGCTTTTACGCGGCGCGTTCGCGGGAGCTCTACTCGATTAATGGACACTCACTGATAAACCGCTAAGGTAGATAGTCGTAGATAGTTGCTTGAAGGGGATTATAGCCCGATCTTGCCCTGAGTGTCACAGTAACGTCGTGCCAAGAGTTTAGATAAAACTGAGCTCCCGAGTAAGAAACCGCGGCCCTTATATAGTTGAAAATGCCCAGTACTAAGGCGGCATTACCATAAAAGGCAATGAAAATTGGGCCGGGTGTGCGCATACGGCATGAGTCAACCCCGTTCAAAGGGTTGCTCGCTAGATGCTCGAGCCAACGCCCAAGTCACCAAACGTTTCAGCCCCATGCATGAATGATATGTAACATATGATACAAAAATCCTATTTAATAATAGAGCAAATTCAATTTTTAAGTGAATATTATAAATTGACTATAGCAATATCTTGAAATGATATACAATGAAATTATTATGAAATAGTTTTATATGATCCTTAAATCCTATTTAATAATAGAGCTAATTAAAGTTTTAAGATGATATTATAAATAGATTATAGCAATATTTTGAAATGGTATACAATGAAATTATTATGAAATAGTTTTATATGATCCAAAAATCCTATTTAATAACATAGCAAATTCAATTTTGAAGTGGATATTATAAATTGATTATAGCAATATCTTGAAATGATATACAATGAAATTATTATGAAATAGTTTTATATGATCCAAAAATCCTATTTAATAATAGAGCAAATTCAATTTTTAAGTGGATATTATAAATAGATTATAGCAATATTTTGAAATGGTATACAATGAAATTATTATGAAATAGTTTTATATGATCCAAAAATCCTATTTAATAATAGGGCAAATTCAATTTTTAAGTGGATATTATAAAATGATTATAGCAATATCTTGAAATGGTATACAATGTAATTATTATGAAATAGTTTTATATGATCCAAAAATCCTATTTAATAACAGAGCAAATTCTCTTTTTAAGTGGATATTATAAATAGATTATAGCAATATTTTGAAATGGTATACAATGAAATTATTATGAAATAGTTTTATATGATCCAAAAATCCTATTTAATAATAGAGCAAATTCAATTTTTAAGTGGATATTATAAATTGACTATAGCAATATCTTGAAATGATATACAATGAAATTATTATGAAATAGTTTTATATGAACCAATAATCCTATTCAATAATAGAGCAAATTCAATTTTTAAGTGGATGTTATGAATTGATTATAGCAATATCTTCAAACAATATACAATGAAATTATTATGAAATATTTTTATATGATCCAAAAATCCTATTTGATAATAGAGAAAATTCAATTTTGGAGTGGATATTGTAAATTGATTATAGCAAATGTTGAAATGATATACAATGAAATTATTATGAAATAGTTTTATATGATCCAAAAATCCTATTTAATAATAGAGCAAATTCAATTTTTAAGTGGATGTTATGAATTGATTATAGCAATATCTTGAAATGACATACAATGAAATTATTATGAAATACTTTTATATGAACCAATAATCCTATTCAATAATAGAGCAAATTAAATCTATATGTGGATATTATAAATTGACTATAGCAATATCTTGAAATGACATACAATGAAATTATTATGAAATAGTTTTATATGATCCAAAAATCCAATTTAATAATAGAGCAAATTCAATTTTTAAGTGGATATTATAAATAGATTATAGCAATATTTTGAAATGGTATACAATGAAATTATTATGAAATAGTTTTATATGATCCAAAAATCCTATTTAATAACAGAGCAAATTCAATTTTGAAGTGGATATTATAAATTGATTATAGCAATATCTTGAAATGATATACAATGAAATTATTATGAAATAGGTTTATATGATCCAACAATCCTATCTAATAATAGAGCAAATTCAATTTTTAAGTGAATATTATAAATTGACTATAGCAATATCTTGAAATGATATACAATGAAATTATTATGAAATAGTTTTATATGATCCTTAAATCCTATTTAATAATAGAGCAAATTAAATTTTTAAGTTGATATTATAAATTGATTATAGCAATATCTTGAAATGATATACAATGAAATTATTATGAAATAGTTTTATATGATCCAAAAATCCTATTTAATAATAGAGCAAATTCAATTTTTAAGTGGATGTTATGGATTGATTATAGAAATATCTTGAAATGACATCCAATGAAATTATTATGAAATAGCTTTATATGATCCAAAAATCCTATTTAATAACAGAGCAAATTCACTTTTTAAATGGATATTATAAATTGACTATAGCAATATTTTGAAATGGTATACAATGAAATTATTATGAAATAGTTTTATATGATCCAAAAATCCTATTTAATAATAGAGCAAATTCAATTTTTAAGTGGATATTATAAATTGATTATAGCAATATCTTGAAATGATATACAACGAAATTATTATGAAATAGTTTTATATGATCCAAAAATCCTATTTAATAACAGAGCAAATTCAATTTTTAAGTGGATATTATAAATAGATTATAGCAATATTTTGAAATGGTATACAATGAAATTATTATGAAATAGTTTTATATGATCCAAAAATCCTATTTAATAATAGAGCAAATTCAATTTTTAAGTGAATATTATAAATTGACTATAGCAATATCTTGAAATGATATCCAATGAAATTATTATGAAATAGTTTTATATGAACCAATAATCCTATTCAATAATAGAGCAAATTCAATTTTTAAGTGGATGTTATGTATTGATTATAGCAATATCTTCAAACGATATACAATGAAATTATTATGAAATAGTTTTATATGATCCAAAAATCCTATTTAATAATAGAGAAAATTCAATTTTGGAGTGGATATTGTAAATTGATTATAGCAAATGTTGAAATGATATACAATGAAATTATTATGAAATAGGTTTATATGATCCAACAATCCTATCTAAGAATAGAGCAAATTCAATTATTATGTGGATTATATGAATTGATTATAGCAATATCTTGAAATGACATACAATGAAATTAATATGAAATAGTTTTATATGATCCAAAAATCCTATTTAATAATAGAGCAAATTCAATTTTTAAGTGGATATATTAATTAGATTATAGCAATATTTTGAAATGGTATACAATGAAATTATTATGAAATAGTTTTATATGATCCAAAAATCCTAATTAATAACAGAGCAAATTCAATTTTGAAGGGGATATTATAAATTGATTATAGCAATATTTTGAAATGGTATACAATGAAATTATTATGAAATAGTTTTATATGATCCAACAATCCTATCTAATAATAGAGCAAATTCAATTATTATGTGGATATTATAAATTGATTATAGCAATATCTTGAAATGATATACAATGAAATTATTATGATATAGTTTTATATGATCCAAATATCCTATTCAATAATAGAGCAAATTCAATTTTTAAGTGGATGTTATGTATTGATTATAGCAATATCTTCAAACGATATACAATGAAATTATTATGAAATAGTTTTATATGATCCAAAAATCCTATTTAATAACAGAGCAAATTCAATTTTGAAGTGGATATTATAAATTGATTATAGCAATATCTTGAAATGATATACAATGAAATTATTATGAAATAGTTTTATATGATCCAAAAATCCTATTTAATTATAGAGCAAATTCAATTTTTAAGTGAATATTATAAGTTGACTATAGCAATATCTTGAAATGATATACAATGAAATTATTATGATATAGTTTTATATGATCCAAATATCCTATTCAATAATAGAGCAAATTCAATTTTTAAGTGAATATTATAAATTGACTATAGCAATATCTTGAAATGATATACAATGAAATTATTATGAAATAGTTTTATATGATCCAAAAATCCTATTTAATAACAGAGCAAATTCAATTTTGAAGTGGATATTATAAATTGAATATAGCAATATCTTGAAATGATATACAGTGTTAAGAACCCAACTAATACCCAGTATAGTGGCTGCTAAAGAATAAAAATGTTTCTTTTTGGTTTATTATATAAGTTCATAATTATTATGAAATGTTTCAGTTTTCTATTCAAACTGATTATCGTTTCAGTTCCTTCAGCTATTTAAGAATGGTCCAAAATATAATAATCTATTTTCTTACTGAGTAAATAGTGTACTTTTGCGGAATCCTATGGCGTATATAGAGCAAATTCAATTTATTAAGTTATATTTATGAATAAGTTATCGCCACATTAGTTGGTGGCACAGGATGGATATGAACAAGGTGGCCGGATATATTAGGTTGTAAAACATTGGTATGTAATGATTACAGAATGGAAAAAAAGAAATGTACAAGGGAGCGCGAGAGGAGAGCCAGAGGCTTTGGGGGCAATTTGTCCGGACGTGAGAGGGAGGTGAAGCGTCTCGCGGAATTCTGTCGGATCGGATAGAAACCCGCAACGTCGGGATTCTTTCCCAGGCCCACGGGTAAGGTTGTCGTATACCGGCATCCTAGGCCCGGTAGACCAAAGGAGGAAAACGTGAACGTCTTCCCATAAACAAGGTCCACGAGCACGGCCGACCGTTGAGGTCGAGCCGAGGCCGTTATATGAGCGAAGCCGCGAGACGAACTATACAGCCTTGAGTGGGAAACATTAAGCCAGGTTTCGTGGCAGTACGCGTCGGAACGAGTCCAGTCGGGCCAGAGTTTTCACGAGTAGCAACACGGTTTCCTCGTGCTCTCTTCTCGCGCTCCTTTTAAACATAGAATGAAAATTATGCGTCAGACAACAATAAAACATCTTTGTTACCGAACATATTGGATTTGCTCGTCTGTTTCCTGCTCATATCCTGGGGTCCGTCCTGAACAGAACAGAATAGAGCAAATTCAATTTTTAAGTGAATATTATAAATTGACTATAGCAATATCTTGAAATGATATACAATGAAATTATTATGAAATAGTTTTATATGATCCAAAAATCCTATTTAATAATAGAGCAAATTCAATTTTTAAGTGTATATTATAAATAGATTATAGCAATATTTTGAAATGGTATACAATGAAATTATTATGAAATAGTTTTATATGATCCAAAAATCCTATTTAATAATAGAGCAAATTCAATTTTTAAGTGGATATTATAAATTGATTATAGCAATATCTTGAAATGATATACAATGAAATTATTATGAAGTAGTTTTATATGATCCAAAAATCCTATTTAATAATAGAGCAAATTCAATTTTTAAGTGGATATTATAAATAGATTATAGCAATATTTTGAAATGGTATACAATGAAATTATTATGAAATAGTTTTATATGATCCAAAAATCCTATTTAATAATAGAGCAAATTCAATTTTGAAGTGGATATTATAAATTGATTATAGCAATATCTTGAAATGATATACAATGAAATTATTATGAAATAGTTTTATATGAACCAATAATCCTATTTAATAATAGAGCAAATTCAAATTTTAAGTGGATATTATAAATTGATTATAGCAATATCTTGAAATGATATACAATGAAATTATTATGATATAGTTTTATATGATCCAAATATCCTATTTAATAATAGAGCAAATTCAATTTTTAAGTGAATATTATAAATTGACTATAGCAATATCTTGAAATGATATACAATGAAATTATTATGAAATAGTTTTATATGAACCAATAATCCTATTCAATAATAGAGCAAATTCAATTTTTAAGTGGATATTATAAATTGATTATAGCAATATCTTGAAATGATATACAATGAAATTATTATGAAATAGTTTTATATGATCCAAAAATCCTATTTAATATTAGAGCAAATTCAATTTTTAAGTGGATATTATAAATTGAATATAGCAATATCTGGAAATGATATACAATGAAATTATTATGAAATAGTTTTATATGATCCAAAATCCTATTTAATAATAGAGCAAATTCAATTTTTAAGTGGATATTATAAATTGATTATAGCAATATCTTGAAATGATATACAATGAAATTATTATGAAATAGTTTTATATGATCCAAAAATCCTATTTAATAATAGAGCAAATTCAATTTTGAAGTGGATATTATAAATTGATTATAGCAATATCTTGAAATGATATACAATGAAATTATTATGAAATAGTTTTATATGATCAAAAATCCTATTTAATAATAGAGCAAATTCAATTTTTAAGTGGATATTATAAATTGACTATAGCAATATCTTGAAATGATATACAATGAAATTATTATGAAATAGTTTTATATGATCCAAAAATCCTATTTAATAATAGAGCAAATTCAATTTTTAAGTGGATATTATAAATAGATTATAGCAATATTTTGAAATGGTATACAATGAAATTATTATGAAATAGTTTTATATGATCAAAAATACTATTTAATAATAGAGCAAATTCAATTTATATGTGGATATTATAAATTGACTATAGCAATATCTTGAAATGATATACAATGAAATTATTATGAAATAGTGTTATATGATCCTTAAATCCTATTTAATAATAGAGCAAATTCAATATTAAGTGGATATTATAAATTGATTATAGCAATATTTTGAAATGGTATACAATGAAATTATTATGAAATAGTTTTATATGATCCAAAAATCCTATTTAATAATAGAGCAAATTCAATTTTTAAGTGGATATTATAAATTGATTATAGCAATATCTTGAAATGATATACAATGAAATTATTATGAAATAGTTTTATATGATCAAAAAATCCTACTTAATAATAGAGCAAATTAAATTTATATGTGGATATTATAAATTGATTATAGCAATATCTTGAAATGATATACAATGAAATTATTATGAAATAGTTTTATATGATCCAAATATCCTATTTAATAATAGAGCAAATTCAATTTTTAAGTGAATATTATAAATTGATTATAGCAATATCTTGAAATGATATACAATGAAATTATTATGAAATAGTTTTATATGATCCAAAAATCCTATTTAATAATAGAGCAAATTCAATTTTTAAGTGGATGTTATGAATTGATTATAGCAATATCTTGAAATGATATACAATGAAATTATTATGAAATAGTTTTATATGATCCAAAAATCCTATTTAATAATAGAGCAAATTCAATTTTTAAGTGGATATTATAAATTGATTATAGCAATACCTTGAAATGATATACAATGAAATTATTATGAAATAGTTTTATATGATCCCAAAATCCTATTGAATAATAGAGCAAATTCAATTTTTAAGTGGATATTATAAATTGATTATAGCAATATCTTGAAATGATATACAATGAAATTATTATGAAATAGTTTTATATGATCCAAAAATCCTATTTAATAATAGAGCAAATTCAATTTTGAAGTGGATATTATAAATTGATTATAGCAATATCTTGAAATGATATACAATGAAATTATTATGAAATAGTTTTATATGATCCAAAAATCCTATTTAATAATAGAGCAAATTCAATTTTTAAGTGGATATTATAAATTGATTATAGCAATATCTTGAAATGATATACAATGAAATTATTATGAAATAGTTTTATATGATCCAAAAATCCTATTTAATAATAGAGCAAATTCAATTTTTAAGTGAATATTATAAATTGACTATAGCAATATCTTGAAATGATATACAATGAAATTATTATGAAATAGTTTTATATGATCCAAAAATCCTATTTAATAATAGAGCAAATTCAATTTTGAAGTGGATATTATAAATTGATTATAGCAATATCTTGAAATGATATACAATGAAATTATTATGAAGTAGTTTTATATGATCCAAAATCCTATTTAATAATAGAGCAAATTCAATTTTTAAGTGGATATTATAAATTGATTATAGCAATATCTTGAAATGATATACAATGAAATTATTATGAAATAGTTTTATATGATCCAAAAATCCTATTTAATAATAGAGCAAATTCAATTTTTAAGTGGATATTATAAATTGATTATAGCAATATCTTGAAATGATATACAATGAAATTATTATGAAATAGTTTTATATGATCCAAAAATCCTATTTAATAATAGAGCAAATTCAATTTTTAAGTGGATATTATAAATTGATTATAGCAATATCTTGAAATGACATACAATGAAATTATTATGAAATAGTTTTATATGATCCAAAAATCCTATTTAATAATAGAGCAAATTCAATTTTTAAGTGGATATTATAAATAGATTATAGCAATATTTTGAAATGATATACAATGAAATTATTATGAAATAGTTTTATATGATCCAAAAATCCTATTTAATAATAGAGCAAATTCAATTTTTAAGTGGATATTATAAATTGATTATAGCAATATCTTGAAATGATATACAATGAAATTATTATGAAATAGTTTTATATGATCCAAAAATCCTATTTAATAATAGAGCAAATTCAATTTTTAAGTGGATATTATAAATTGATTATAGCAATATCTTGAAATGATATACAATGAAATTATTATGAAATAGTTTTATATGATCCAAAAATCCTATTTAATAATAGAGCAAATTCAATTTTGAAGTGGATATTATAAATTGATTATAGCAATATCTTGAAATGATATACAATGAAATTATTATGAAATAGTTTTATATGATCCAAAAATCCTATTTAATAATAGAGCAAATTCAATTTTTAAGTGGATATTATAAATTGATTATAGCAATATCTTGAAATGATATACAATGAAATTATTATGAAATAGTTTTATATGATCCAAAAATCCTATTTAATAATAGAGCAAATTCAATTTTGAAGTGGATATTATAAATTGTTTATAGCAATATCGTGAAATGATATATGATGAAATTATTATGAAGTAGTTTTATATGATCCAAAAATCCTATTTAATAATAGAGGAAATTCAATTTTGAAGTGGATATTATAAATTGATTATAGCAATATCTTGAAATGATATACAATGAAATTATTATGAAATAGTTTTATATGATCCAAAAATCCTATTTAATAATAGAGCAAATTCAATTTTTAAGTGGATGTTATGAATTGATTATAGCAATATCTTGAAATGACATACAATGAAATTATTATGAAATAGTTTTATATGATCCAAAAATCCTATTTAATAATAGAGCAAATTCAATTTTTAAGTGGATATTATAAATTGATTATAGCAATATCATGAAATGATATACAATGAAATTATTATGAAATAGTTTTATATGATCCAAAAATCCTATTTAATAATAGAGCAAATTCAATTTTTAAGTGGATATTATAAATTGATTATAGCAATATCTTGAAATGATATACAATGAAATTATTATGAAATAGTTTTATATGATCCAAAAATCCTATTTAATAATAGAGCAAATTCAATTTTTAAGTGGATATTATAAATTGATTATAGCAATATCTTGAAATGGTATACAATGAAATTATTATGAAATAGTTTTATATGATCCAAAAATCCTATTTAATAATAGAGCAAATTCAATTTTTAAGTGGATATTATAAATTGATTATAGCAATATCTTGAAATGATATACAATGAAATTATTATGAAATAGTTTTATATGATCCAAAAATCCTATTTAATAATAGAGCAAATTCAATTTTTAAGTGGATATTATAAATTGATTATAGCAATATCTTGAAATGATATACAATGAAATTATTATGAAATAGTTTTATATGATCCAAAAATCCTATTTAATAATAGAGCAAATTCAATTTTTAAGTGGATATTATAAATTGATTATAGCAATATCTTGAAATGATATACAATGAAATTATTATGAAATAGTTTTATATGATCCAAAAATCCTATTTAATAATAGAGCAAATTCAATTTTTAAGTGGATATTATAAATTGATTATAGCAATATCTTGAAATGATATACAATGAAATTATTATGAAATAGTTTTATATGATCCAAAAATCCTATTTAATAATAGAGCAAATTCAATTTTTAAGTGGATATTATAAATTGATTATAGCAATATCTTGAAATGATATACAATGAAATTATTATGAAATAGTTTTATATGATCCAAATATCCTATTTAATAATAGAGCAAATTCAATTTTTAAGTGGATATTATAAATTGATTATAGCAATATCTTGAAACGATATACAATGAAATTATTATGAAATAGTTTTATATGATCCAAAAATCCTATTTAATAATAGAGCAAATTCAATTTTTAAGTGGATATTATAAATTGATTATAGCAATATCTTGAAATGATATACAATGAAATTATTATGAAATAGTTTTATATGATCCAAAAATCCTATTTAATAATAGAGCAAATTCAATTTTTAAGTGGATATTATAAATTGATTATAGCAATATCTTGAAATGATATACAATGAAATTATTATGAAATAGTTTTATATGATCCAAAAATCCTATTCAATAATAGAGCAAATTCAATTTTTAAGTGGATATTATAAATTGATTATAGCAATATCTTGAAATGATATACAATGAAATTATTATGAAATAGTTTTATATGATCCAAAAATCCTATTTAATAATAGAGCAAATTCAATTTTTAAGTGGATATTATAAATTGATTATAGCAATATCTTGAAATGATATACAATGAAATTATTATGAAATAGTTTTATATGATCAAAAATACTATTTAATAATAGAGCAAATTCAATTTATATGTGGATATTATAAATTGATTATAGCAATATCTTGAAATGATATACAATGAAATTATTATGAAATAGTTTTATATGATCCAAAAATCCTATTTAATATTAGAGCAAATTCAATTTTTAAATGGATATTATAAATTGACTATAGCAATATTTTGAACTGATATACAATGAAATTATTATGAAATAGTTTTATATGATCCAAAAATCCTATTTAATAATAGAGCAAATTCAATTTTTAAGTGGATATTATAAATTGATTATAGCAATATCTTGAAATGATATACAATGAAATTATTATGAAATAGTTTTATATGATCCAATAATCCTATTTAATAATAGAGCAAATTCAATTATTATGTGGATATTATAAATTGATTATAGCAATATCATGAAATGATATACAATGAAATTATTATGATATAGTTCTATATGATCCAAATATCCTATTTAATAATAGAGCAAATTAAAGTTTTAAGTTGATATTATAAATTGATTATAGCAATATCTTGAAATGATATACAATGAAATTATTATGAAATAGTTTTATATGATCCAAAGATCCTATTTAATATTAGAGCAAATTCAATTTTTAAATGGATATTATAAATTGACTATAGCAATATCTTGAAATGATATCCAATGAAATTATTATGAAATAGTTTTATATGATCCAAAAATCCTATTTAATAATAGAGCAAATTCAATTTTTAAGTGGATATTATAAATTGATTATAGCAATATCTTGAAATGATATACAATGAAATTATTATGAAATAGTTTTATATGATCCAAAAATCCTATTTAATAATAGAGCAAATTCAATTTTTAAGTGGATATTATAAATTGATTATAGCAATATCTTGAAATGATATACAATGAAATTATTATGAAATAGTTTTATATGATCCAAAAATCCTAGTTAATAATACAGAAAATTCAAATTTAAGTGGACATTATAAATTGATTATAGCAATATCTTGAAATGATATACAATGAAATTATTATGAAATAGACTTATATGATCCAAAAATCCTATTTAATAATAGAGCAAATTCAATTTTGGAGTGGATATTATAAATTGATTATCACAGTATCTTGAAATTATATACAATGAAATTATTATGAAATAGTTTTATATGATCAAAAATACTATTTAATAATAGAGCAAATTCAATTTTTAAGTGAATATTATAAATTGACTATAGCAATATCTTGAAATGATATACAATGAAATTATTATGAAATAGTTTTATATGAACCAATAATCCTATTCAATAATAGAGCAAATTCAATTTTTAAGTGGATGTTATGTATTGATTATAGCAATATCTTCAAACGATATACAATGAAATTATTATGAAATAGTTTTATATGATCCAAAAATCCTATTTAATAATAGAGCAAATTCAATTTTTAAGTGGATATTATAAATTGATTATAGCAATATCTTGAAATGATATACAATGAAATTATTATGAAATAGTTTTATATGATCCAAAAATCCTATTTAATAATAGAGCAAATTCAATTTTTAAGTGGATATTATAAATTGATTATAGCAATATCTTGAAATGATATACAATGAAATTATTATGAAATAGTTTTATATGATCCAAAAATCCTATTTAATAATAGAGCAAATTCAATTTTTAAGTGGATATTATAAATTGATTATAGCAATATCTTGAAATGATATACAATGAAATTATTATGAAATAGTTTTATATGATCCAAAAATCCTATTTAATAATAGAGCAAATTCAATTTTTAAGTGGATATTATAAATTGATTATAGCAATATCTTGAAATGATATACAATGAAATTATTATGAAATAGTTTTATATGATCCAAAAATCCTATTTAATAATAGAGCAAATTCAATTATTATGTGGATATTATAAATTGATTATAGCAATATCTTGAAATGATATACAATGAAATTATTATGAAATAGTTTTATATGATCCAAATATCCTATTCAATAATAGAGCAAATTCAATTTTTAAGTCGATATTATAAATTGATTATAGCAATATCTTGAAATGATATACAATGAAATTATTATGAAGTAGTTTTATATGATCCAAAAATCCTATTTAATAATAGAGCAAATTCAATTTTTAAGTGGATATTATAAATTGATTATAGCAATATCTTGAAATGACATACAATGAAATTATTATGAAATAGTTTTATATGATCCAAAAGCCCTATTTAATAATAGAGCAAATTCAATTTTTAAGTGAATATTATAATTTGACTATAGCAATATCTTGAAACGATATACAATGAAATAATTATGAAATAGTTTTATATGATCCTTAAATCCTATTTAATAATAGAGCAAATTCAATTATTATGTGGATATTATAAATTGATTATAGCAATATCTTGAAATGATATACAATGAAATTATTATGAAATAGTTTTATATGATCCAAAAATCCTATTTAATAATAGAGCAAATTCAATTTTTAAGTGGATATTATAAATTGATTATAGCAATATCTTGAAATGATATACAATGAAATTATTATGAAATAGTTTTATATGATCCAAAAATCCTATTTAATAATAGAGCAAATTCAATTTTTATGTGGATATTATAAATTGATTATAGCAACATCTTGAAATGATATACAATGAAATTATTATGAAATAGTTTTATATGATCCAAAAATCCTATTTAATAATAGAAAAAATTCAATTTTTATATGGATATTATACATTGATTATAGCAGCATCTTGAAATGATATACAATGAAATTATTATGAAATAGTTTTATATGATCCAAAAATCCTATTTAATAATAGAGCAAATTCAATTATTATGTGGATATTATAAATTAATTATAGCAATATCTTGAAATGATATACAATGGAACTATTATGAAATAGTTTTATATGATCCAAAAATCCTATTTAATAATAGAGCAAATTCAATTTTTAAGTGGATATTATAAATTGATTATAGCAATATCTTGAAATGATATACAATGAAATTATTATGAAATAGTTTTATATGATCCAAAAATCCTATTTAATAATAGATCAAATTGAATTTTTATGTGGATATTATAAATTGATTATAGCAACATCTTGAAATTATATACAATGATATTATTATGAAATAGTTTTATTTGATCCAAAATCCTATTTAATAATAGAGCAAATTCAATTTTTATGTGGATATTATAAATTGATTATAGCAACATCTTGAAATGATATACAATGAAATTATTATGAAATAGTTTTATATGATCCAAAAATCCTATTTAATAATAGAGCAAATTCAATTTTTAAGTGGATATTATAAATTGATTATAGCAATATCTTGAAATGATATACAATGAAATTATTATGAAATAGTTTTATATGATCCAAAATCCTATTTAATAATAGATCAAATACACTTTTTATGTGGATATTATAAATTGATTATAGCAATATCTTGAAATGATATACAATGAAATTATTATGAAATAGTTTTATATGATCCAAAAATCCTATTTAATAATAGAGCAAATTCAATTTTTAAGTGGATATTATAAATTGATTATAGCAATATCTTGAAATGATATACAATGAAATTATTATGAAATAGTTTTATATGATCCAAAAATCCTATTTAATAATAGAGCAAATTCAATTTTTAAGTGGATATTATAAATTGATTATAGCAATATCTTGAAATGACATACAATGAAATTATTATGAAATAGTTTTATATGATCCAAAAATCCTATTTAATAATAGAGCAAATTCAATTTTTAAGTGGATATTATAAATTGATTATAGCAATATCTTGAAATGATATACAATGAAATTATTATGAAATAGTTTTATATGATCCAAAAATCCTATTTAATAATAGAGCAAATTCAATTTTTAAGTGGATATTATAAATTGATTATAGCAATATCTTGAAATGATATACAATGAAATTATTATGAAATAGTTTTATATGATCCAAAAATCCTATTTAATAATAGAGCAAATTCAATTTTGAAGTGGATATTATAAATTGATTATAGCAATATCTTGAAATGATATACAATGAAATTATTATGAAATAGTTTTATATGATCCAAAAATCCTATTTAATAATAGAGCAAATTAAATTTTTATGTGGACATTATAAATTGATTATAGCAACATCTTGAAATAATATACAATGAAATTATTATGAAATAGTTTTATATGATCCAAAAATCCTATTTAATAATAGAGCAAATTCAATTTTTAAGTGGATATTATAAATTGATTATAGCAATACCTTGAAATGATATACAATGAAATTATTATGAAATAGTTTTATATGATCCCAAAATCCTATTGAATAATAGAGCAAATTCAATTTTTAAGTGGATATTATAAATTGATTATAGCAATATCTTGAAATGATATACAATGAAATTATTATGAAATAGTTTTATATGATCCAAAAATCCTATTTAATAATAGAGCAAATTCAATTTTTAAGTGAATATTATAAATTGACTATAGCAATATCTTGAAATGATATACAATGAAATTATTATGAAATAGTTTTATATGATCCTTAAATCCTATTTAATAATAGAGCAAATTCAATTTTTAAGTGGATGTTATGGATTGATTATAGAAATATCTTGAAATGACATCCAATGAAATTATTATGAAATAGCTTTATATGATCCAAAAATCCTATTTAATAACAGAGCAAATTCAATTTTTAAGTGGATATTATAAATTGATTATAGCAATATCTTGAAATGATATACAATGAAATTATTATGAAATAGTTTTATATGATCCAAAAATCCTATTTAATAATAGAGCAAATTCAATTTTTAAGTGGATATTATAAATTGATTATGGCAATATCTTGAAATGATATACAATGAAATTATTATGAAATAGTTTTATATGATGCAATAATCCCATTTAATAATAGAGCAAATTCAATTTTTAAGTGGATATTATAAATTGACTATAGCAATATCTTGAAATGATATACAATGAAATTATTATGAAATAGTTTTATATGATCCAAAATTCTATTTAATATTAGAGCAAATTCAATTCTTAAGTGGATATTATAAATTGATTATAGGAATATCTTGAAATTATATACAATGAAATTACTATGAAATAGTTTTATATGATCCAAAAATCCTATTATATAATAGAGCAAATTCAAATTTAAGTGGACATTATAAATTGATTATAGCAATATCTTGAAATGATATACAATGAAATTATTATGAAATAGTTTTATATGATCCAAAAATCCTATTTAATAATAGAGCAAATTCAATTTTTAAGTGGATATTATAAATTGATTATAGCAATATCTTGAAATGATATACAATGGAACTATTATGAAATAGTTTTATATGATCCAATAATCCTATTTAATAATAGAGCAAATTCAATTTTTAAGTGGTAGTTATGAATTGATTATAGCAATATCTTGAAATGATATACAATGAAATTATTATGAAATAGTTTTATATGATCCAAAAATCCTATTTAATAATAGAGCAAATTCAATTTTTAAGTGGATATTATAAATTGATTATAGCAATATCTTGAAATGATATACAATGAAATTATTATGAAATAGTTTTATATGATCCAAAAATCCTATTTAATAATAGAGCAAATTCAATTTTTAAGTGGATATTATAAATTGATTATAGCAATATCTTGAAATGATATACAATGAAATTATTATGAAATAGTTTTATATGATCCAAAAATCCTATTTAATAATAGAGCAAATTCAATTTTTAAGTGGATGTTATGAATTGATTATAGCAATATCTTGAAATGATATACAATGAAATTATTATGAAATAGTTTTATATGATCCAAAAATCCTATTTAATAATAGAGCAAATTCAATTTTTAAGTGGATATTATAAATTGATTATAGCAATATTTTGAAATGATATACAATGAAATTATTATGAAATAGTTTTATATGATCCAACAATCCTATCTAATAATAGAGCAAATTCAATTATTATGTGGATATTATAAATTGATTATAGCAATATCTTGAAATGATATACAATGAAATTATTATGAAATAGTTTTATATGATCCAAAAATCCTATTTAATAATAGAGCAAATTCAATTTTTAAGTGGATGTTATGAATTGATTATGGCAATATCATCAAACGATATACAATGAAATTATTATGAAATAGTTTTATATGATCCAAAAATCCTATTTAATAATAGAGCAAATTCAATTTTTAAGTGAATATTATAAATTGACTATAGCAATATCTTGAAATGATATACAATGAAATTATTATGAAATAGTTTTATATGATCCAAAAATCCTATTTAATAATAGAGCAAATTCAATTATTATGTGGATATTATAAATTGATTATAGCAATATCTTGAAATGATATACAATGAAATTATTATGAAATAGGTTTATATGATCCAACAATCCTATCTAATAATAGAGCAAATTCAATTATTATGTGGATATTATAAATTGATTATAGCAATATCTTGAAATGATATACAATGAAATTATTATGATATAGTTTTATATGATCCAAATATCCTATTCAATAATAGAGCAAATTCAATTTTTAAGTCGATATTATAAATTGATTATAGCAATATCTTGAAATGATATACAATGAAATTATTATGAAGTAGTTTTATATGATCCAAAAATCCTATTTAATAATAGAGCAAATTCAATTTTTATGTGGATATTATAAATTGATTCTAGCAATATCTTGAAATGGTATACAATGGAACTATTATGAACTAGTTTTATATGATCCAAAAATCCTATTTAATAATAGATAAAATTCAATTTTTATATGGATATTATACATTGATTATAGCAGCATCTTGAAATGATATACACTGGAATTATTATGAAATAGTTTTATATGATCCAAAAATCATATTTAATAATAGAGCAAATTCAATTATTATGTGGATATTATAAATTGATTATAGCAATATCTTGAAATGATATACAATGAAATTATTATGATATAGTTTTATATGATCCAAATATCCTATTCAATAATAGAGCAAATTCAATTTTTAAGTGGATGTTATGAGTTGATTATAGCAATATCTTGAAATGATATACAATGAAATTATTATGAAATAGTTTTATATGATCCAAAAATCCTATTTAATAATAGAGCAAATTCAATTTTTAAGTGGATATTATAAATTGACTATAGCAATATCTTGAAATGATATCCAATGAAATTATTATGAAATAGTTTTATATGATCCTTAAATCCTATTTAATAATAGAACAAATTCAATTTTTATATGGATATTATACATTGATTATAGCAGCATCTTGAAATGATATACAATGAAATTATTATGAAATAGTTTTATATGAACCAATAATCCTATTCAATAATAGAGCAAATTCAATTTTTAAGTGGATGTTATGAATTGATTATAGCAATATCTTGAAATGACATACAATGAAATTATTATGAAATAGTTTTATATGATCCAAAAATCCTATTTAATAATAGAGCAAATTCAATTTTTAAGTGGATATTATAAATTGATTATAGCAATATCTTGAAATGATATACAATGAAATTATTATGAAATAGTTTTATATGATCCAAAAATCCTATTTAATAATGGAGGAAATTCAATTTTTAAGTGGATATAATAAATTGACTATAGCAATATTTTGCAATGATATACAATGAAATTATTATGAAATAGTTTTATATGATCCAAAATCCTATTTAATAATAGAGCATATCCTATTTTTAAGTGAATATTATAAGTTGACTACAGCAATATCTTGAAATGGTATACAATGAAATTATATTGAAATAGTTTTATATGTTCCCAAAATCCTATTTAATAATAGAGCAAATTCAATTTTTAAGTGGATATTGTAAATTGATTATAGCAATATCTTGAAATGATATACAATGAAATTATTATGAAATAGTTTTATATGATCCAATAATCCTATTTAATAATAGAGCAAATTCAATTTTTAAGTGGATATTATAAATTGACTATAGCAATATCTTGAAATGATATACAATGAAATTATTATGAAATAGTTTTATATGATCCAAAAATCCTATTTAATAATAGAGCAAATTCAATTTTTAAGTGGATATTATAAATAGATTATAGCAATATTTTGAAATGGTATACAATGAAATTATTATGAAATAGTTTTATATGATCCAAAAATCCTATATAATAATAGAGCAAATTCAATTTTTAAGTGGATATTGTAAATTGATTATAGCAATATGTTGAAAAGGAATACAATGAAATTATTATGAAATAGTTTTATATGATCCAAAAATCCTATTTAATAATAGAGCAAATCCTATTTTTAAGTGGATATTATAAATTGACTATAGCAATATCTTGAAATGATATACAATGAAATTAATATGAAATAGTTTTATATGATCATTAAATCCTATTTAATAATAGAGCAAATTAAAGCTTTAAGTTGATATTATAAATTGATTATAGCAATATCTTGAAATGATATACAATGAAATTATTATGAAATAGTTTTATATGATCCAAAAATCATATTTAATAATAGAGCAAATTCAATTTTTAAGTGAATATTATAAATTGACTATAGCAATATCTTGAAATGATATACAATGAAATTATTATGAAATAGTTTTATATGATCCAAAAATCCTATTTAATAATAGAGCAAATTCAATTTTTAAGTGGATATTATAAATTGATTATAGCAATATCTTGAAATGATATACAATGAAATTATTATGATATAGTTTTATATGATCCAAAATCTTATTAGTAATAGAGCAAATTCAATTTTTAAGTGGATTATATGAATTGATTATAGCAATATCTTGAAATGACATACAATGAAATTATTATGAAATAGTTTTATATGATCCAAAAATCCTATTTAATAATAGAGCAAATTCAATTTTGAAGTGGATATTATAAATTGATTATAGCAATATCTTGAAATGATATACAATGAAATTATTATGAAATAGTTTTATATGATCCAAAAATCCTATTTAATAATAGAGCAAATTCAATTTTTAAGTGGATATTATAAATTGACTATAGCAATATCTTGAAATGATATACAATGAAATTATTATGAAATAGTTTTATATGATCCTTAAATCCTATTTAATAATAGAGCAAATTAAAGTTTTAAGTTGATATTATAAATTGATTATAGCAATATTTTGAAATGGTATACAATGAAATTATTATGAAATAGTTTTATATGATCCAAAAATCCTACTTAATAACAGAGCAAATTCAATTTTGAAGTGGATATTATAAATTGATTATAGCAATATCTTGAAATGATATACAATGAAATTATTATGAAGTAGTTTTATATGATCCAAAAATCCTATTTAATAATAGAGCAAATTCAATTTTTAAATGGATATAATAAATTGACTATAGCAATATCTTGAAACGCTATACAAAGAAATTATAATGAAATAGTTTTATATGGTCTAAGAATCCTATTTAATAACAGAGCCAATTCAAATTTTAAGTGGATATTATAAATTGATTATAGCCATATCATGAAATGGCATACAATGAAATTATTACGAAATAGTTTTATATGATCCAAAAATCCTATTTAATAATAGAGAAAATTCAATTTTTAAGTGGATATTATAAATTGATTATAGCAATATCTTGAAATGGTATACAATGAAATTATTATGAAATAGTTTTATATGATCCAAAAATCCTATTTGATAATAGAGAAAATTCAATTTTGGAGTGTGTTGCGTGGTAACACCGTGAATATAAGTGTGCGCCACGGAATCGCGGGTTTTCACCCTTTTCAGGATGCGGAGTGACGGGAGGGAAAGCGAACTGACAAACTCACAATTTAACAATAAGTCTTTATATTTAACTTTACTGAGCTGAAGTCTAGCTCTCCGTTTAGAACAATGTTAACACAAAATTATTGAATAAAGTTTTACCGAATAAGTTGGTTCGGTGGTGATAGTGGCGGCGAGTTCCGGGGTGCACTTTGCACGGTAAAAAATAAGCGTACACGCGTCGTGGCAACGGATCTTTCGTGTCGTATTTCGACGCTTTACGAGCGCGTGTAACGCGGAAATTACGGTAACTCACCGTTAGGCGTGGAACTCGGTAAAAGTATTATGGTAACAGCAATGGTAATAGTAATCGTAATGCCGTTTTTAACGGCTGTGCGGGTATATATACCGTGGTCGCTCAACGATCAAAAACGGCAAGTTTAGCATCGATCCAATCATCGATCGGGTCGATGCTGTGACGCGGCGCGGCGCGCGCATTCACGTCTGCGTATAAGGCCTTTGCCGAAATACGGCTCAGGACCGTACCTAGCGACATACGGGCGATACTTTAGCCGTTGTGTAATTATGGGAAATTTCTTGGATTCCGGAACATACCGCCCGCCTCGGATCGACATGATCCGATACAATGTCTGGACCTCATCAGGTCTTGGAACTTAACTACGGGTTCTTACCTAAATTCTTACATTAATAATTTCGCTTAACTTACTATTTACATGTCTTATGAACTAGTTTCGGGTTCCGAAGGAGTGGGGATGCCGCTCGCCATGCGACATCGGTTAAGCGCGACCGGCAGTGTCGAGCGTGCGTTCGGCTTCATTGATATCCACCGGCAGGAAACAGAGTTTGGTGATCGGGCGGCGATATTCACCTTGCGCGGTTTTAATCGTAACGACTCGCGTCAAGCCGTCGGTGCCGGTATGGCATTGAGTATGCGCCAACTCCCATTTGCACGGTGGAGCGAGCGCGTTTCGCAAAAGCACGATTTTCCCGGGTTGCGCGAGGTTTGTTTTAGTTCTCCATTTCGGCCTTTGTTGTAGCGTGTGTAAATATTCGTGGGACCACGCTTTCCAAAATGACTCGGTCATTTGACGCAATAATTGCCAGCGCGTGAGACGCTGCTCCTGGATATTCAACCACGAGGGGTTTGGCGCAGCATTTATCGCGGACCCGGTGAGGAAGTGCCCTGGTGTAAGTGCGACATAATCATCGATATTATCGGACATAGTTGCGATTGGTCGCGAGTTTAAGGATGCTTCCGTTTGACATAGCACAGTGTATAACTCTTCGAAAGTTAAAGTATGCTTTCCGATTACGCGTTTGAGGTGATATTTAGTGCTTCGGATTCCGGCTTCCCACAGACCACCGAAATGTGGAGCGGAAGGAGGGATAAATACCCAGTTGACACGGTCGCTGGCAAGTTTATTTCGCAGATTAGTGTCTCGCGTTGCTGCTTGGAATGCGTGGCGCAGTTCTTTGTCGGCACCTTGGAAAGTCGTGCCGTTATCAGAGTAGAGCGTGTTCGGCAAGCCACACCGCGCGGAAAAGCGATCGAAACAGGCCATGAACGCCGCCGTCGAATAATCGCTAACGAGCTCCAAATGTACTGCACGTGTGGGGAGACATACAAACAGCGCGATGTATGCCTTTCGGGCTTTGAAGCCACGTCCGGCGGTGGTACGTACAAGAACCGGACCTGCATAATCTACCCCGCAATGAAGAAATGCGCGTTCGGCGCGGTTCACGCGAGGAGATGGGAGAGAACCCATTAATTCGTGTGCGTTGTTTGCGCGTTCGCGGGTACATACGACGCAGCGATAGAGGACAGCGCGAATGAATGGTTTCGCACGGAGCAACCAGTATTCTTGGCGGAGCGTGGCAAGCGTCAGTTGTGGGCCTCTCGTGCATTGTCCGTTGATGCACGGACCGGACGAGAAGTTCTACTAGAGGATGCGAGGACAGGATGATTGGATTTTGGCGACGTCTAAATCCGCGGACTTCTGCAAACGCCCGCCGACTCGCATTAGCCCGTCTTTGTCGAGAAACGCGTTGAACGAGAGAAGCTTGCTCTTCTTTGGGAGCGGCTGATTGTCGCGTAAACAGCGCGTTTCGCTTGGAAACACGCGTTGCTGAATATATTTGAGCCAAAATGCGCGTGCTTGGGATACATCGCCGGCGCAGAGCACGTCGGTCGTTTGAAGGTCGTCTTGCGGCGGGTTTGGCGTGAGCCTTGGACGGAGCCATGCGATGAATCGAAGTACGTAGGCGGTGATTCGGAGAAGCTTATCCCAACGTGAGTACTTCGTCGCGAGTTCCCATTCGGGAAAGGTTAACGTATGCGCGACCGGGAAGTGTTTTGGCTTCAAGGGAAGCGGAAAGGTCCACGCAGGGAATTTCGTTTGGCCATTCGAGTCAGTCAGCATCAGCCATGGAGGTCCGTGCCACCACAGTGGATGCTGCCCGGAAGTTTTCCCCCGGTCAGCCCGCGGGATGCGCAGTCGGCGGGATTATCTGCGGTTGACACGTGTCTCCATTTAGCGGAAGGGGAGTTTGTTTGGATTTCGTTGACTCTATTCGCGACGAATGTTTTCCATCGCGACGGATGCTGCGTGACCCAGCTGAGGACAATCGTCGAATCTGTCCAACAGTGAATTGGCATTGTGGAGAACTCGGCCGATGTTTGGATGAATTGGACCAAACGAGAAAGAAGCGAGAGCCGCGCATAATTCTAGCCGAGGAATGCTCATGGGTTGGACAGGAGCTACTTTGGATTTTGCGGCGAGAAGTGAGACACGAACGTCCCCGGAGAAGGTATGTACGCGTCACTAAACTACCGCGGCATACGCGGAATTCGACGCGTCGGAGAAACCGTGTAGTTCGTATGAATTTGTCTTTGTTCCGTACTCGATCCATCGCGGCACCGATAGCTGTTGTAAATAGACGAGCTGTTTGTAGTAATCAGTCCATTCATGGAGAATCTCCGACGGAATACACGTATCCCACTCGCACTTGAGACGCCAGAGGCGTTGTAGGAAAATCTTCGCTGTTATTACGACCGGGGCGACCCAACCGAGCGGATCGAATAATTTTGCTATTGCAGATAATATGTCGCGTTTAGTTTTCGGTACGGTTTCGGTGATTTGAATGTTAAATTGAAACGAATCCGAATCGCAATTCCAGGCGACGCCTAATACTTTAAGACCGTCGTCGGGTTGCAGCATTTTATTATCTGCGGGGTTTTGATCTTTCGGCTGTATGTCGGATAATAGTGTTGGAGAGTTGCTCGCCCATTTTCGGAGATGGAATCCTGCTTGTTTTAACAATGCTACGAGCTGATCTCTGGTTTGACGTGCAGTAGGTTCGTCGTTCGCGCCGAATACGCAATCGTCGACATAAATTTGGTTTTTTAACACGGGAAGTGCTAGTGGATATTTTGAACCTTCGTCGATCGCTAATTGTCGCAGAACGCGGAGTGCAAGATACGGTGCGGATACCGTTCCATATGTAACGGTGCAGAGATGAAAGTGGTTCTGTCGAAGATACGCGCCAAACGATGCGCTGGTAATCTGTGTCGCGTTCGTCCACGAGAATTTGTCTGTACATTTTCTCGATGTCCGCGATATATACGAAGCGATGCAATCGCCATTGTAGAATGACGGAATGGAGTTCTGTTTGAAGTTTCGGTCCGACGTGTAAGTGATCGTTTAGAGAAGAACCGTTCGAGGTGTGACACGATGCGTTAAAGACAACACGGAGACGAGTTGTAAAGCTTTTTTCGCGTATGACGGCGTGGTGTGGAATATACACGGTTTGACTGTCTGTATTGTCGTGATCGTGGACTTCGCGCATGTGTTGGAGATTCGCGTATTCCTTCATGAATGTAGAGTATTCGTCTGCAAGCGCTGAATTGTTTTCCAGACGATGTTCTTGGCGAAGCCACATAAGTTTTGCGGCGGGAAGAGACGACCCGATTTTGATGGGAGGTCCCTGGATAAATGGGAGACGGACACAATATTGTCCAGTGGAAACACGCGTGTGAGTTGTGAGAAAATGATTTTCACACTCCTGTTCGGCAGGAGTGAGTGTGGCAATGGTGGGGATTTGCTCGATCTCCCAAAATCTCCGTATTGCAGTATCCAACGACTCAACCGCCAAGCAATGGTGTGCCGGTACCGCGGAAAAAGACGACGTCTTATTGGCTGGGACAGGACCGGAAAGGATCCACCCGAGGGTAGTATTTTGTGCTACCGGTTCATTCGCGGCGCCCATTCGTACTCCGGGTTTCAAGGTGAGGCCGTAAACATCAGCTCCGATAATCATCTCGATGGGATCCGCGCTAAATGGGTTCTCATCCGCAAGATCGAGGTCATGCAGATGATCGAAAGTGCAAGCGTGTGTATCGCGTGGCGGTAAGTATCTCGATAAACTTTTAATGATTAATGCGGTGGTAGAATATACAGCTCTGGCTTGTTTACATGATCGTATTAAAATGTCTGTTTGCGTGTTACAGGGGGTTTCATTGTTACCGACACCGGTAATCGCAACGGATACTCGTGTACGCGGCGCTTTCAAACGTTGAGCGAGGTTTTCGGTGATCAAGGACACGACCGAGCCTTGATCGAGGAGCGCGCGAATCCGCTCCGATCGACCGTGGCGGGTTTGAACACAAATCCATGCAGACGCGAGAATAACCGGCGTGCGGTTTGAAGTCGTCCGCATAACCGACAAGGAAGCGATCGCAGGTAAAGCATTTTCTGCAGCGACGGTTGATTTGTTGGGGTCATCTTCGGATCGCGTGAGAATTAGCCCATGTGAAGCAATGTATGGTGACGTCGCTTGCATTTCTGACACGAGTATTTACTTCTGCAATCGGGAAGGCTATGGTGACTACTAAGGCAATTGAAACACCGTTTACCTTGCTTCACATAGGCGATTCGTTGATCGACCGTTTTTCCGCGAAACTCTTGACATTGGTTTAGTCCGTGATTCGATTTACATAGCGCGCATTGTAAGACATTTGATATTGTCCCGTGTGAAGCGAATGCTGGTCGCGCGGTATTAGATTTCACGGCAATGGAAACGGACGTGCGCGGCCCCGTCGGAGATAAGGCTTCTAAGGAACGAATGCGATTTTCTAAAAAATTGTCTAGATCCGCATAAGCGGGAAAATCGGTGGAGCCGCCTAGTTGGAGCTCCCAAGCGCGTCGCGTATTTTTGTCGATTGAATTTAAAACTAAACACACTAAAATTTCATTCCATTTATCGACGGCGCATTCAAGATTTTTTAATGCCTGAATCGCCATGTTTGCTCTATCGCGAACTTCACTCAACGCAGTTTTGGATTCGACGGTTGTATGTGGTAGGTTTAATAAATTTTGGACATGCACGGTAATTAAACGCCGCCTATTATCGTAACGTCGCACTAACAAGTCCCATGCTATCTGAAAGTTCGCGTCGGTAATCGCGAGGTTTCGAACCGCGTCTAACGGTTCTTTTTCTAAACATGAGAATAAATATTGAAGTTTTGATACCTCGGACACAGCGCGATTATTTACAATCATGGCTTTGAACCGATCCCTGAAACTCTCCCACTTTTCAGGATCGCCGGAGTACGTCGGAAGGTTGAGCTGCGGAAGTCGGTCCATGGTGGTTGCGTTGGACGGAGGCTGCCCTGTAGATCCCGATGCATCGGCGACGGATGCAGCATCGCGGCGTTTCCTCTCCTCCAACTGGTTGAGGACCTCCGCCATGTAGTCGGACGCGGTCAAATACGCGTCGTGGGTCGTCCGGAACTGTTGAGACACGAAATAATCCAGTGTCTTGTAGTTTTCTGGACTCGCAGCTACCACAATCTGCCGATGAAGACCTTGACTTTCCTTGAAGGCATCCTCCAACTTGGATATTCGATTGCGAACGTTGGCCAGCGTATAATTCGTTTTACCGAGTTTTTTGAAATTGTCTAACGCTCGTAGGACAAAATACATGGAATCTTGCTGTTGTTTTAAAAGTCTTTCCATATCACCCATTTTGCTGTGTTGAAGGACGGTAAAGTCGTTTTCGAACGCGCACTCTTTTGTTTACGCGCCCGAGGTCAGAATCGGTACGACGGTTTGGCTTGTTCTTGTGTTCGCGAATTTGAATTTCTCCACTGGAATTTCACTCCGTAATCCGGCTCGAAGGACCAAAATGTTGCGTGGTAACACCGTGAATATAAGTGTGCGCCACGGAATCGCGGGTTTTCACCCTTTTCAGGATGCGGAGTGACGGGAGGGAAAGCGAACTGACAAACTCACAATTTAACAATAAGTCTTTATATTTAACTTTACTGAGCTGAAGTCTAGCTCTCCGTTTAGTACAATGTTAACACAAAATTATTGAATAAAGTTTTACCGAATAAGTTGGTTCGGTGGTGATAGTGGCGGTGAGTTCCGGGGTGCACTTTGCACGGTAAAAAATAAGCGTACACGCGTCGTGGCAACGGATCTTTCGTGTCGTATTTCGACGCATTACGAGCGCGTGTAACGCGGAAATTACGGTAACTCACCGTTAGGCGTGGAACTCGGTAAAAGAATTATGGTAACAGCAATGGTAATAGTAATCGTAATGCCGTTATTAACGGCTGTGAGGGTAAATAAACCGTGGTCTATCAACGATCAAAAACGGGAAGTTTAGCATCGATCCAATCATCGATCGGGTCGATGCTGTGACGCGGCGCGGCGCGCGCATTCACGTCTGCGTATAAGGCCTTTGCCGAAATACGGCTCAGGACCGTACCTAGCGACATACGGGCGATACTTTAGCCGTTGTGTAATTATGGAAATTTCTTGGATTCCGGAACAGAGTGGATATTGTAAATTGATTATAGCAATATCGTGAAATGATATATGATGATATTATTATGACGTAGTTTTATATGATCCAAAAATCCTATTAGTAATAGAGCAAATTCAATTTTTAAGTGGATTATATGAATTGATTATAGCAATATCTTGAAATGACATACAATGAAATTAATATGAAATAGTTTTATATGATCCAAAAATCCTATTTAATAACAGAGCAAATTCAATTTTGAAGTGGATATTATAAATTGATTATAGCAATATCTTGAAATGATATACAATGAAGTAGTTTTATATGATGCAATAATCCCATTTAATAATAGAGCAAATTCAATTTTTAAGTGAATATTATAAATTGACTATAGCAATATCTTGAAATGATATACAATGAAATTATTATGAAATAGTTTTATATGATCCAAAAATCCTATTTGATAATAGAGAAAATTCAATTTTGGAGTGGATATTGTAAATTGATTATAGCAATATCGTGAAATGATATATGATGATATTATTATGACGTAGTTTTATATGATCCAAAAATCCTATTAGTAATAGAGCAAATTCAATTTTTAAGTGAATATTATAAATTGACTATAGCAATATCTTGAAATGATATCCAATGATATTATTATGAAATAGTTTTATATGAACCAATAATCCTATTCAATAATAGAGCAAATTCAATTTTTAAGTGGATGTTATGAATTGATTATAGCAATATCTTCAAACAATATACAATGAAATTATTATGAAATAGTTTTATATGATCCTTAAATCCTATTTAATAATAGATCAAATTCAATTTTTATATGGATATTATACATTGATTAGAGCAGAATCTTGAAATGATATACAATGAAATTATTATGAAATAGTTTTATGTGATCCAAAAATCATATTTAATAATAGAGCAAATTCAATTTTTAAGTGAATATTATAAATTGACTATAGCAATATCTTGAAATGATATCCAATGAAAACATTATGAAATAGTTTTATATGAACCAATAATCCTATTCAATAATAGAGCAAATTCAATTTTTAAGTGGATGTTATGTATTGATTATAGCAATATCTTCAAACGATATACAATGAAATTATTATGAAATAGTTTTATATGATCCCAAAATCCTATTTAATAATAGATCAAATTCACTTTTTATGTGGATATTATAAATAGATTATAGCAATATTTTGAAATGGTATACAATGAAATTATTATGAAATAGTTTCATATGATCAAAAAATCCTACTTAATAGTAGAGCAAATTAAATTTATATGTGGATATTATAAATTGACTATTGCTATATCTTGAAATGATATACAATGAAGTTAATATGAAATAGTTTTATATGATGCAATAATCCCATTTAATAATAGAGCAAATTCAATTTTTAAGTGGATATTATAAATTGATTATCACAATATCTTGAAATTATATACAATGAAATTATTATGAAATAGTTTCATATGATCAAAAATACTATTTAATTATAGAGCAAATTCAATTTTTCAGTGAATATTATAAATTGACTATAGCAATATTTTGAAATGATATACAATGAAATTATTATGAAATAGTTTTATATGATCCTTAAATCCTATTTAATAATAGAATAGTTTTCAAATTCCACTTGAAATTATTAATAATTGAAAGTGGATGTTGCCTTAATTGTATCATTATAGCAATATCTTGAAACGATATACAATGAAATTATTATGAAATAGTTTTATATGATCCAAAAATCCTATTTAATAATAGAGCTAATTCAAATATCCACTTGAAATTATTAATAATTGGATAGAATTTTTGATTGTATATTGTAAATTGACTATAGTTATATTTTGAAATGTAATAGAATAAAATTCTTATGAAATGATTTTATATGATTCAAAAATCCTATTTAATAATAGAACTAATTCAAATATCCACTTGAAATTATTAATAATTGGATAGAATTTTTGATTGTATATTGTAAATTGACTATAGTTATATTTTAAAATGTAATAGAATAAAATTCTTATGAAATGATTTTATATGATTCAAAAATCCTATTTAATAATAGAGCTAATTCAAATATCCACTTGAAATTATTAATAATTGGATAATTTAAAATTTTAGTTTAATATAAAAATTATTCTATTACAAAGAAAAGATTTAATTGAAATTAAAAATTTTATTATTTAAATTTAATTTTAGTTTAGTTATTAATTATAAATATTAATTTTTATATAAAAATTTATATAAATATTTATTTTAAATAAATAAATATTTTTTATTTAAATTTTATATTTAAAAATAAATGAAAATTTTATTTAGGAATATTTAATATTAGAAGATAATTTAGTGCCAGCATCTGCGGTTAAACTATTTCTGAAAATTAATAATAATAATTTTAAATTTATTTATATTTAATTAAAATAAAAAATTAATTATAATTTTGGTGAAATAATATTATATTTTAAATTTATTTATTATATTTAATTATTTGATAAATTTTATAAAAAACTAGGATTAGATACTCCTATTATTAAAATTAAAGGGAAAAATTTAATTATTAAATGTTAATCATTAAAATTAAAATATTTAAGTGGTTAAATAACAATTAGAGGAACTTGTGAATTAATTTGATAATCCACGATAAGATTTACTTAATTTATAAATTTTATGTATTGTTGTTTGTAAAAATTTTAATAAAAATATTTTTATTAAATTTTATATAAATTATAATTCAAATCAAAATGTAGAATAATTAAGATTTAATGAGTTACAATAAAATTTATATTTAAGGATAATTTATTTTAAAATAAGTTTTAAATAGATTTAATAGTAAATAATTTTAAATTAAAATTATTGAAAATTAAAAATTTAATGTACAAATTGCCCGTCACTTTCATATAAAAATTGAAATAAGTCGTAACAAAGTAAAAGTATTGGAAAATGTTTTTAGTTTAATATAAAATGTTAATTTAATAATTTTTATATAAATAATAAATTTATATTAATAAATTTTATTTAAATTATAATTATATTAATTTATTATTTATTATTTTTGAATAAAATAATTATATTATATTTTAGTTAATATTATTTAAAATAATTTAAAATTAATAAAGTTTTAGTAAATATTTAAAATTAATTTTTTAAATTAAAATGTATTGTAAAAGTATTAATAAAATTTTAAAGAATAAAAATTTATTTTTGTACCTTTTGTATCAGGGTTTATTAATTAAATTTATATATAAATATATATCTCGAAAATAAAAGAGTTAATTAAATATTATTTTTTATGTTGAATAATTAATTATTAATATTTAATTAGAAATGATAAGTTATTCGAATTTATTGATATCTAGTTTTTTTTGAAATGAATTTAATTCATATATTTAATATAAATTTATTTTTTTAATAAAATTAATTTTATTAAATATTAAAAAATTATGGGATAAGCTATAATTTTAATTTTATTATTTAAATTTATTATTTTTATTTATTTATGTTCATAAAATTTGTTTATATTAAAAAAAATTTAATAATTTATATTTTTATTTATTAATAATTTTATTTTTAAATATAAAATAATAAAAAAAAATTAATTATAATTAAAATTAATTTATTTATAATGATAAAATTAGTAAATATAAAAATATTAATATATTAAATAATTTAAAGTATAATATAGGAATTAGGCAAAAATTATATTCACCTGTTTATCAAAAACATGTCTTTTTGTTTATAATTTAAATTAAGTTCTGATAAATGAATTAATTTTTAAATAGATGCAGTATTTTAACTGTACAAATGTAGCATAATAAATAGGTATATAATTGTAATCTATAATGAAATAATTTATGAAATATAAACTATCTTTATTATATATATATTTGAATTTTAATTTTAAGTAAAAATGCTTAAATATGATTAAGGGACGATAAGACCCTATAGAATTTTATATATTTATTTAAATATTAATATTTTAAATTAATATTTATATAAATATATTTTATTGGGAGGATATTTAAATTTATTAAACTTTAAAATTAATAAATCAATAATTATTGTTTAATTTAAATGAATTTTATTAAAAATTAATAGATAAATTACCTTAGGGATAACAGTGTAATATCTTTGGAAAGATCAAATTTATAAAGATGATTGCTACCTCGATGTTGAATTAAGATAAATTTTAAATGCAGTAGTTTAAAAAATTAAGTCTGTTCGACTTTTAAAATCTTACATGATTTGAGTTCAGATCGGTGTAAACCAGATCGGTTTCTATCTTTAATAAAATTAATTATTTTTTGTAACGAAAGGACTTTATATTTAAAAATAATTTTTAATTAAAATTAATAAATATATTTAATTTATTATTTTAGCAAATAAGTGCAATTAAATTTAGAATTTAAGTATATATAATATATAATTATATAAATAATAATTTATTCATTATTAAATTATATGTTTATAGGATTAATTTATTTATTTTTATTAATTTTAATAAATTTAATAGCAATTGCATTTTTAACATTATATGAACGAAAAATTTTAGGTTATATTCAAGATCGAAAAGGACCTAATAAATCTTTTTTTATAGGTTTAATACAACCAATTATAGATGCTATAAAATTACTATTTAAAGAATATTTTATTTTAAAATTTCTAATTTTTATCATTATATATTTTGTCCTATTTTAATTTTAATTTTATCATTTATATTATGATTTGTTTCACCTTTCTATTTTAATTTATATAATAATAATTATTCAATTTTATTTATATTAAGTGTAATAAGAATAAGAGTATTTCCTATAATAATTAGAGGATGATCTTCTAATTCTCATTATTCAATATTAGGTTCAATTCGATCTATTGCACAATCAATTGCATATGAAATTAGTTTATTTTTAATGTTATTAATTTTAATAATTTTAACAGAAGGTTTTTCATTTTATAATTTTATTTTATTTCAAAAATATATTAAATTTTTTATTTTTTTATTTCCTTTATATTATTTATTTATTTTAAGAATATTAGTTGAATTAAATCGAACTCCATTTGGATTTAATTGAAGGTGAATCAGAATTAATTTCATGATTTAATACTGAATATTTTAGTAGTCAATTTACAATAATTTTTATAGCTGAATATATATCCATTAGATTTATAAGAATAATTTTATCTGTAATGTTTTTTGGATATGATTTATATTCAATTAAGTTTTTATTTATATATTATTTTCATTTATTATTGATTATTTGATTACGAGGAGTATTACCTCGAATACGATATGATGAATTTATAATAATATGTTGAACATTTTTTTGCCTATTACTTTATTTTATTTTAAATTTTATTTTTTATTTAAACAATTTTCTAATATAATATTATAAAAAAATAAAAATCTATTAGAAATTATATTTATATTTATTTAATTATTAAATATATAAAAATTCTAAAGTTTATAGAAGATTATTTCTATAATATATTTTCAAGATATATGCTATTATTCAAGCTAATAAACTTTAAATTTTTATATATTTAATAATTAAATAAATATAAATAAAATTTAATAGATTATAAATTATTTATAATTTTTATATTAGTTAAATAAATAATTTTATCTCATAAATTATTTAATAAATAATTAAATAAAAAATATATAAAATATAATAATGAAGATAATTGTCTTAAATTAGTATAAGGATATTCAACTATTTTACATCCTAATCAAGTTAATAAAATAAATAAATTAACAAATAATCAAAATCTTATTTTTATTTGTAGGATAAAATTTACTAGATATTATATTATAATCATTTAATATAGGTATAACATATAAAATTAAAATTGATATTAATAATATTAATACTCCTCCAAATTTATTAGGAATAGCACGTAAAATTGTATAAGCAAATAAAAAATATCATTCAGGTTAAATATGTTCAGGTGTAATTATTGAATTAGCTCTAATAAAATTATCAGGGTCACTTAAATAATAAGGATATTGTATAATAACAAAAAAATTAAAATAAATAATTAATAAAAATCCTAAAATATCTTTAATATAAAAATAAGGATAAAAAGGAATTTTATATTTATTACTATTATTTCCTATTGGATTATTTGATCCATTTATATGTAAAAAAAATAAATGTAAAATAACTATAAATAAAATAATTAAAGGTAAAATAAAATGAAAAGAATAAAATCGATTTAATGTAGCATTATCAATTGAAAATCCACCTCAAATTCAATTTACAATAATTTGTCCAATATATGGAATTGCTGATAATAAATTAGTAATAACTGTTGCACCTCAAAAGATATTTGTCCTCAAGGTAATACATAACCTAAAAAAGCAGTAGCTATTGAAAGTAATAAAATAATAATTCCAATAAATCATACATTAATTGATTTAAATAAATGATAATAAATATTTCGTCCAATATGAATATATATACAAATAAAATATATTGAAGCTCCATTTATATGAGTTAAACGAATTAATCAACCTTTATTAACATCTTTTATAATATGAATAACTCTATCAAAAGCATTATCAATATTAGGACAATAATGAAATGATAATAATAATCCTGAAATAATTTGAATTAATAAATATAATCCTAATATAGAACCAAAATTTCATATAATATTAATATTTAAAGGAGTTGGAAGAATAATTAATGAATTATTAAAAATTTTAAGTAATTTATTATATTTAAAAATTCTTTTAAATTTTATTTTCATATATTATTAATTTTTAATTTTTCGTAATGATTTAAATTTAATTAAAGATATTTTTATAATTAAATTTAAACAATAAATTAAATAAGTAATAGAAATAAATGTAAGTATACAATATGGATACATATAAATTAAAGTAATTGAAATATTTGAACCTTTAAATGTAATATTATCTAAAAAATTAATTGGATTATAGTTTATAAATCTATAAATTATACAAATTATTAATATAATAAATATAAATAAAATTAAATATAATTCATATTTAAATGTAATTATTTTAAAATTATTAATTAGTCTAGTAAAATATATAAATATAATTATTAATCCTCCAATTATTGAAATAAAAATTATATATATATAAATATTTATATTTAATTCTATATTAATTAATAATAAAAATTTAAAATATAAAAATTAAAATTATAATATATGTTAATGGATGTAAATTTAATTTTTAAAATTGGAGAATAAAATTGAAATTAATAAATTAAAAATAATTATTAATTTAATTAAAGTGATTATTTTAGGAATTATTGTCATTTTAATTTTATAAGATCAAAAATAGTTTATAATTAAAATATTAATTTTTGGAAATTAAAGATAAATATTATTTTTTGAAAATTAAATGTTTTAAATAATATAATTATTGTTTTTAACTTACAAAATTAATGTTTTAAATAAACTATAAAACAATTTTTAATTTTATTAATATAAATAGTTCAATTATAAAATATGATTTTTTGGAAATATTTTGTTTAATTATTATTTTTTTTTATTTTTTAGGTATGATTTTAATTATTAAATTTAAATATTCATTTTTAATAATTTTAATTAGAGTAGAATTTATTATTGTTTTAAATATTTCAATAATTATATATTTAAAAATTATAAATTATAATGAATGATTATTTATATTTTATATTGTATTTTCTGTTTGTGAAAGAGTATTTGGATTAGCTTTAATTATTAATTTAATATATAAATATGGTAATCAAAATATTAGAATAATAAATATAATATGATAATAATTATATATATATTATTTAGATTAATTTATATTTATAATTTTTATAAATATAAATATATTTTAAGAAATTTTATTAATTTAATTTAATTTTATTTAATTATTAATTATGATATATTTATTGAATGAAATAAATATAGATTTAATTTTAGTTTAAATAATTATTCTTTTATGTTAATTATTTTAAGATTATGAATTTTTAGTATTATTATTATTTCATTAAATTCAATTAATTATTATAATTTATGTATTAATTTTTTAATAATTTTATTAATTAATTTAATTTTTTTTTTAAAATCTAATAATATTTTATTATTTTATTTTTTTTTTGAAATTAGATTAATTTTAATATTTTTAATAATTATTTATTGAGGAATAGGAGAAATACGAATTTTAGCAAGAATATATTTATTGTTTTATACTTTATTCTTTTCTTTACCATTTTTATTATTTTTATTTTTAATTATTAAAAGTAAAAATTATATTATATTTAATATAATAGAAATAAGATTATATATATGTAATAAATATTTATTTATATTTATAATTTTATCTTTTTTAGTTAAAATTCCAATTTTTAGATTACATATTTGATTATTAAAAGCTCATGTTGAAGCTCCTGTATTTTGTTCAATAATTTTAGCTTCAATTATATTAAAATTAGGAACTTATGGATTATTACGTTTTATTTTAATTTTATAATAATATAATATTAATTAAAATTTATGTAATAATTATTAGTTTAATTGGAGGTATTATTTTAAGAATTTTATGTTTACGACAAATTGATATAAAAATTTTAATTGCATATTCTTCAGTAGTTCATATAAGAATTTTAATTTCTAGATTAATAACATTAAAATACTTAAGTTTATATAGATGTTATTTAATAATAATTGCTCATGGTTTATGTTCATCTGGATTATTTTATATAGTAAATATATGTTATAAAGAAACTAATAGACGATTAATAATTTTTAATAAAGGAATAATAAGAATTATTCCAAAAATATCATTATTATGATTTTTATTATGATCTTCTAATATTTCAGCACCATTATCATTAAATTTAATTAGTGAAATTTTTATTTTAATAATTTTATATAATTGATGTAATTATCTTTTATTATTATTAATATTAATTAGATTTTTAAGATTTATTTATTCATTATATTTATTTAGTTATATTAATCATGGAATAATAAATTTTTATTTAAAAATTAAAAATCCCAAATTTTTAGAAATTTTAGTAATTATTATACATTGATTACCTTTAAATTTTATATTTTTAAATTTAGATTTATTTATATAAAATATTAAATTTAAATAGTTTAATTAAAATATTAATTTGTGAAATTAATGATGTAAATTAAAATAAATTACTTTAAATTATTTTATTAATAATTATTTATAGATTTTTTATAATACTATTAAGTATTATTTTAATAATTATAGGAATATACTTATTTATATTTAAATATAGTATTTATATTGAATGATTAATATTAAGTTTTAATAGAATAAAAATTGAAATTTTATTACTTTTAGATTATATAAGATTAATTTTTTTTAGAGTTGTTATATTAATTTCTTCAATAGTAATATTATATAGAATTGAATATATAAAAAATGAAATTTTTATTAAACGATTTATTTATTTAGTAATATTATTTGTATTTTCTATATGTTTAATAATTTTAAGACCTAATATTTTTAGAATTATATTAGGATGAGATGGATTAGGATTAATTTCTTATTGTTTAATTATTTTTTATCAAAATTATAATTCTTATAATTCAGGATTTTTAACTATTTTATGTAATCGAATTGGAGATGTTAGATTATTAATATTAATTTGTATATTTATAAATTTAGGTACTTGAAATGGTATAATTTATAATAATAATTTTTATAGATATATTATAAATTTAATATTAATTTTAACTGCTATAACAAAAAGAGCACAATTACCTTTTTCTTTATGATTACCTGCTGCTATAACAGCACCTACTCCTGTTTCTTCATTAGTTCATTCTTCAACATTAGTAACAGCAGGGGTTTATTTATTAATTCGTTATAATAAATTATTTATATTAAATATAAATATTAATATAATAATATTATATATTTCTTTAATAACAACTTTTATAGCAAGATTAATAGCTAATTTTGAATATGATCTTAAAAAAATTATTGCTTTATCAACATTAAGACAATTAGGACTAATAATATTAACTTTAAGAGTTAATTATTATGAATTAGCTTTTTTTCATATAATCATTCACGCTTTATTTAAATCATTAATATTTTTATGTGCAGGAGATTTTATTCATTTAATAAATAATAATCAAGATATTCGTAAATATGGTAATATATTAATAATTATACCTATAAAAGATTAATTATTATTTTTTGTTTAATTATATTAATAGGATTTCCTTTTTTAAGTGGATTTTATTCAAAAGATTTAATTATTGAAATATTAATAAATAAAAAATTAAATCATATATTTTATTTAATTTAAGTTTTATCAATAACATTAACAATTAGATATAGAATTCGAATAATTTTATGAGTAATATTTTATAATAATAATTTTATACCTATAATATATTTTAAAGAAAATAAATTAATAACTTTTTGTATAATATTATTATTAATTTTTAATTTTATTTTTAGATATAATGTATTTAATTTAATTTATAAACCTTATTTATTTAACATGCACATATCAGATAAATTAATAATTTTAAATTTTTATGTATATGGATTTTGAATTGGATTAATAACATTTAATAATAATATATATAAATATAAAAATTTCTTAAATTTTATTATATCAATATTTTTTTCATTATATATATTTAAATTTAGTTATAAAAATTTATTTAATTTAATTTATAAATATGAAATTTTTATAGAAAATGGATGATTAGAATTATTATTTGGAATATATATACTTAAATTAATATTTATAATTTTAAAATTCAATAAAAATTATAAATTTAATAAATTAGAAATACTAATTATAATTAAATTATATATTATAATTACTTTATTATTTATTTGATTATTATAAATTTTAAAATTTATAAATAATAATAATTTAAATAGCTTAAATTAAAAGTATAATATTGAAAATATTAAGATAAATAAATTTTTTAAATAAGAAATATTAATGATTATCCATTAAATTTTAAGTTAGAAGCTTAAATTTTTATATTTCTATATATTTTAACAATAAAAATTATTTAATATATAATAAAATCTATTATATATTAAATAATTTAATTTAAATAAAATTTATATAATTTAAAATAAAATATTATATTTTCAATATAAAAATAATAATTTATATTTATAAATATAAATTAAATTTTATTAGATATTAATTTAATTAATTAAATTTTTAAATGCAATTTAAATGTTATAATATTTAACTAATATCCATATAATTATAATTTTAATTGGAAATTAATTTCAATTAAATTATTAAGAATTTACCTCTTTTTGGTTTCAATTAATTTATTTATTATAAATATAATGTTTATATAAAGTAAAATTTACTTTTAATTTCGAATTAAAAAATTGATTATAATTAATTAATCTATATAAATTAATTTAATCACTCTAAATATCCTAAATATCATTCTATTAATAATCCAATAAGTAATATAAATAAAAAATAAATAAATATAATTAAAGAAATTAAAGGCATAATATTTTTTAAAATAAAAATTATAGGTATAATTAAAACAATTTCAACATCAAAAATTAAAAATACTAATGAAATTAAAAAAAAATTAATAGAAAAAGGTAATCGTTTATTAATCAATGGATCAAATCCACATTCAATAGGTAATCTTTTTTCTCGATTCTTTTTTAATGTAATTTTAAAATATAAATTTATTAAAATAAGTATAATACAAATAAATAAAATAATAAAAAATATATATATATAATTAAAAATTATATATATATTATAAATAATAAATTTTTTAATTGGAAATTAATTGTAATAAATTATACTATATATATATTAATTTTTATTAATATTTAATTTTAATATATTCATCAATAAATAAATATATAAACAAATAATCAAATAATATCTACAAAATGTCAATATCAAGATGCAGATTCAAAATGAAAATGATGAATTTTAGAAAAATGATTTATTAACATACGAAATAAACATGTTAATAAAAATATAATTCCAATAATTACATGTATTCCATGAAATCCTGTTAATAAATAAAAAATTGAACCATAAATTCTATCATTAATACAAAATTTAGCTTCATTATATTCTAAATATTGTATTATTGAAAAATAAATACCTAAAATAATTGTAATTAATAAACTAATTTTTCTATAAAATAATTTATTATTTAATAATATTTATTATTTAATAATAAATTATGTCTTCATGTAATTACAAATCCAGAAGAAATTAAAATAATTGAATTTAATAAAGGAATATCATAAGGATTAAATATTATAATATTTTTAGGAGGTCATATACTACCAATTTCAAGGGTTGGAGAAATACTACTATGAAAATATGTTCAAAATAAAGAAATAAAAAAAAATAATTCTGAAATAATAAATAAAATTATATTAAATTTTATTATATTTAATACAATAAATGTATGAAATCCTTGATAAGTACTTTCACGAATTACATCACGTCATCATTGAAATATAATTATTAATAAATTAATTAAATTAAATAATAAAAATATTAAATTATTAAATATAAATCAATTTAAAATTCTTATTAATAAATTTATTAAAGATAATGAAGTTATTAATGGTCAAGGACTTAAAGTAACTAAATGAAAAGGATGATTATAATTTATCATATTAATTTTATTAATTAGATTCATTAAAATATTATTAAATTAAAATTGAAAATACATAAGATTGAATTATTGATACTGAAATTTCTAAAATAAATAATATATTTTGAATAATAATTATTAAAGGTAAAATTATTCAAAATATATTATTTATAGAAGATCCTATTAAAGATAATAATAAATGACCAGCTAATATATTTGCTGTTAATCGAATTGATAATGTTCAAGGACGAATAATATTACTAATTAATTCAATTATAACCATAAAATTTATTAAAAATATTGGAGTATTCAAAGGAATTAAATGAATTAATATATTATTTATATTTATACTTCATCCAAATATAATAAATCTTATTCATAAAGTTAATGATAAAGATAAATTTACAGTTAAATGACTAGTCGGAGTAAAAATATAAGGAAATAAACCTAATAAATTTATAAATAAAATTATTATCATTAAACTAATAAAAATAATAATATTAGAAATATATTTATTTAAAATCAATAATTTAAATTCTTTAAATATAATATTTATTAATAATATAAATATAATTTGATAACGAGATATTTTAATCAATAATTAAATGGAATAAAAATTAATACTATTATTATTATTAATCAATTTATAGATAAATATATATTTGTTGAAGGATCAAAAATATTAAATAAATTAGTTATCATTTAAAAAATAAAAATTTTATTTTTATCTTATAATTAAATTTATTTATTGTATAATATTTTATAAAATAAATCATTATTATAATAAAAAAAATAATAATTAAAGTATAAATATATAAATTTACTCAATTTATTGGTATTATTTGTGGAATTAAAAAATTTATTTATTCATTAGAAGCAATTGTTTAATTACTATAGTAGATTTAAAAGATCTATTCTTACATTTCAGACATCTAATGAAAAAAATATTGATTTAACAATAATTTTAAAATGACATTTTAATGTTATTAAATTTAACTAATTTTTTAAAAAATTTATAAATATAATTTAATAAATATTCATAAAACTTAATCAAAGTATAAAATTTTTATGGTTAGTTCTTTCAATTGAAATTGGTATAAAACTATGGTTTGTTCCACAAATTTCTGAACATTGACCAAAAAATAATCCCGATCGTATTGAAATTAATGTTATTTGATTAATTCGTCCTGGAATTGAATCTATTTTTACTCCTAAAGAAGGAACTGTTCAAGAATGAATGACATCTGAAGATGTCGTTAATAATCGGATTGGAATATAAAAAGGAATAATTATTCGATTATCTACGTCTAATAAACGAAATATATTTATATTATCTAAATCTTTAATTATATATGAATCATAATTTAAATTTTTAAATTCAGGATATTCATATCTTCAATATCATTGATGACCAATAGATTTAACTGTAAAAAAAATAGGATTTCATGGTTCATCAATAAAATATAATATTTTTAAAGAAGGAAAAGCAATAAATATTAAAATTAATATTGGTAATATTGTTCAAATAATTTCAATTATATGATGTTTTAATAAATAACGATTCATAAATTTATTTATTAAAATATCAAATATAATTATTAATGTAAATGAAATAATAGTTGTTATTATAGTCATAGTAATATTATAAAAATAAATTTAAATTATTAGCATATGGAGAGCAAGGATCTTGAAAAGTAAATATATATCAATGTGAAATTATTAACAAAAAATATAATTTTTATATAAGAATCTTAAATTCATTGCACTATTCTGCCATGTTAATAGCTTTTATGCTTCTTTATATAAAATTAATTATTATTATATTAATAATTTCTTTATACCAAATTAATCATATTATATTAAATTAATTATATTATTATATTAATAACTTTTTTTATATCAAATTAATTATATTATATTAATATATTGAATATAATAAAATTTAATATAATTTTATTTATTATTTTTTTTGTTATTTATTTTTATTATTTCTTTTTATTATTTCTTTTTATTATTTCTTTTTGTTATTTCTTTTTATTTTGAACATATTTTTATATTTCTTTATATTAAATTAATATAAAAAAAATTATTTAATTTAAATTATTTTTTATTTATTTATGATATATATATTATTTTATTTATATTTATTATTAATAAATTTTAATAATGAAAGGAATTTCATTAAAAGAATGATCTAAAGGTGGATAACTTTGTAACCATTCTAGAGAACATTGATAAAATTTAAAAATAATTAATCGTTTAGAGATTAATCTTTCTAAAATAATAAAAATTAATAAAATTAATCTATTTAAAGAAATTAAAGAACCTAATGAAGATAATAAATTTCAACAATAATAAGAATCCGGATAATCCGAATATCGTCGAGGTATACCTATTAAACCTAAAAAATGTTGAGGGAAAAAAGTTAAATTAACTCCAATAAATATTAATATAAATTGTATAATTAATCACTTTTTATTTAAAACTAAACCAGTAAAAATTGGATATCAATAAATAAATCTAGCAATAATAGAAAAACTGCTCCTATAGATAAAACATAGTGAAAGTGAGCTACTACATAATAAGTATCATGTAAAATAATATCAATTGATGAATTTGATAATATAATTCCAGTTAATCCTCCTATAGTAAATAAAAAATAAATCCTAAAGATCATAAAATTGAAGGATTAATAATTAATTTTGATCCATAATATGTTGCTATTCAACTAAAAACTTTAATTCCAGTAGGAATGGCAATAATTATAGTAGCAGATGTAAAATAAGCTCGAGTATCAACATCTAATCCTACTGTAAATATATGATGAGCTCAAACAATAAATCCTAAAAATCCAATACCTAATATTGCATAAATTATACCAATATTACCAAATGTTTCTTTTTACCTCTTTCATTAAAAATAATATGAGAAATTAAACCAAATCCTGGTAAAATTAAAATATAAACTTCAGGATGACCAAAAAATCAAAATAAATGTTGATAAAGAATTGGATCCCCTCCTCCAGAAGGATCAAAAAAAGAAGTATTTAAATTTCGATCAGTTAATAATATAGTAATAGCTCCTGCCAATACAGGTAAAGATAATAATAATAAAATTGTTGTAATAAAAACTGATCAAGAAAATAAAGATAATTGATCATAATTTAAATTATAGTTTTTTATATTTAAAATTGTTACAATAAAATTTATAGATCTTATAATTGATGAAATACCTGCAATATGAAGAGAAAAAATAGTTAAATCAACAGATAATGAAGGATGATATATTAAAGAAGATAAAGGTGGATAAATTGTTCATCCAGTACCTCTTCCTGAATATAAAATTCTTCTTATTAACAATAAAATTAATGAAGGTGGTAATAATCAAAATCTTATATTGTTTATACGAGCAAATGCTATATCTGGAGCTCCTACCATCAATGGAATTAATCAATTCCCAAATCCACCAATTAAAAAAGGTATGACTATAAAAAAAATTATAATAAAAGCATGAGCAGTAACAATAGAATTATAAATTTGATCATTATTAATTCATATACCAGGGGTTCTTAATTCTATACGAATAATTATTCTTAAAGAAGATCCAATTATCCCAGTTCATATAGCAAAAATAAAATATAGTATACCAATATTTTTATGATTGGTTGAATAAAACCACTTAACTAATTCATAATCAACTAAAATTTATAATTTGATCTATATTTTTAAATTTGAAATTTAATAGTTTATCTATTAACTTAAAATCTTATTTAATTTATAAATAAATTAAATAATAATTTTAAAGTTTAATTATTAAAATAATAATATAATATTGTGCCTGATAAAAGGAATAAACTGTAAATTTATTAATGAAGATTCAATTCTTTCAATATTAATAAAATTTATTTTTATAAGTTAAAAAAACTATTAAATTGCAAATTTAAATTTATTACTATTAATTAAAAATTAATTATTTAATTATTAATATTTTAAAATATTAAAATATCAATATAAACATAAATTAAAAATAATATTAAATATAAAAATAATATTACATAAATAAATTTATTAAACTTAAAATTATTAAATTTATATTTATATCTATATGATTTAATAGATTTAAAAGGATAATAAAATATATTATTAAATAAATTTATATAATTTCAAATTATTCTTATACTTACAAAAATTAAAATAATTAAAAATAATGTATATAATATATAATTATATATTATATATTCAATTAAAATTCACTTTATAATAAAAGTTATTAAAGGAGGTATACTTGAATATAAAATTATAATAAAAACAATAAATAAAGAATTATATAAAGATATAAAATCTTTATTAAAAATTAATTCTTCATTTTTATATATATATGTTCTAATTGACTTATTATAAAAAAAAATAAAAATGATATAATAAAATATAAATTAAAATATAAAATAAATAATTTTGTAGATATTATAATAAGTAACATTATAATTGATGTATGTGAAATTGAAGAATAAACTAATAATCTTTTAATAGAAATAGAAGAAATTAAAACTATAATTATTGAATATAATATTCTTACAATAATAATAAATATTAAAATTTCAAAAAAATCTCTTAATAAATATATTAAATATAAAGGTTGAAGTTTTAAAATAGTTGAAAATAAAAATAAATGTATTCATTTTATATCTTTTGAAATATAAACATATCATGAACTAAAAGGAAATATACCTAATTTTAATAATAATGAAATTAAAAGTATAGAATTATACATAAAATTAAGACCTTCTATTAAAGGAATTATTTTTATAATTATAATAAAAAATAATATTAAAGAAGAAATTATAGAAATAATATAATAAATAATTGAAAATAAATTATTAATACTTCTATCTTTAATTATAACATAAATTATTGTTAAAGTTACAATTTCTATAAATATTCAAACTAAAAAATAATTTGAAAAAAATATTGAAATTCATCTCAATAAAATAATTATTAAATAAAATATATTTTTTGATTGATAAATTTAAAAACTAAAACATTAATTTTATATTTAATTTTTAAAATTATTAATACTAATTTAAATTTTAATTAAAATCAGTAACAATAAATTTATATATTTATATTAATATTTCATCAAAATATTCCTTTTATTCAGGCATATTACTAATAAAATTTAAAAATTATATTTTAATGTAAAAAGCATATAAAACTTTGAATTTTACAGAATTAATTAAATTAATAAATATAATTCATCAATTTAAATATATTTATATAAAATATATTTAAATCTATTTTTAGGGTATGAACCTAATAACTTTAATTAGTTTATTTATATCATTTCAAGATATTAACTAATTTATAATCCACCTAAAATTGAATTAGCTCTATTATTAAATAAGATTTTTGAATCATATAAAATCATTTCATAAGAATTTTATTCTATCCTATTTCAAAATATAGCTATAGTCAATTTATAATCCGTTATAAAATTGAATTAGCTCTATTATTAAATAGGATTTTGAATCATATAAAATCATTTCATAAGAATTTATTCTATCTCTATTTCAAAATATAGCTATAGTCAATTTACAATCCACATAAAATTGAATTATTTCAATTAGCTCATATTCATTAGAATACTCTATCCTATTTTTTTGAATCATATAAAATCATTTCATAAGAATTTCCTATCCTATTTCCAAAATATAGCTATAGTCAATTTACAATCCACATAAAATTGAATTAGCTCTATTATTAAATAGGATTTTTGAATCATATAAAATCATTTCATAAGAATTTTATTCTATCCTATTTCAAAATATAGCTATAGTCAATTTACAATCAACATAAAATTGAATTAGCTCTATTATTAAATAGGATTTTTGAATCATATAAAATCATTTCATAAGAATTTCATTCTATCCTATTTCAAAATATAGCTATAGTCAATTTACAATCCACATAAAATTGAATTAGCTCTATTATTAAATAGGATTTTTGAATCATATAAAATCATTTCATAAGAATTTTACTCTATCCTATTTCAAAATATAGCTATAGTCAATTTACAATCCACATAAAATTGAATTAGCTCTATTATTAAATAGGATTTTTGGAATCATATAAAATCATTTCACACGAAATTTACTCTATCCTATTTCAAAATATAGCTATAGTCAATTTACAATCCACATAAAATTGAATTAGCTCTATTATTAAATAGGATTTTGAATCATATAAAAATCATTTCATAGGAATATTATTCTATCCTATTTCAAAATATAGCTATAGTCAATTTACAATCCACAAAAAATTGAATTAGCTCTATTATTAAATAGGATTTTGAATCATATAAAATCATTTCATAAGAATTTTACTCTATCCTATTTCAAAATATAGCTATAGTCAATTTACAATCCACATAAAATTGAATTAGCTCTATTATTAAATAGGATTTTTGAATCATATAAAATCATTTCATAAGAATTTTACTCTATCCTATTTCAAAATATAGCTATAGTCAATTTACAATCCACATAAAATTGAATTAGCTCTATTATTAAATAGTATTTTTGATTCATATAAAATCATTTCCTAAGATATTTACTCTATCCTATTTCAAAATATAGCTATAGTCAATTTACAATCCACATAAAATTGAATTAGCTCTATTATTAAATAGGATTTTTGAATCATATAAAATCATTTCATAAGAATTTTACTCTATCCTATTTCAAAATATATCTATATCCAACCTTTAATCCACCTATAATTGAATTAGCTCTATTATTAAATTGGATTTTTGAATCATATAAAATCATTTCATAAGAATTTTACTCTATCCTATTTCCAAAATATAGCTATAGTCAATTTACAATCCACATAAAATTGAATTAGCTCTATTATTAAATAGGATTTTGAATCATATAAAATCATTTCATAAGAATTTCACTCTACCCTATTTCAAAATATAGCTATAGTCAATTTACAATCCACATAAAATTGAATTAGCTCTCATTATTAAATATGAATTTTTGAATCATATAAAATCATTTCATAAGAATTTTACTCTATCCTATTTCAAAATATAGCTATAGTCAATTTACAATCCACATAAAATTGAATTAGCTCTATTATTAAATAGGATTTTTGAATCATATAAAATCATTTCATAAGAATTTTATTCTATCCTATTTCAAAATATAGCTATAGTCACTTTACAATCCACATAAAATTGTATTAGCTCTATTATTAAATAGGATTTTTGAATCATATAAAATCATTTCATAAGAATTTTATTCTATTACATTTCAAAATATAGCTACAGTCAATTTACAATCCACATAAAATTGAATTAGCTCTATTATTAAATAGGATTTTTGAATCATATAAAATCATTTCATAAGAATTTTATTCTATCCTATTTCAAAATATAGCTATAGTCAATTTACAATCCACCTAAAATTGAATTAGCTCTATTATTAAATAGGATTTTTGAATCATATAAAATCATTTCATAAGAATATTATTCTATCATATTTAAAAATATAGATATATACAATTTACAAAATCCACATAAAATTGAATTAGCTCTATTATTAAATAGGATTTTTGAATCATATAAATCATTTCATAAGAATTTTACTCTATCCTATTTCCAAAATATAGCCATAGTCAATTTACAATCCATAAAATTGAATTATGTTTATTATTATATAGGTTTTTTGAATCATATAAAATCATTTCATAAGAATTTTACTCTATCCTATTTCAAAATATAGCTATAGTCAATTTACAATCCACATAAAATTGAATTAGCTCTATTATTAAATAGGATTTTTGAATCATATAAAATCATTTCATAAGAATTTTACTCTATCCTATTTCAAAATATAGCTATAGTCAATTTACAATCCACATAAAATTGAATTAGCTCTATTATTAAATAGGATTTTTGAATCATATAAAATCATTTAATATGAATTTTATTCTATCCTATTTCAAAATATAGCTATAGTCAATTTTCAATCCACATAAAATTGAATTAGCTCTATTATTAAATAGGATTTTTGAATCATATAAAATCATTTCATAAGAATTTTACTCTATCCTATTTCAAAATATAGCTATAGTCAATTTACAATCCACATAAAATTGAATTAGCTCTATTATTAAATAGGATTTTTGAATCATATAAAATCATTTCATAAGAATTTTATTCTATCCTATTTCAAAATATAGCTATAGTCAATTTACAATCCACATAAAATTGAATTAGCTCTATTATTAAATAGGATTTTTGAATCATATAAAATCATTTCATAATAATTTCATTGTATACCATTTCAAAATATTGCTATAATCTATTTATAATATCCACATAAAAATTGAATTTGCTCTATTATTAAATAGGATTTTTGGATCATATAAAACTACTTCATTGTATATCATTTCAAGATATTGCTATAATCAATTTATAATATTCACTTAAAAATTGAATTTGCTCTGTTATTAAATAGGATTTTTGGATCATATAAAACTATTTCATAATAATTTCATTGTATATCATTTCAAGATATTGCTTGTTACATATCATTCATGCATGGGGCTGAAACGTTTGGTGACTTGGGCGTTGGCTCGAGCATCTAGCGAGCAACCCTTTGAACGGGGTTGACTCATGCCGTATGCGCACACCCGGCCCAATTTTCATTGCCTTTTTTGGTAATGCCCCGCCTTAGTACTGGGCATTTTCAAGTATATAAGGGCCGCGGTTTCTTACTCGGGGGGATCAGTTTTACCTAAACTCTTGGCACGACGTTACTGTGACACTCAGGGCAAGATCGGGCTATAATCCTTCAAGCAACTATCTACGACTATCTACCTTAGCGGTTTATCGGTGAGTGTCCATTAATCGAGTAGAGCTCCCGCGAACGCGCCGCGTTAAAGCCGATAACAGATCTTTCGCCTTCGAGGCAATTTTAGCTTGTAAACCCATAGCTGTACTTGAGCATCGTCAAAAATATATATTCAAGTTATTGTTCCTTACGTGTGTTATTCACTCAAGGCAACCCTGAACCATATTAACCGTAAGGCTAGGGGTATCTCACGAACCCGGTACACCTTTACCGCTCGGTGTACCATCACGACAGAGAACAAGATCCTAAAACATCCTAAAAACCTACGTGGGTCCCCAGGGTATAAAGCCCTGGTTCGTCCTCCTACTAGCGGCTCCCAGGGTATAAAGCCCCTGGTTCGTCCGGACCTCCTTTCTTTTCCTAACCATACCCAAAACCACCGGTCGAGTACTGCCCCTCGACCGAATCCAGGATCTCGCGCTCCCGCTCGTAACGAACTGGTGACAGCGGTGGGATACACCTTACGATCTTTCTGTTAATATATCAATTCAGAGGTTTGGTTATATACTAGCGGAAGCTGAAATATCAGCCTAGTTAACCATACTATTTTAGAGAGAGCTCCCGCGTTAGCAACAGACTAATATTAAAATCGACATAGGTATCGACATTAGCTTTGCTACGCGTTATTAGGACTCGATCAATTTAAGCGACGTCAGTCACAAACAACACGCTTACATCTGACGATATCGCATAGACATTTTAGTGAGAGCTTTCGCGCTAGTAAGAAACTAACCAAAATCGACATAAGTATCGACATTGGTTTTCTACGCGTTATTTACTGGTTGTATACTAGTTACTTAGTCAACCGCTAAAATGGCTCAAGCAAACGCAGCAACATCAGGCATAAGCGCTTACAGCTGATGAAATCGCGAATTTAACATTTTCTATGGCTGTATTAACGCAACGAAATTGCTTAGTCAGCCGTGATTTCGATTCCCACATTCGACGGCGAAAGCGCTTCTTTATCGGCCTTTGCGCAAAAAGTCGGGGACGGTCTCGCGTTTATTCCGCCGAATACGGAAAAAGAGTATCTCGCGTTAGTGCTCACGAAGTTAATCGGTCCGGCTAGAACCTGCACTCAGGATACGCATTCCAAAATATTAGGAATTGCTTAAATTCCTGAAAAGAGATTTGCACCGGGTAGGAACTTAAAATATTTCCAAGGAGAAATAAGCCGTCTGAAGATACGCTCAGACGAATCTCTAAGAATTACGTGAATCGCGTCTGTGACTTAGTTCACAATACGCGCATAGCGATTCGTGATCGCTACGAAGAAAATAACGAGCATCACATCCGCGACATGGAAAGGGACGTTCTGGAAGGATTCATCGAGGGATTACCGGAACGAATCTTCCTGCGTGTCCATGCTCTAAATAAAAAATAGATACACTGGACGATGCCTATGACGCCGTCTTGGAAGTAGACAGACGGTTGAAAAATAAACATAGCTTCGTACCAGACGAAAGTCATCACTGGGAAAATACACCCAGATCCCGGGCCACCTACCCTGGGTCACCGTCACCCTCTTATCACCGACGCAGGGAACGGAGCGCATCTGGATCCGAGGACGACCACGAGGACCGGCCAAGGAGGACATCTGCGTTTACACTACGCAGGAGCCCCTCTTACTACTTTGACGCAACTCAAGAGGACACCTGCACCACAGGAAGGGTGGCTAGACGCAAGGAAAACCGAAACCACCACCTGTTTTGTTGGAATTGCGGAAAAAAGGGTCACGACGGCGAAGCCTGCAAGAGGGAAGACAGGACAACCCGCCGACTTATGGACAACCGTTCCCGCAATTCGTCAACGGATTCTTTAAACTCCAATCGCGTTCGTCACGACGGCGATGTGACGAACGGGACAGATCAAAATCGCCAAAGAGTAGTCCGATTCAGCGACGAGACCTGGAGCAACTCTACAAGGAAGCTCCTGCAGCGCGAATCAGGGCAAAGGTACCGGAACTGAGGAACGGATCAGGAATTTTTGATTGACGGAGCTCCTCTGTCAATCTTATCCACGTAGAACGCATTGAAATACCCAAAATCATTTACGTCCAGGGAACGCGTGGAAATCACTGGTCTAGCGCCGGTCGCCATATACGCGATAGGCACAGTAACCCTACACATTAATTCTGCCCCAGCACATTTTCATGTGTTAAACAATTTTCCATTATCTTCCGCAATTGGGCTTATAGGAAGTCCATTTTTGGCCCAAGAAGGAGCCGAAATTTCGTACTATCACAAAACCTTGGTAACACGAAATCAACCAGTCAAACCGATACCTTTTTCTAACGAAGACGAGTTCAGCACTAAATACCGTCTACCTGCTAGAACGAGGCAACAAATCGCAATAAAGGTAGCCAATCGAGGCATCAAGGAAGGCCATTTACCTCAGTAAAGACACCGAAAGAAGTTTTCGTTGGAGAAGCCGCAGTTTACACCCATGACGACATATGTTACGCGATGGCAACCAACACCAGCGAGGAAGACATCGAACTTGAACTGGAACCACAATATCTTCAACCGTACGAAATTTGGAGTTCATCGGATGAAGATCCTGTAATGTCGTAATGAAACTCCACCAAGAAAGATTTTAAACCGGGAAAAGAAATTTGTGAAAATCTAAAATCAATCCATCTATATAGGGATGAACAGGATCATGTGCATTACCTCATACATGAATTTTCGGATAGATTCTACCTGACACGAGACAGACTGGATAAGGTACCCAATTTTCACCATTCCATTCACACCATAGACGAAATACCCATCAACACCAGACAATACCGTTACCCGCCAATTCATCAAGAGGAAATTCAACGTCAAGTAACAGCCCTTCTATCACAAGGAATTATCCAACCGTCTACTTCACCTTACAACTCACCATTATGGATTGTACCAAAGAAATCTGATGCTGACGGTAAGAAACGTTGGCGCATGGTCATCGACTTCAGGGCGCTGAACGAGAAGACTGTTAGTGACAAATACCCGCTACCACAAATAACTGAAATTCTGGATAAACTTGGAGGAGCAAAATATTTCTCAATTTTCGATCTTGCGAATGGATTCCACCAGATCGAGATGAACAAATTGGACAGACAAAAACAGCTTTCACCACTCCACGGGGCATTACGAATTCGGTCGAATGCCTTTTGGATTAAAAACGCCCCACCAACATTCCAAAGGCTCATGGATCAAGTTTTGACCGGACTGCATGGAACAGAATTATTCGTCTATCTGGATGATATCGTGGTATATTCATCCTCGTTACGTGAACATGAAATCAAGATAAAAAATTATTCAATCGACTCAGAGAACACGGTCTCACCCTGCAGACGAGTAAGTGCCAATTTTTAAGAAGAGAGGTAACTTACTTAGGACACATCGTTACAGCCAAGGGTGTAAAACCCGACCAGATGAATCTGCAAGCAGTAAAGGAATTTCCAATACCCAAGACACAGAAGAATATACAACAGTTTTTGGGATTGACGGGATATTACCGTCGGTTCATTCAAAATTATTCGGGAAAAGCTCAACCCTTAGTACAATTACTTGGAAAAGGAGTGCGTTTCAACTGGACATCGGAACAACAAAGAGTTTTGGACGACTACGGACGAACTCTGTGAACAACCGATCTTGCAATATCCGGATTTTAATCAACCATTCATCATCACCACGGACGCATCGGACTTCGCAGTTGGCGCGGTTCTCAGCCAAGGGCAGATAGGACAAGACCTTCCGATCGCTTACGCATCTCGGAGCTTGGGCAAGGCCGAAAGGAATTACTCAGCGACCGAAAAGGAATGTTTGGCTATGGTTTATGCAGCGCAATATTTCCGACCATACGTTTTTGGACGAAAGTTTACTCTGGTGACAGATCACAGACCGCTTGTTTGGTTACATTCCGTGAAGGACCCTACATCTCGTTTGGCCAAATGGAAACTAAAACTTCTGGAGTATGAGTACGATGTTGTACACAAATCTGGGAAAACAAATAAGAACGCAGATGCGCTATCACGCAACCCAGCACACATCTGTTTGCCACTCGCTTCAAAGGAAGATAAAACATACAGGCCAACAGGACTCTTGAAAATACCAGGTGGAACAGGTATAGGACAGCGCGTGAAGTCCTTGACGCAGAAAACAAGCACATCCGCTATACGTTGATTCGAACACTAGCTCTGACGAAGCCCCGTATCAAGAATCCATAATAAAGTAAGAGAGGACCACCAAAAGCATCAGGAAAAATATAACTACAGAATTCGCCGATCTCGTTACTACCTACCTTCACCCGCGAAAAGGACCCGGCAGATGGAACCATTAGAAGTTTTTCGACGCCCTCAATTGCACAATCTACTCCATTCAATTCACCGGAACAGAATAAGTCCATTTTATCATATTCCATTAATAATGAAGCAAGTCCAATAGCAGGAAATTTGATCTCTTTCGAAGACGACACCGACACAACGATCATTCAAACGAGTCACCAACCAGAAGATAAAAACTCAAAACACAGTAATAGAAACAGCTGCAACTCACTTTACCCGCCTCGCCATCACCACATGTAGCAAATCAAGGATTGTTTAGTTCTGGAAAAGAACAGACTCAAGTCTGAACCTGTGGGACATCGTACCCGTTCTACTTCCGAGCCTATCGGTGCCAAAAATAATCCAGTCAACAAACACTTCAACGGACTCTCCTTGCTCATCACTCCACCCGTAGAAGACCGCATGACCCCTAATTTCGGAAGCTCACGACAGCCTTATCCCATCGGAGGACACAAGGGAATTGCCAAAACATACAGACGATTATTTCCAAAGTAAACCTGGCCAGGATTAAGCAATGTTATAAAGGTATATATTAGGAAATGCAAAAGCTGTCAGGAGCATAAGCTGGTTCTGAATGAGAAAACTCGACAGCCGATGCTTATCACCGATACACCAACAGAACCCTTTGATAAAATTGCTTTGGACACGGTAGGACCACTACCTGAAACAGGTTCCAGCGGAAACCGATACATCTTAACAATGCAGGACAATTTAACGAAATATTGTTTGGCCGTCGCAATACCAAATATTCGGAGCAACAACCATAGCAGATGCCTTTGCCCGGCATTTCATCGCCATTTACGGAAACCTCCGCGTGCCATACTGACTGACCGAGGAACCAGCTTCTGTAGAGGAACTATGAATGACACACATGGCAGAAATTTTCAAAATTAAACAACTCACTACATCAGGCTATCGACCACAAACTAATGGATCTTTGGAAAGGAGTCATCACGTTCTCACCGAATACCTGAAACATTATAGTGAATTCATACGAAGATTGAGACTTGTTAATTCCATTCGCCATGTTTTCATATAATACTTACATTACATGAAGCTACTGATTTTACACCATTCGAGTTAATATTTGGAAAAACCTGCACGGATACCAACATCATTCCCTACCGGAGAGAAGCTACAGACCTATGGATCATACACTTCAGAATTAACCACCAAATTGACCGAAATTCGTAACATAGCTGCAAATAATTTGAATAGGGCAAAGGAGCGCTCAAAACGCTATTACGATAAACGCTCAAAACCAGTGGAATTCAAAATTGGACAATATGTTTATGTCTTGAACGAACCACGTACCAGCAAATTCGACCCGCACTACATCGGACCGTTCAAAATAATAGATAAAACGAAAACGCACAATGCCGTTTTGGAAATCAACGACCGCAAAACAATAGTGAAGCATGAGGATAAACTTAAGCATGCCCACCTGTCAGAAGATAGTAGTGAAACAGACTAAAGGACCACCAGCCCAATGCACACACACCAACATCCAACAGCAGCCGGAGGACTACCTGTCCTTTCCACCTTCAACATCAACAGAAACCGGAACAGTTCAGTGCTAGTGTCGCGGTGCATGGGCCATATGAGTCAGTGAACAGTGTGGACGGATGTACTCGTGTGGCACGTATGTAGTATGATGTACCAAACGTTTTAGTCCCAATTATGAAAGCGCCATTATTAAATGACGTTTCATGGTAAGGGGAAGTGTTGTTACATATCATTCATGCATGGGGCTGAAACGTTTATTGACTTGGGCGTTGGCTCGAGCATCTGGCGAGCAACCTCCTCCTTTGAACAGGGTTGACTCATGCCGTATGCGCACACCCGGCCCAATTTTTCATTGCCTTGAAGCGGTAATGCCCCGCCTTAGTACTGGGCATTTTCAGCTATATAAGGGCCGCGGTTTCTTACTCAGGGAGCTCAGTTTTACCTAAACTCTTGGCACGACGTTACTGCTTGACACTCCAGGGCAAGATCGGGCTATAATCCCTTCAAGCAACTATCTACGACTATCTACCTTAGCGGTTTATCAGTGAGTGCGTCCATTAATCGAGTAGAGCCTCCGCGAACATATCGCGTTAAAAGCCGATAACGAATCTTTCGCCTTCGAGGGCAATTTAGCAATTGTACAACTTCTTGTAAACCCATAGCTGTACTTCTGAGCATCGTCAAAAATATATATTCAAGTTATTGTTCCTTACGTGTGTTATTCTACTCAAGGCAATCCCTGAAACCATATTAACCGTAAGGCTAGGGGTATCTCGACGAACCCAGTACACCTTTACCGCTCGAGGTGTACCATCACGACAGATGAGCAAGATCCTAAAACATCCTAAAAACCAACGTGGCTCCCAGGGTCTAAAGCCCCTCGTGCGTCCAGTCCTACTAGCCGCTCCCAGGGTATCGAGCCCTGGTTCTGTCCGTGAAACCATTCCATTTTCCTATAAATCCTGCCCCGTAGCTCCCAGGGTATAGAGCCCCTGGTTCGTCCACGTAACCTCCACCTACGGCTCCCAGGGTATAGAGCCCCTGGTTCGTCCGGACCTCCTTTCTTTTCCTAACCATACCCAAAACCACCGGTCGAGTACTGCCCCTCGACCGAATCCAGGATCTCGCGCTCCCGCTCGTAACAGAGCAAATTCAATTTTTAAGTGAATATTATAAATTGACTATAGCAATATCTTGAAATGATATCCAATGAAATTATTATGAAATAGGTTTATATGATCCAACAATCCTATTTAATAATAGAGCAAATTAAATTTTTAAGTGGATATTATAAATTGATTATAGCAATATCTTGAAATGATATACAATGAAATTATTATGAAATAGGTTTATATGATCCAACAATCCTATCTAATAATAGAGCAAATTCCATTATTATGTGGATATTATAAATTGATTATAGCAATATCTTGAAATGATATACAATAAAATTATTATGATATAGTTTTATATGATCCGAATATCCTATTCAATAATAGAGCAAATTCAATTTTTAAGTGGATGTTATGAGTTGATTATAGCAATATCTTGAAATGATATCCAATGAAATTGTTATGAAATAGTTTTATATGATCGAAAAATCCTATTTAATAATAGAGCAAATTCAATTTTTAAGTGGATACTATAAATAGATTATAGCAATATTTTGAAATGGTATACAATGAAATTATTATGAAGCAGTTTTATATGATCAAAAAATCCTATTTAATAATAGAGCAAATTAAATTTATATGTGGATATTATAAATTGACTATAGCTATATCTTGAAATGATATACAATGAAGTTAATATGAAATAGTTTTATATGATGCAATAATCCTATTTAATAATAGAGCAAATTCAATTTTTAAGTGGATATTATAAATTGATTATAACAATATCTTGAAATTATATACAATGAAATTATTATGAAATAGTTTTATATGATCCAAAAATCCTATTTAATAATAGAGCAAATTCAATTTTTATGTGGATATTATTAATAGTTTATAGCAATATTTTGAAATGGTATACAATGAAATTATTATGAAATAGCTTTATATCATCAAAAAATCCTATTTAATAATAGAGCAAATTAAATTTATATGTGGATATTATAAATTGACTATAGCTATATCTTGAAATTATATACAATGAAATTATTATGAAATAGTTTTATATGATCCAAATATCCTATTTAATAATAGAGCAAATTCAATTTTGAAGTGGATATTACAAATAGATTATAGCAATATTTTGAAATGGTATACAATGAAATTATTATGAATTAGTTTTATACGATCCAAAAATCCTATTTAATAATAGAGCAAATCCTATATTTAAGTGGATATTATAAATTGACTATAGCAATATCCTGAAATTATATACAATGAAATTATTATGAAATACTTTTATATGATCCAAAAATCCTATTTAATTATAGAGCAAATTCAATTTTTAAGTGAATATTATAAATTGTGTTTAAATATCGTCTGAGTCCGAGATGTAAAAACTCGGCCGCGATGCCCGTATTTATCATGAATTCGCGTAATTCTGGAAGGTTCTGCTGACGGAGAAATTTTTCTTCAGTCAGTTAGCAATGCGCCATAACCGTTCACGTGTTTTGCTAGCCAGCTTCACTGGAATTCTGGATTCTTAGAATAAATCTCCAGAAATCATGTTGTTAAGCGCCGAGAGAGAGAGAAGAATCGATTTATGCCTGAATCGAGATCGACAGCCGAGACGCGGCAGCGCCCGCGTCGTGGTTATACGGCGCGGTTGCAGCCGCCAGGCCCAGCAGCGCGATGCGTCGCTACGCGATCTGATAGCTTGCGCTGGCTGAGCTTCCAACCCGTGGCCGCTCGATGCTTCGCAGATCGTTACGGATCGCCATTCGTGAGCCGTTCGGCGATCAGTGAGCAGATCCTATGACAGATCTCTCCCATTTTCGCACGAAGCTCCGAGGAGAATGTGAGACGATCTCTCTCCTCGTAACCGGATCAGCGTTTGCAGGACATTGATTTTATTCGGGGAAAATCTCGCCAGTCAGCGACCTGAGATTTTCTCGAATATAAAGGACAATCTGCTCTGTCAGTTGCAGCGATCGTAGTACACGCCGCGCGTGACACGATCGTAGACGCAGGGATTGCGGATTGAACGTTACTGCAGTTCGTTGCCGCGACCTGCGACACGTTAGGGATTCGGCGTTAATCACTTTGAGTCTCTTCCCTGATTGAATACGGTTTGAGCTTGTACTGTAACGGAGATACCGACACATACTGGTTATCTCTGCGTGGTGGTTCGCCGAGTTCGAAGGATCGGAGGAACCCACTCGAATCGCCCGTTAGGTGTACCACATAGAGTGCACCGACCCTGGTGGAGTTGTGGTTTCACTCGACCCGTGTGAGCTGATATTTATGCGTAGGAGCAACCGGAAGTTGGATTACCCAGAGAGATTGGCAGTATCAGCTTCGCGGTGCTCACCGTGCACCGAGCTTTAGTAGAACCCGCTCCAGTGAACCAGTCGTGAGGTGACAAGGTTGAGCATACAGCGACCACTGGAGCACAGGGTTCGAAGCGACGGCCTTCCACCGCTACACCCACTACCAGATGATGGAGTCGTGACCACACTGGACTGCTGACCGCAGGGGTGGTTAGGAATTGCAAAAAGGACGTCGTCCTAATTCCCGGCGAGCCGCAGGCCGGCTCCTCGTGAAAGGAACCGCCGACGAGGGGGCCACGACAGGGCTGCCGGGCGATTCTTTCATGAAAGGGAATCGCTGTCTAGGCAGCTTTGCGTGGGTTGGCCGCAGGCCGTTCCTGAGGAGCCGCCATGACGAGGTACTCCGTACCCTGGCACGAGACGTCCTCTTGCGTGGGTGGCGGTCAAACGTCACCCCGCACGGTGAAGCGATGCTCGCGGGATATAACCATTTGGAGCCTTACAGCCTCCATTTGGTTTCCCGTCCGTGGCATTGCAGGAAGCGAACCCGGTAGATCGGAGGAAAACCTCGCGTCTACCCGGTTAGAAAAGCGTCGGTGATATCGTAAAAAAACGACTATCACCGACCAAAGCATAAATAATACAGTCCACACTAGCTATTGCGCTGAATTGCCAGTTAGCTCTCCTCCTAAGCACACCAGACTGTCGCTGGAGCGCGGGAGACAAGCAGCTGACGAGCGCGTAATCGGTGATTTTGTCCGCAAAATAATTATACTTCTTGTACTAATTTTTGTTACAGAAGACCTTAGGAGGAAAGGAAAAGAGGACGCGTGACCTGAAGGGTCTGAGCCGGCGTACCTCTTCAATTCTTTTTCCGTTAAGTTTTTTTGTAATTTAGTAATTTTGGTTTATATTGTTTGGAATAAAAAGTTATTTGAAAACTTGTAACAATTTCTCTACCCTATCTTCTCCCTCGTCCGGAACCACACAAGTTAGAGCCCCTGAGTGCTCTAACAAATTGACTATAGCAATATCTTGTAATGATATACAATGAAATTATTATGAAATAGTTTTATATATTCCAAAAATCCTATTTAATATGTTACGTATGCCGAACGTTTCGTTCCCCAATTTTTCTATACCACATGCGTGCATTAGGAACACGCCCTGCTACTTATCTACCCCTTTGGAATGTAGAGTCAGTTCCCACGAAATGCAGCTGCTCGGTGACTAAAGAAATTCAGAGATTAACCGAGCATGGTAATGTCTAACGTACATCCGAATCCTCCCCCACAGATTTTTGGGTATATAAACGCTTTCGTTTCCTTACTCGGGGGATCAGAATCGTACAGTTACGTTTAGAGTCAACATCACGTCTCGTTACGCTGTCCACGGTTCTGACAGTCAGTTGCATTTCGTGAGATCGGGCTACAGTACCCTTTCGTATCAATTTTAAACCATATAGAATCCGTGAACCGGTATAAATTCTATTACGGCCTCTATTGTCAACCGACTTACCCCCGCATCGCCAGTGCGTCAACACCGAGCAAAATCATTCTTAGGTAATTATAATCATTCTTACAACGCGACATAACTGACACAAGACACGTGTATCTATTTGTTTGTTAAGAATATATCTAGTTTCATTATTAAATCAGAGTTACTTATCTTCTTTAACCCATCATTATATAAAGCGATTATTGTTAGTTAAACGTTCCCACAATAATATAACCTTACCGCTCGGATTATATTATATTTAATAATTGAAGTTACGAGGTCAATTAACATGTTATTAATCCAAATACAAATTCTTACAACCTAGTGGCTTATCGATTACGCATCGAGTTCGTCCACGCAATCTAATACCATCCTAGCGGCTCCCTGCTTACGCACCAGGTTCGTCCGCATCCTACAGCTCCCTGATTACGCATCAGGTTCGTCTGTGATTTATCTAACCTCCCAGCAGCTCCTCGATTACGCATCGAGTTCGTCTGCGTTTGTTCCAACCTCCTAGCAGCTCCCCGATTTCGCATTGGGTTCGTCTGCGTCGTTATTAACCCTCCTAGTGACTCCCCGATTACGCATCGGGTTCGTTCACGACATTACATCCTCCTACGGTTCCCTGATTACGCACCAGGTTCGTCCGTAAGTGACTCCATCCTAGAGGCTCCCTGATTTCGCATCAGGTTCGTCCTCGTTATCAACTATCCTAGCGGCTCCCCGATCTTGCATCGGGTTCGTCCGTGCACCTCACTAACAAATTGATACCATATTCCATACTCTCTTTTGCACTCGCAGGCCACGCGCGCTGCACGGCCCTGGCCCGTAACAGAAACTGGTGACAGCGGTGGGAACTAACTATTTTAAGATCGCTATGTAATTTTGGGTTTCTTGAGAAGTTGAAGTTCGCTTATTGAATTTAGACGATATACTAGTTTTCGCTAGTTAAGTCACCCAGTTAACTTTTGTCAAGAATATACTAGTTTTCGCTAGTTAATACACATAGTTAATTGGATTTAAATATACCAGTTTTCTCTAGTTAAATATTAATAAATTATTAAAATGACAAGTTCACAAGCTAATATTTCGTCAAACGATATCATGAACTTGACATTGTCGCTCGCCAATTCAATGTCACTTTTGACACAGAAGACGTGCCTACAGAACGTTACATCGACGATACCGACTTTCGACGGAGAAGCTCCATCATTGTCGCGTTTTGCACAAAGTGTGGAGGACGGTTTAACATTGATACCTGAGGGTTCGGAAGTCGATTATCTGACGATTGTTCTGACTAAGCTCATAGGTCCGGCACGAAGGTGCACCTTAGAGCATAAATTCGCGAATATCAGCGAATTGATTAAACATCTAAAAAAGAGATTTGCGCCGGGAAAAAGTTTGTCGTATTTCCAAGTAGTCATCGCGAATTTACGTATCCGCGAAGGTGAAAGTCTGCGACAGTACGTCGACAGGACTAGCCATCTGGTTTACTGCGCGCGGAGCCATTCCGAGAAAAATACCGGGACAACGCCGAAGATTTCATCAAGGAGATGGAAAAAGATGTCTTGGAAAATTTCATCGAAGGCTTGCCAGATCGGATTTCTTGGAAGGTGTCGGCACATTTCAGAGATATACAAACTCTTGAAGATGCTTACGACGCCGTGCTGCACATAGACAGAAAACTAAGGAATCGAAGACAGATGCCCCGGAACGAATCGCCTGCAACGTGGTCACGAAAGGATCGTGAGACCGAAGATTATCGCACCCGCGACAGTCAAGTGTCGTACCCTGGCTCATCAAGTCGTTATGACCGAGGGCGGCACGCCAGAACATACGAACCTCAAGAGGATCGAGAAGAGCAGCCACGTGCGACCGCATGGTCCGTGCGACAAAGGAGCCCCTCGATTTCCCATTAGAGGCTCACTTACGATTTCCCTAAGGATGTGGATATTTAAAAACTCCGAAAGATAACGATAACCAGAATTATATTGGTGGCATTGCGAAACCACGGGACACGACGGAAATCTTGTAGAAAGAATCCGCGTCATCCTAAATATCGACGCGACTCGCGAGATTCGTCGGCTGAATCGAACGGGTCTTTAAACTACAATCGCGCTCACCGTACCGGCGACACGATGAGCGGAAACGAAAACCGTCGTCAAAAAACAGTACACTTCGACAACGACTCCTCATCAAGGAAACACCTGCCCCACGTCTCGAAGCCAAAATCCCAGAATTGGAATCAGGAAAAGGAACATTTTTAATTGATTGTGGTGCAGCTATCAATTTAGTACCTCTCAATGTCTTAGGAACAAAAGCAATAATAAATTCTCGCGAATCGATAGAAATAATAGGATTAACGACAACTCCAATTCGCACGTTAGGAACCACAATATTGTACATTCATGATACACCCGCATTTTTCTACGACGTAAAAACCCTTGCAATAGACGCTGATGGACTCATCGGAAGCCCATTTTTAATGCAGGAAGAAGTCAAAATTTCATATTATCATGGAACCATGGTACTAAAAGACAAACCTGTTAAACCACTGCGTTTTTCAAACTATCAGAATTTACTTTCATCCTTAAAACCGCAATCTTCAACTAAACACCGGCTCGAAGCTCGCACGAGACAACAGATCGCGGTAAAAATAGCAAACCCGACAGTAAAAGAAGGATATTTACCGCGTATTAAAACGCACAATCAACTCTACATAGGAGAAGCAGCCGTAACCAATAATAGCGGAAAATGTCACGTCCTAGCAACGAACACCAGCAGCGAAGACCTCGACATAGAGATAGAACCACAGACAATAGAACCATACGATTTTTTGAGTACATCGGATGAAGACCTTTGCTCGTATGCAGAACACCCAACTAAATTCAGGACAAAAGAAGATAGGATAGAAAACCTCATAAATACCCTAAATACCAACCATTTAAACAGAGAGGAACGAGCATCCGTCATTGATGTAATAAAAGAATTTCCAGACCGATTTTTCCTGCTTGGAGACAAATTAGGAAAAACAGTCGATTTTAATCATTCGATTCACACCATAGATGAAATACCAGTAAGTACAAGACAGTATCGATATCCGCCTGTACATCAGGACGAAATACAAAAACAGGTTAGCGCATTATTATCACAAGGCATAATTACTCCGTCAAAATCACCCTACAATTCCACCTTTATGGATCGTACCGAAGAAAGCTGACTAGCAGGGTAACAAACGCTGGCGTATGGTAATAGACGTTCGCGCATTAAATGAAAAGACAATCTCCGATAAATATCCATTACCACAAATCACAGAAATTTTGGACCGATTAGGAGGAGCGAAATATTTTTCAGTTTTCGATCTCGCCAGTGGATTTCATCAGATAGAAATTAACTCAAAGGACAAGCAAACAGCATTCACCACACCGCATGGACATTACGAATTTTCAAGAATGCCTTTTGGATTAAAGAACGCTCCACCTACATTTCAACGCCTCATGGATCAAGTTCTCACCGGACTACAAGGAACAGACCTCTTCGTTTACCTGGACGACATTGTCATTTACGCTTCATCATTACAAGAACATAACATCAAAGTTAAAAAATTATTGAACCGCCTTCGGGAACAGGGCTTATCCCTTCAAACTAACAAATGCGAATTTCTACGCAAGGAAGTTGCATATTTAGGACACATAATTTCCGAAAAGGGAGTAAGACCGGATCCAAGGAAATTGAAAGCTGTGCAAGACTTTCCCACACCGAAAAGTCAGAAAAACATTCAACAATTTTTGGGCTTAGCAGGATACTACAGAAGATTTATACCAGATTTCACCGTGAAGTCAAACCCGTTAATCAATTTACTAGGAAAGGGCATTAAATTCAAATGGACATAAGAACAAGATCAAAGCTTCAACCAACTACGTAAAGAACTGTGTCAACAACCTATATTACAGTACCCGGATTTCACCAAACCTTTTATCGTGACTACAGACGCATCCGAATACGCCATAGGAGCTGTACTTAGCCAGGGAGAAATAGGAAAGGATTTACCAATAGCATATGCGTCACGCAGCCTCAACAAACCTGAAAAGAATTATTCGGCAACAGAGAAGGAATGTCTAGCAATGGTTTACGCAGTCAAGTATTTCCGACCCTACATCTATGGAACAAAATTCACCCTCGTAACAGATCACCGTCCTTTAGTCTGGCTACACTCTGTTAAGGACCCGACCTCGAGGCTAATAAAATGGAAATTAAGACTTTCAGAATACGAGTATCAAGTACCACCGACTACCGACAAACAGTCTATAGGTCGCCGTATACAACAGTTACGACGAGACAGAGAGAACCGACCCAAGTACAGGGAGATCAGTAGCAGTTCGGATGAAGAACAGTGCCCCACTTATGGAAAAATTCAACACTCTCCAATATTGGCTAGACACCGAGCCCTACCCAGCTTATCGCACGAAGTAATATTGCCAGATGAATCTCAGGAAACCATAAACAACCTTTTGCCAGCAGCCAATTCCACTCAAAACGCACCACCAGATGTAGACGACAAGTTGCCCGACGACTTAATGTCTTTTGAAGAACCGCTCGAAATTACAGATAAAGAAAATTCAATTATAGAAAATCCTCGGAAAGATTTACTCAGTATTCCACAGGTATTACCGCACGTTACAAACGAAATTTTACAACCACCCATAACCCATTCACCTGCAAGGGTTGTAACCGAAGCAAGTGCAGAACGGCTACCTGAATGCAGGCCAACGCAACCTGACGCCTTCGAAAGCACGACGGACCCTTACCTGCCATACGCATCCGACACAGTTGTTTCAACTGACGATAACGAGCACCGATACAACGAGCCAAAACAAATACATAAAATAACCATTTCTACTAACACCCTCACTGCCGAACACGGACATTACGCATACTTCATATCCGCAGATTGCAATTTAATATCTACCGTTGGAAAGGTTTTAATGGATACCGAAATAATTAATAAATCGGACATTTTGACGGCTCAACCAAAAAAGGGGCACGTATTAACTTCAGACAATGGATTGTATAAAACCTTCGGAATAATAATTTCCGATAATTTTTACGACAATAAATTTTTACTCTAGAACAGAATCAAATAAATACTTTTCGAATATCTGCAACAGGAGTTTCACACAAATTGCCAGCCGACAAGTTTTACAAGATATTGGAAGAAGTTTTTACCGGAACAGATCAGCAAATTACTTTATGCAATTGTACCATCACCACACCATCCGAAACCGACAGACTAAACATAATCCGCGAAGCTCACGATAGTTTAATTGGAGGACATAAAGGGGTAACAAAAACATACAAACGCATCCGATCAAAATTTCACTGGCCCAAAATGCGCAACGAAATTCAGGAGTATATTAGGACATGCCAAAGTTGCCAAGAACAAAAATTAGTTCGAGCAAAGACTCGCCAACCCATGCTAATTACCGATACACCGTTGGATGCATTCGACAAAATATCACTGGACACCGTGGGACCTCTTCCGATCACGCCTAATGGAAATAGACATATCCTTACCATACAGGACAACCTGACGAAATACTGCGTAGCAGTTGCAATACCTAATATTCGAGCCGCGACCATTGCGGATGCCTTCGCCCGACACTTTATCGCAATTTACGGCACCCCTCGCGCAATATTAACGGACAAAGGAACTAGTTTCATTGGAAATTTAATGACGAATTTGGCAGAAATATTTAAAATCAAACAAATAACAACTTCCGGATACAGACCACAAACTAACGGATCGTTGGAAAGAAGTCACATTGTGCTCACCGAATATCTTAAGCACTACATGGATAACTACGGGGATTGGGATTTACTAATTCCGTTTGCAATGTTCTCATACAACACATCTGTACACGAAGCAACAAATTTCACACCATACGAGTTAATCTTTGGAAAAGTAGCTGAGAACCCAGTTCGTTCCCGAATAATGAAAATTTAAAATCATACGGATATTATTTACAGGATTTGATTTCACATATGACCAAAATCCGTAACATCACGTCAAACAATTTAAATAAATCAAAACTCCGGTCAAAAGATTACTACGACAGACGTTCGAAACCAGTAGATTTCGAAGTAGGCGACTATGTTTACGTACTCCTGGAACCGCGTACAAATAAATTCGACCCGCATTACAGTGGACCGTACAAAATCATAGACGTAACAGACCGAAACAATATAGTAATTCAAGCTGATAATAAAATAGTCACGAAACATCAAGATAAATTAAAACCTGCTCATTTCTCGTCTTTAGCGAGGAATAACCATGATTTTCATCTGGATACTTCTGATATCGTTGACCACGGCCGAAGAATTAATTAGCAATGGTTCAACTAGAACAACGCTGGAAGACGATGCCGGGTTATTCTACGAAAAACTGCCACAAATCAGAATCTTCCGTACGCAATGGCGTTTAGTTACGTCATTGGATGTTAACCGATATCTCGGTCATGCTCCACCTGTACTGGAATTCATCAAAGCCATCAATCAACTCTGTGACCGTCATAATTCCCTCCAATGCCTCAGCAAAGAGTGGGGACCCCGGTTAGCTAAAAAGGAGGAAAACGCAGCACACTACGCTAACCTAATAAAAACCGCAATAGGAGATATTCCGAATTTTAAATCACCACGTCGCAGCGCACCTTTCGGATTCATCGGCAGCGTAAGCAAAACACTATTCGGAACTTTGACAAAAGAGGACGCGGAATACTACGATCAGGAGCTGAACAAAATATATAGTAATCAGCGCGAAATAACTGAACTTATAGGAAAACAAACCCATATAATTAGAGCCAAATTTTCTGCAACTCACGACCGAATGGTGAATATAACCAAATTTACAACCCAATTAATGAAGACTATGGCCGAACACTCGTTAATGTTCCGAGAAACAGAATCTAATGTCAGTAAACTACGTTTCGAAGCAGCGGAAAGAGACGCAATATTCGAAATTGAAAGGGGACTAGGCGACTACAACAGTAATCTGCTATTACTAATAGATTCCACACTTTTGGCAAAACAGGGAATTCTACATTCGGCAATGTTTTCACTACAGCAGTTACTACGATCAGCCCAGAAGATTAAGCAGACATCGAAACACAGTTCGCCGCCTCTATGTGGCAATGGTTCAGTCGGTGGTCCTATACGGGGCCCCCGTCTGGGCGGACGACCTGGCGGCCTCCCGGCGCGGCATGACTATGCTGCGTCGGGTGCAGAGGCGGATGGCTCTAAGGGTCGTCCGCGGGTACCGGACCGTGTCACATGAGGCGGCGACGGTTCTTGCGGGGATGCCGCCCATGGATCTCCTCGCGCGGTCGCACGTGATGATGTATCGTCACCGCGTCGACCGTCGCGCGGGGGTGGGGGCGGTCCCGGGCGTGCAGGAACCTGCTTGGGGCGAGTTGAAGCGCCAGGCCCGGCAGTCCGTGGTGCACGCGTGGCAAGAGCGGTTGGCTCTGCCTACCGCGGGGCACCGGACAGTCGGGGCTGTTCGGCCACTCCTATGTGAGTGGCTGGACAGAGGCCATGGAAGCCTCACTTACAGGATGGCACAGGTGTTCTCGGGGCATGGCAGCTTCGGGAGATACCTGTGCCGGATAGGGAAGGAGCCGACGGCGCGTTGCTGCCATTGTGACGCTGAGCAGGACACGGCGGAACATACCCTCGAGGTATGCGCTGCATGGGAGGGTGAACGCCGTGTCCTGATCGGCGTCATCGGGCGGGATGTCTCGCTGCCGGGCATGGTGCGCGCCATGCTCGGCAGCGAGGAGAAGTGGAGGGCCGTGGCCTCCTTCTGCGAAATCGTAATGTTGCAGAAGGAGACCGCGGGAAGGGAGCGCGAGCGTCAGCGGCGTGCTGAGGCTCGCGCTCGTTTGGTGGCGAGAGAGCGTCGCCTGGGCGTCAGGCGACGCGGGCGGCCCCCTCGGCGTGGCGCATGACGCCAGGCTGGGAGGGGTTCCTGATAGAGCCCCTCCGCCAGGCGGCGTAGGGTCGGACCGGATGGGGTGGCAGTGCCTCCTGTCCGGCTCCGGCGCACGGAGCGGCACCTCGGTGGCCTGGTGCGGCCATGAGCTGCCGGCCTCCGAGGGTAGAAAGGGGTCGCGGCGGTTGCGAGTTGGGGCTCGCAGCCGCCACTAGACGCGGCCCTGACGGATGGCGGCAGGACGATGTGTTCTCGTCCTGCCGATATGAGACAGGGCGATTACCGGGGGTACCGTTTGTCCCCCCGAGGGTGGGCGCAAAGCGCGGGCACGGGGAGGATACCGGAAGTATACTTCGAGCGATTCCCGGTATCCTCCCAAATCGTGCGGAAGTGTCACCGTGGGGTTTTTAGTGGGTAGGTCCCGCGCCCGGTATAATGGGCCGGGGAATCACACACACCTCTCCCGCCTCTCCCCAAAGAGGTGGAAGGGAGTCTTTCGAAGATTTTCCCCACTAAAAAAAAAAAAAAAAAAAAAAAAAAGACATCGAAACACGAGTTTCCATTAACTCCAGAAGAATTGCTCACGGAACAAATTGAGAAGATCACTAATTTAAATGTAGTATTTAAAAGAGGAAGAATAATCTTCGAACTCTCGATACCTTTACTCGAATCGAGAGCTTACAATTTATTACAAGATATACCCTTGCCCATCCGTACATAAAATTAGGGAGAAAGCCGTAGTTTCTTATATTAACCCATGAATTCAATTCATTGCCATATCATCAGACGAACAACAATACATCACTCCAACGGAGGATTACCTGAATCATTGTCACTTCCATCGTCAACAATTCGTGGGACCATCAACATTACCAATATATCAAACTGACCGCCATCCTATCTGTGAATCTTCAGCCTTATTAAATCCTTCTGCAACGAAATGGTCAACTTGCGAAATAAAAATAACTTCTTTCATAAAACCATATTGGCAAAGCTTAAACAGACCGTCTGAATGGTTGTACTTTATGCCGGAACAACAGAAGGCGCGGATTTATTGTCAGGGAGAAAAAGGAGCAATACAAAATATTTCGAAAACAGGCATATTCGAACTCAAACCGGGATGCCGGGCAACGATTAACGCAATACAATTCAAAGCCATGGAAACAATAAAAACCACAGAGGACATCATCTACTACCCCTCAACCACATACAATTTATCGACAATATTACCGGAACCTACCACATATCACCTCGAAGTCTTGGAAAGAGAGACATTGGACACGAACCTCAATACCCCTACCTGGGATAAGTTACCGGCAGCTTTATCACTCGTTGAAATAGAACAAAAGGCAAGGGAATTATCAATCCGCCGAACCAGTCTTCGTGACCAAAAAATTATGAATATTACATCTATCGGAACCATTGCCACGGCGTTGATTGTGGCGGGCATAATAATAATATTTAGAAAAACCTGGGTTAACAGAAAAGCAAGAATCACACAACCCCCTGAAGAACCAAGCGAAATGGCAATAAAAATACCTAGAATCACCGAACTAGAGCATAGGAACGACAAGCCTAGCCCCACAATTTTCTAAGATACTTGCACCCCTAAAATCCCCTCCACCCCCATACAGAGAAACCGAAGCGGGGCAAGCGGGGTTCGGGGCCTTTAAAAGCAAGATGCCGGACCGTACCGAAATCACTCCAGTCTCAGACGTCGATGAAAACCGACAACGCGACACAGACCACACCGCACCAGGAACGAGAAGGAACGCTCCTGACACCGAGAAGATATCAACCCTGTCCAGCCGGAGCAGTGCGAAAGGGCCGCGCCACGCAGACGAGGAAAACGCAACAACCAGGAAAAATAAAAAAGGAGCAGCCACAACGAGACTGGACGGGCATCAAAGTAGTAACGGACGAAAACGTTTTTTCATTTACACCGGGAGCCCGATAAAACATTAAGATGAAGACCATCACGGCTGGAGCACTGGGCACAGAGGCCGGAGTGATTACGACCCACGTGGTGGGAATGACGGAGCTGTGGGCAGTAACGGAGGCAGACCTCCCCCGAGGACGAGCAATGGCCCACGAGCTACACCACCATATGCAGAGTCGGGGAGACCTGTACCCCCTGCCACTGACGACTGGTGGCAGCACTCGTAAACGGATTATGGAGAAGGGGAAGAATTGAACAGGCCACCACGCAGGGATGCAACCTCTTCCTCGGCGACTTCGGTAAAACGACAGAGGTTCAACTCCGCCAGTTGCGAGCACTCCCACCACGCTACCAAGCACTGCCATGGATGGCGGAGAAAATCCATCTTAAGGGAGTCAAACCGAGGAACAACAGGCCGGTAAATGCGATAACAAGAATCGCGACCCTCGCACTGCGCAACAGGAGAGGCCGAGTCACCGAAATCGACGACACGGAAGACGGAATCACCGCAGTACTTCACCTGGACCGTCTTCCAGGACAACCACCGGTGTACGTAGCACAACACTGGTTGGAGGTGGGCTACGTCGTGCGGAGCTAAAAGAACATCATTACCGATAAGTACACTATACAACACAACACTACACCCGACACGTGTAACATCTTAGTATTCTATTATTTTCGCAAATATTTTTTTTTCTCTTTTTCTTATTTTCTCTGTTTCTTTCTACATTATAAAGTAACAAGGCGTTCTCCTAATGTGAAAGCATCACGCGAAACGCGATGTTTCATCTTGGGGGGGGGGGGGAGATGTTACGTATGCCGAACGTTTCGTTCCCCAATTTTTCTATACCACATGCGTGCATTAGGAAAACGCCCTGCTACTTATCTACCCCTTTGGAATGTAGAGTCAGTTCCCACGAAATGCAGCTGCTCGGTGACTAAAGAAATTCAGAGATTAACCGAGCATGGTAATGTCTAACGTACATCCGAATCCTCCCCCACAGATTTTTGGGTATATAAACCCTTTCGTTTCCTTACTCGGGGGATCAGAATCGTACAGTTACGTTTAGAGTCAACATCACGTCTCGTTACGCTGTCCACGGTTCTGACAGTCAGTTGCATTTCATGAGATCGGGCTACAGTACCCTTTCGTATCAATTTTAAACTATATAGAATCCGAGAACCGGTATAAATTCTATTACGGCCTCTATTGTCAACCGACTTACCCCCGCATCGCCAGTGCGTCAACACCGTGCAAAAATCATTCTTAGGTAATTATAATCATTCTTACAACGCGACATAACTGACACAAGACACGTTTATCTATTTGTTTTTTAAGAATATATCTAGTTTCATTATTAAATCAGAGTTACTTGTCTTCTTTAACCCATCATTATATAAAGCGATTATTGTTAGTTAAACGTTCCCACAATAATATAACCTTACCGCTCGGGTTATATTATATTTAATAATTGAAGTTACGAGGTCAATTAACATATCCTTAATCCAAATACAAATTCTTACAACCTAGTGGCTCCTCGATTACGCATCGAGTTCGACCACGCAATCTAATACCATCCTAGCGGCTCCCTGCTTACGCACCAGGTTCGTCCGCATCCTACAGCTCCCTGATTACGCATCAGGTTCGTCTGTGATTTATCCAACCTCCCAGCAGCTCCTCGATTACGCATCGAGTTCGTCTGCGTTTGTTCCAACCTCCCAGCAGCTCCCCGATTTCGCATTGGGTTCGTCTGCGTCGTTATTAACCCTCCTAGTGAATCCCCGATTACGCATCGGGTTCGTTCACGACATTACACCCTCCTACGGCTCCCTGATTACGCACCAGGTTCGACCGTAAGTGACTCCATCCTAGAGGCTCCCTGATTTCGCATCAGGTTCGTCCTCGTTATCAACTATCCTAGCGGCTCCCCGATCTTGCATCGGGTTCGTCCGTGCACCTCACTAACAAATTGATACCATATTCCATACTCTCTTTTGCACTCGCAGGCCACGCGCACTGCACGGCCCTGGCTCGTAACAAATAATAGAGCAAATTCAATTTTTAAGTGGATATAATAAATTGAGTATAGCAATATCTTGTAATGATATACAATGAAAATATTATGAAATAGTTTTATATGATCCAAAAATCCTATATAATAATAGAGCAATTTCAATTTTTAAGTGGATATAATAAATTGACCATAGCAATATCTTGAAATGATATACAATGGAATTATTATGAAATTGTTTTATATGTTCCAAAAATCCTATTAAATAATAGAGCAAATTCTATTGTTACGTGAAAGTTATTAATTGATTATAGTAAAACCTTGAAATTATATGCAAAGAAATTATTATGAAATAGGTTCATCTGATCCAAAAATCCTATTAAATAATAGAGTATAATCAATTTTTAAGTGGATATAATAAATTGACTGTAGCAATATCCTGAAATGATATACAATGGAATTATTATGAAATAGTTTTATATGTTCCAAAAGTCCTATTTAATAATAGAGGAAATTCAATTTTTAAGTGAACGGTATTAATTGATTATAGCAATATCTTGAAATGATATAGAATGAAATTATTATGAAATTTGTTCATATGATCCAAAAATCCTATTTAATAATAGAGCAAATTAAATTTTTAAGAGGATATTATAAATTGTCTATAGCAATATCTTGAAATGATATACAATGAAATTATTATGATTTACTTTTATATGATTCAAAAATCCTATTTAATAATAGAGCAAATTCAATTTTTAAGTGGATATTATAAATAGTTTATAGCAATATCTGGAAATGGTATACAATGGAACAATTATGAAATAGTTTTATATCATCAAAAAATCCTATTTAATAATAGAGCATATTCAATTTTTAGGCGGATATTATAAATTAATTATAGCAATATCTGGAAATGGTATACAATGAAATTATTATGAAATAGTTTTATATGATTCAATAATCCTATTTAATAATAGAGCAAATTCAATTTTTAAGTGGATATTATAAATTGACTATAGCAATATCTTGAAATGGTATGCAATGAAATTATTATGAAATATGTACATATAAATCCAAAAATCCTATTTAATAATAGAGCAAATTCAATTTTTAAGTGGATATTATAAATTGAGTATAGCAATATCTTGAAATGATATACAATGGAATTATTATGAAATAGTTTTATATGATCCAAAAATCCTATATAATAATAGAGCAAATTCATTTTTTAAGTGGATATTATAAATTCATTATAGCAATATCTGGAAATGATATACAATGGAATTATTATGAAATAATTTTATATATTCCAAAAATCCTATTAAATAATAGAGCACATTCAATTTTTAAGTGGATATTATAAATTGAGTATAGCAATATCTTGTAATGATATACAATGAAAATATTATGAAATAGTTTTATATGATCCAAAAATCCTATATAATAATAGAGCAATTTCAATTTTTAAGTGGATATAATAAATTGACTATAGCAATATCTTCAAATGATATACAATGGAATTATTATGAAATAGTTTTATATGATCAAAAAATCCTATTTATTAATAGAGCAAATTAAATTTATATGTGGATATTATAAATTGGCTATAGCTATATCTTGAAATGATATACAATGAAGTTAATATGAAATAGTTTTATATGATGCAATAATCCTATTTAATAATAGAGCAAATTCAATTTTTAAGTGTATATAATAAATTGACTATAGCAATATCTTGAAATGGTATGCAATGAAATTATTATGAAATAGGTTCATATGATCCAAAAATCCTGTATAATAATAGAGCAAATTCAATTTTTAAGTGGATATTATAAACTGAGTATAGCAATATCTTGTAATGATATACAATGAAAATATTATGAAATAGTTTTGTATGATCCAAAAATCCTATATAATAATAGAGCAATTTCAATTTTTAAGTGGATATAATAAATTGACTATAGCAATATCTTGAAATCATATACAATGGAATTATTATGAAATTGTTTTATATGTTCCAAAAATGCTATTTAATAATAGAGCAAATTCTATTGTTACGTGAACGTTATTAATTGATTAAAGCAAAATCTTGAAATGATATACAATGAAGTTATTATGAAATAGGTTCATATGATCCAAAAATCCTATTTAATAATAGAGCAAATTCAATTTTTAAGTGGATATTATAAATTGACTATAGCAATATCTTGAAATGATATACAATGAAATTATTATGAAATAGTTTTATATGATTCAAAAATCCTATTTAATAATAGAGCAAATTCAATTTTTAAGTGGATATAATAAATTGACTATAGCAATATCTTGAAATGATATACAATGGAATTATTATGAAATAGTTTTATATGATCCAAAAATCCTATTTTATAATAGAGCAAATTCAATTTTTAAGTGAACGTTATTAATTGATTATTGCAATATCTTGAAATGATATACAATGAAATTATTATGAAATAGGTTCATATGATCCAAATATCCGATATAATAATAGAGCAAATTCAATTTTTAAGTGTATATTATTACGTTTCCGGATTGGCATAACGAAACTTTAATATTCAACAGAACACAACCTAGCATTAACAGGAAATAACAATAAATATTGAAGCAAAGAAAACTCGGTATTCTCCAAGACGTCAGTTCACGATCGCGTTCCTTCTCCGAGAACCCGCTTGACAGACCGATCGATTCGATCGTCTCCTCCCCGCCGTCGCTTGTCTCACTCGCGGCTACCAGTGAGCCATGGATCTCTTCATAGGGTGCTCGCAACAATATTATAAATTGAAAATAGCAATATCTTGAACTGATATACAATGAAATTATTATCTAATAGTTTTATATGATCCAAAAATCCTATTTAATAATAGAGCAAGTTCAATTTTTAAGTGGATATTATAAGTTGATTATAGCAATATCTGGAAATGGTATACAATTAAATTATTATGAAATAGTTTTATATGATCAAAAAATCCTATTTAATAATAGAGCATATTCAATTTTTAAGTGGATATTATAAATCGATTGTAGCAATATCTGGAAATGGTATACAATGAAATTATTACGAAATAGTTTTATATGATTCAATAATCCTATTTAATAATAGAGCAGATTCAATTTTTAAGTGGACATAATAAATTGAATATAGCAATATCTTGAAATGATATACAATGGAGTTATTATGAAATAGATTTATATGTTCCAAAAATCCTATTTAATAATAGAGCAAATTCAATTTTTAAGTGGATATAATAAATTGACTATAGCAATATCTTGAAATGATATACAATAAAATTATTATGAAATAGGTTCATCTGATCCAAAAATCCTATTTAATAATAGAGCAAATTAAATTTTGAAGAGGATATTCTAAATTGTCTATAGCAATATCTTGAAATGATATACAATGAAATTATTATGATTTAGTTTTATATGATCCAAAAATCCTATTTAATAATAGAGCAAATTCAATTTTTAAGTGGATATAATAAATTGACTATAGCAATATCTGGAAATGGTATGCAATGAAATTATTATGAAATAGGTTCATATGATCCAAAAATCCTATTTAATAATAGAGCAAATTCAATTTTTAAGAGGATATTATAAATTGACTATAGGCATATCTTGAAATTATTTCCAATGAAATTACTATGAAATAGTTTTATATGATCCAAAAATCCTATTTAATAATAGAGCAAATTAAATTTTTAGGTGAATATAATAAATTGATTATAGCAGTATCTTGAAATGATATACAATGAAATTATTATGAAATAGTTTTATATGATCCAAAAATCCTATTTAATAATAGAGCAAATTAAATTTTTAAGTGGATATTATAAATTGACTATAGCAATATCTTGAAATGATATACAATGGAATTATTATGAAATAGTTTTATATGTTCCAAAAATCCCATTTAATAATAGAGCAAATTCAATTGTTAAGTGAATGTGATTAATTGATTATAGCAATATCTTCAAATGATATACAGTGAAATTATTATGAAATAGATTCATCTGATCCAAAAATCCTATTTAATAATAGAGCAAATTAAATTTTTAAGAGGATATTATAAATTGTCTATAGCAATATCTTGAAATAATATACAGTGAAATTATAATGATTTACTTTTATATGATTCAAAAATCCTGTTTAATAATAGAGCAAATTCAATTTTTAAGTCTATATAATAAATTGACTATAGCAATATCTTGAAGTTATTATGATTTAGTTTTATATGATCCAAAAATCATATTTAATAATAGAGCAAATTCAATTTTTAAGTGGATATTATGAATTGATTATAGCAATATCTTGAAATGATATACAATGGAATTATTATGAAATAGTTTGATATGATCCAAAAATCCTATTTAATAATAGAGCAAATTAAATTTTTAAGTGGATATTATTAATTGACTATAGCAATATCTTGTAATGATATATAATGAAAATATTATGAAATAGTTTTATATGGTCCATAAATCCTATATAATAATAGATGTTAGAATCTAAGGGTTCTAACCGGGGTCCGGATGAGGGAAAGTTCAGGGAAAGTTAAGTTGACACAATTTATTTGTATTTTTTCGCTTGTCGCGCAGCGACAAGCCTTTTATTGTATAATGGTTAAAAAAATAGAAAAAATACAAAAATAAAAAATTGAAAATAAATGAAAAGTAAAAAATTTTTTATTGTCGGGCCGGGTTGCCCTATTGGCGTTGCCCTGGCTGTGGTCCTGGACCTTGATTCCTGTAACAAAGGATCGACCAGAATTAAATACGTGATTGCACGTATCGTAAACACGCTCGTCAGCTGTTCGCCTCGTTTCTCCTATGACTATCGTCGCGCTTGGAGGGGGGAGATCAGCTGTCGTTAAGCGTAATCAAGTGGACTGTATTTTATTGTTGCTCGCGAATCGTTATTAATTAAAACGATCGACGAGACTTTCGTCCTGAACAGTGGAGAATTGACTCGTAACTGTCGGAGGCTCTGTGTCGCCACGGACGGGTCACCAAATGGAGGTCGTAAAGCTCCAAGTGTGTGGATCCCGTGAGCACGCTCACCGCGCAGATCGATGTAGGTACGTCGTGCAAGGGAATTTCCTACAACGCTTTATAACTACTACACAGCGACCGATTATTTCGGGGACTGTGCAGTAAACGAATTTACAGTAGGAAATCCCAAGCAGGTCCACCCTCACTATAAAGCCTACCCGGCGACCGTTTGTACGGGGACCGTATGTGGTATTCGGCGTGAAGAGTGGGAGGCGCTTTGAACCCGAACTCCGCCGGTGGGTGTACGGTCGACTCGTTCACCAACGGGGTTTTCGGATAGGGTTCGCAGTGACCTTTGCACGGAGAGCTCTCCACGAGGCGGTAGCGAACTATCGGTAGGACCTTTGGGAGGCTCCAAAGCCGTATAGCTTTAAAGGGATTCTAGGTGCGTGCACCCTGAGCCCCTTACGTCGCGGTCGCGGCAACGACTGCAACGTACAATCAACTTCTCGCGTCCGCGGTCACGTCATGCGCTGCGTGCACTAGACCACCTCCTTCGCTTAAAGTGATTGTTCTTTTTTGAAATCTCAAATCGCTGCAACGATGAGAATTCTTTACAGAGTCCAAAATTAATTATTTCTCGCCGAGAAGCTTTTTGCTTGGTCGGTGGAGCGCGTACTTGAGGAGCGATATCGTCTGGGATCCGCTCCCGTTGGCAGTCTTCTCGTGAATAATTACCAAAATCGTCGAGCATCGACAGACGAAGACTCGGTCGCGCCTCGTCGTCGTGACGTGGCGCTGTCGAATCTGATTGTCGATCTCTTTTCAATTAACGATACGGTTCTCTCTCTCGATGCTGACGTCACTATGCCGTTTAAATGGCGTTTGAAGCGAATCTTCGCGTGAGGTCAGCGTACAAATCACGTAAACGGTCGCGGTTTTAAACTGTCTGTACGCCGAATGAACTCGGCGACAGCCTAACCATCCGGAATGTCACGTACACAAACGGATACGGGACTCGCGGCCGAGAAATAATATTTCACGGACGAACGCGAATTTAAATAGTTTTCAACATATTTAAACAATAGAGTAAGTTTAATTTTTAAGTGGATATTATAAATTGACTATAGCAATATCTTGAAATGATATACAATGAAATTATTATGAAATAGTTTTATATGATCCAAAAATCCTACTTAATAGTAGAGCAAATTAAATTTATATGTGGATATTATAAATTGACTATTGCTATATCTTGAAATGATATACAATGAAGTTAATATGAAATAGTTTTATATGATGCAATAATCCTATTTAATAATAGAGAAAATTCTATTGTCAAGTGAATGTTATTAATTGATTATAGCAATATCTTGAAATGATATACAGTGAAATTATTATGAAATAGGTTCATCTGATCCAAAAATCCTATTTAATAATAGAGCAAATTAAATTTTTAAGAGAATATTATAAATTCATTATAGCAATATCTTGAAATGATATACAATGGAATTATTATGAAATAGTTTTATATATTCCGAAAATCCTATTTAATAATAGAGCAAATTCAATTTTATGTGGATATTATAAATTGAGTATAGCAATATCTTGTAATGATATACAATGAAAATATTATGAAATAGTTTTGTATGATCCAAAAATCCTATATAATAATAGAGCAATTTCAATTTTTAAGTGGATATAATAAATTGACTATAGCAATATCTTGAAATGATATACAATGGAATTATTATGAAATTGTTTTATATGTTCCAATAATCCTATTTAATAATAGAGCAAATTCTATTGTTACGTGAACGTTATTAATTGATTATACCAAAATCTTGAAATTATATGCAAAGAAATTATTATGAAATATGTTCATATGATCCAAAAAACCTATTTAATAATAGAGCAAATTAAATTTTTAAGAGGATATTATAAATTGTCTATAGCAATATATTGAAATGATATACAATGAAATTATTATGATTTAGTTTTATATGATTCAAAAATCCTATTTAATAATAGAGCAAATTCAATTTTTAAGTGGATATAATAAATTGACTACAGCAATATCTGGAAATGGTATGCAATGAAATTATTATGAAATAGGTTCATATGATCCAAAAATCCTATTTAATAATAGAGCAAATTCAATTTTTAAGTGGATATTATAAATTGACTATAGCAATATCTTGAAATGATATACAATGAAATTATTATGAAATAGTTTTATATGATTCAATAATCCTCTTTAATAATAGAACAGATTCAATTTTTAAGTGGATATAATAAATTGACTATAGCAATATCTTGAAATGATATACAATGGAATTATTATGAAATATTTTTATATGTTCCAAAAATCCTATTTAATAATAGAGGAAATTCAATGGTTAAGTGAATGTTATTAATTGATTATAGCAATATCTTGAAATGATATGCAGTGAAATTATTATGAAATATGTTTATATGATCCAAAAATCCTATTTAATAATAGAGCAAATTCAATTTTTAAGTCTATATAATAAATTGACTATAGCAATATCTTGAAGTTATTATGATTTAGTTTTATATGATCCAAAAATCATATTTAATAATAGAGCAAATTCAATTTTTAAGTGGATATTATGAATTTATTATAGCAATATCTTGAAATGATATACAATGGAATTATTATGAAATAGGTTCATATGATCCAAAAATCCTATTTAATAATAGAGCAAATTCAATTTTTAGGTCGATATTATAAATTGTCTATAGCAATATCTTGAAATGATATACAATGAAATTATTATGAAATAGGTTCATATGATCCAAAAATCCTATATAATAATAGAGCAATTTCAATTTTTAAGTGGATATAATAAATTGACTATAGCAATATCTTGAAATGATATACAATGGAATTATTATGAAATAGTTTTATATGTTCCAAAAATCCTATTTAATAATAGAGCAAATTCAATTTTTAAGTGAACGTTATTAATTGATTATAGCAATATCTTGAAATGATATACAATAAAATTATTATGAAATAGGTTCATATGATAGAAAAATCCTATTTAATAATAGAGCAAATTAAATTTTTAAGAGGATATTATAAATTGTCTATAGCAATATCTTGAAATGATATACAATGAAATGATTATGAAATAGGTTCATCTGATTCAAAAATCCTATTTAATAATAGAGAAAATTCAATTTTTAAGTGAACGTTATTAACTGATTATAGCAATATCTTGAAATGATATAATGAAATTATTATGAAATGAAATGATCCAAAAAATCCTATTTAATAGAGCAAATTCAGTTTTAAGTATATTATAAATTATATAATATCTGATATACAATGAAATTATATGAAATAGTTTTATATGATTCAATCCTCTTTTTCAACTTTTATGGATATAATAAATTGACTATAGCAATATCTTGAAATGATATACAATGGAATTATTATGAAATTGTTTTATATGTTCCAAAAATCCTATTTAATAATAGAGCAAAATCTATTGTTACGTGAACGTTATTAATTGATTATAGCAAAATCTTGAAATTATATGCAAAGAAATTATTATGAAATATATTTGTATGATCCAAAAATCCTATTAAATAATAGAGCAAGTTCAATATTTAAGTGGATATTATAAATCGATTATAACAATATCTGGAAATGGTATACAATGAAATTATTATGAAATGGTTTTATATGATCAAAAAATCCTATTTAATAATAGAGCATATACAATTTATAAGTGGATATTATAAATTGATTATAGCAATATCTGGAAATGGTACACAATGAAATTATTATGAAATAGTTTTATATGATTCAATAATCCTATTTAATAATAGAGCAGATTCAATTTTTAAGTGGATATAATAAATTGACTATAGCAATATCTTCATATGATATACAATGGAATTATTATGAAATAGTTTTATATGTTCCAAAAATCCTATTTAATAATAGAGCAAATTCAATTGTTAAGTGAATGTTATTAATTGATTATAGCAATATCTTGAAATGATATACAGTGAAATTATTATGAAATAGGTACATCTGATCCAAAAATCCTATTTAATAATAGAGCAAATTAAATTTTTAAGTGAACGTTATTAATTGATTATAGCAATAACCTGAAATGATATACAATGAAACTATAATGAAATAGGTTCATATGATCCAAACATCCGATATAATAATAGAGCAAATTCAATTTTTAAGTGGATATAATAAATTGACTATAGCAATATCTTGAAATGATATACAATGGAATTATTATGAAATAGTTTTATATGTTCCAAAAATCCTATTTAATAATAGAGCAAATTCAGTTGTTACGTGAACGTTATTAATTGAGTATAGCAATATCTTGTAATGATATACAATGAAAATATTATGAAATAGTTTTATATGATCCAAAAATCCTATTTAATAATAGAGCAAATTCAATTTTTAAGTGGATATTATAAATTGACTATAGCAATATCTTGAAATGATATACAATGAAATTATTATGAAATAGGTTCATATGATCCAAATATCCTATATAATAATAGAGCAAATACAATTTTTAAGTGGATATAATAAATTGACTCTAGCAATATCTTGAAATGATATACAATGGAATTATTATGAAATAGTTTTATATGCTCCAAAAATCCTACTTAATAATAGAGCAAATTCAATTTTTAAGTGAATGTTATTAATTGATTATAGCAATATCTTCAAATGATATACAGTGAAATTATTATGAAATAGTTTTATATGATCCAAAAATCCTATTTAAAAATAGAGCAAATTCAATTTTTAAGTGGATATTAAAAATTGACTATAGCAATATCTTGAAATGATATACAATGGAATTATAATGAAATAGGTTCATATGATCCAAAAATCCTATTTAATAGTAGAGCAAATTCAATTTTTAAGTGGATATTATAAATTGAAAATAGCAATATCTTGAAATGATATATGTTTAAATATCGCGTTAATTCGACGTACAAGAATAGTAGAATATTATTCGTCACCCGGTATTGTTTTTCTGCGTATGTAACATACTCGAGAATGTTCGGCGCTCATGTCCGCTACGAGTAAACAAGACCGGATACAAAAACGGTCACATACGGATTTCTTCGAAACATCACGCGATCGACCAAACTACGCAGAATTTCGAGCTAACGTTTCGAAACGCGTAAAATAGAAAAGGAAAGTCAATCGAAAGATAGACAAAGACGAATTCAAATTCGTCTACAGCGCCGCTAGTCGGAGAGATTCCCCTCCGAATTTGACTACCCGTGCTGTATTGTCACTCTTGATTTGGAAACGGCAGAATTATTCCTGGTTCGACTGCTGAGCGTGTTCGGTTACCGAAGTGCTCGTGGCAGTGGTTTGATAGCGAGTGACGGACGAGCACGAGCTGCCAAAGTGAGCGCGTGAGTGGGGAGAGTCTTCCGTCACGCGGCGCTGTCGCCGTGTCTCTCGTCCGTCTCTGTCTGTGTCTATTATAGAATTTTCGTACCTTCTCTAAACTCGGGCGTTTGAACCGCTTGTTTCAAAATTGAACGTTAATTAATCGTTCGCGTGACTTTGCAGAAAACCTCGAGAACCGTGTTTTTCTGTCCTCTAATCCTATTTTGAATAGCGGACGCGTCGACCTAGAATCTTCCTGGTCGGTCGCGTAACCGAAAACAAACCGGGTAACGAATTGTTTCGGATTTAAATTAATTTTCGCATTTTAAGCGATATTTAAACAATAGAGCAAATTCAATTTTTAAGTGGATATAATAAAATGACTATAGCAATATCTGGAAATGATATGCAATGAAATTATTATGAAATTGTTTTATATGATCCAAAAATCCTATTTAATAATAGAGCAAATTCAATTTTTAAGTGGATATTATAAATTGATTATAGCAACATCTTGAAATGATATACAATGAAATTATTATGAAATAGTTTTATATGATTCAAAAATCCTATTTAATAATAGAGCAAATTCAATTTTTAAGTGGATATAATAAATTGACTATAGCAATATCTTGAAATGATATACAATGGAATTATTATGAAATAGTTTTATATGTTCCAAAAATCCTATTTAATAATAGAGCAAATTCAATTTTTAAGTGGATATTATAAATTGACTATAGCAATATCTTGAAATGATATACAATGAAATTATTATGAAATAGTTTTATATGATCCAAAAATCCTATTTAATAATAGAGCAAATTCAATTTTTAAGTGGATGTTATAAATTGATTATGGCAATATCATCAAACGATATACAGTGAAATTATTATGAAATAGTTTTATATGATCCAAAAATCCTATTTAATAATAGAGCAAATTCAATTTTTAAGTGAATATTATAAATTGACTATAGCAATATCTTGAAATGATATACAATGAAATTATAATGAAATAGTTTTATATGATCCAAAAATCCTATTTAATAATAGAGGAAATTCAATTTATAAGTGGATGTTATGAATTGATTATAGCAATATCTTGAAATTATATACAATGTTTAAATATCGCGTTATATGATCCAAAAATCATTTACAAGAATAGAGCAATATTATTCGTCAAGTGATATTATTAATTGACTATAGCAATATCTGCGTAATGTATATAATGAAAATATTATGAAATAGTTTTATATGTCCGCCATAAATCCTATATAATAATAGATGTTAGAATCTAAGGGTTCTAACCGGGGTCCGGATGAGGGAAAGTTCAGGGAAAGTTAAGTTGACACAATTTATTTGTATTTTTTCGTAAAATAGAAAAGGAAAGTCAATCGAAAGATAGACAAAGACGAATTCAAATTCGTCTACAGCGCCGCTAGTCGGAGAGATTCCCCTCCGAATTTGACTACCCGTGCTGTATTGTCACTCTTGATTTGGAAACGGCAGAGAGCAGATGGGCATACGATCCCGCTCCTCAGTATATACCAAATAGAACTGATAGTGTAGAGATTGTCGTTCTTTCGAGCCAGTTAAGAACGTGATGAAGAAGGTGCAGTGCGAGAACGGATTGGGGTCCGATCCGGTAACGCAAATACTTCCGCTACACGTTTTAACTGGAGTGAAATAGAGTCGGAAACGCAAAGAAGTGCAGTACCTAAACGGATTGGGATACCATCCGGTTCCAACGACACTTCCGTTTCTAACGAGGAATCTCGTGGGTTATTTCCGAAAGCTTCTAGTGCAGCAGTGGTAAAAACCACCTAAGACTGAGGAAAAAGGATACGTATCGTTGGACCGATCGGTCGTATCGGAAGTTTCGAGTTTGACCTACGAACCTCCCTTGACTGTCGAACGGTTAAAACCCCACCTAGACTGACCACGTGGTGTATTCCGTGGGTGGACTTGCCGCCCTCCAGTCGGTGCTAGGAATTTAAATCACGTGTCCAGCATCAGGCGACCTGCTGAAGCGGTATTTCGAAAATACGCCAACGTGTGCGTGGAATACCGCTCAAGAGCAACAGTGGAAAACGTACGCTAACCGTAAGTCGTTGTGAACGCAGACAAGGTACAGTCCCACACCGTACACGGACGGATTACGAGGACGGTAAGAAACCGAGGATTCGACAACATTTGGAGCCTTACAACCTCCATCTGTTGCCCTTTCCTACGACGGTCGAGATAACGCAGTATAGGAAGAATCGAGGTATAATCTCGTCTTCCTTAGAACTGCAATCAGCTGTTTCCCGGTTTAAAGGGAACGCACACATAAATAAATACAGTCCACCTGTTTCGCCGCGTAACGCAGCGGCAGAGAATCCCCGCTCCTGAGTGCGACAAGCACAGCTAGGAGCGCGAGAACTTCAGAACGAGACGGAAAACGTGACTAACGTTACCGTGTATTTACACCAAGTTCCGTCCTTTGTGTTACAGAGAAGAGTGACGCCAGCCGACGACTCGCCCAACGAGAGGCGGATTACCGCGCCAGACGACGAGGCGATTGACTTTTAATTTTTATTTTAATTGTTAAAAGCGGCAAACGGCCAAAGGTTCTGTTTATTTCTGTTCAATTTTCGTTCTGAATTAGTTTATTTTATTTTGATTATTACAACGTGTTCTTTAAGTTTCGTTTTGGTTCTCTTTTTTCCAAATAAACGGCGTCGTCGACAATCGACGACGCGAAAATACAATTAAACCAAACGATTTACTGTTCCTTCGTCCTACTCCTTCGTAATCCGGACACCCGTTAGACGAGGTTCTCAAATTAATATTTGAGCCCTCCATATTCTAACAAAAGGTCCTTCGAGCCGGATACGAAACGAAGTTGAGTGGACCAGGAAAAGGTGCAAGTTCTTACACGTGAGGGATACCCACGTAAGAAATCATTTCGAGCGGTTTAATCCTCGAAAATACGCAGCATGGCCGTATCACAGCAATCCCTTGAAATCGATCTCGATGACGAAATCGAAGACGTGATCGATCTATGTGGTCAGCTGAAGCGGCTAGCATCAAACCTAAGAAAATTAGGACGGGCGAAATTCTCAGAGCGACTGCTTGAGGAAAAGCTCGAGCACGGCAAGGAAACCTGGCGCGAAATACGCACCAGGTATGCAAGCGTGCGTAAACAAATTCCTCCAGCAGAAAGAGTGTCGCACGACCTCTTTAAGCTGAATTACATGAGGAGTGCGGAAGACGACTTCCAGGATTTCCAGGATTTCGTTCTTACTGAACTTGGCCGACTGAGCGCTGAGGTGAAACCAGCAGCGTCGGAAGTTCAAAGTAATATACCGATCGAGCTCCCGAAGCAACGACTGCCAAGATTCGGAGGGGATCCTCAGGAATGGGAACATTTCGAGGACCTGTTCACCTCCGGGGTCATACGAAATGCAGCGCTGTCGGATGTGCAAAGATTGCACTATCTGAATGCCTGCGTAGAGGGACCCGCACAGGCGTGTATTGCTTCGATCGAAATCGTCGGTCGAAATTTCTCCGTGGCGTGGACGAAGCTAAAAACACCTTCGGTCTCCCACGCTTGGTCACGGGAATCTGCTGGACAAGCTCCTGTTTACGAAACCAATAGATACCGGTGACCTGGCCAGTATGCAGCAGGTCACCGAGGGTTGCACACAGGCGCTCGCCGCCCTTGATAAAAAGGGCACGCCCGAACAGCAGCGGGACTGGTTACTCGCGCATTGGGCGAAGCAAAATTCTCGCCGGCGCTAGAGTTGGAATGGCAGAAAACTTTGAACCTCGCAACAGAGTATCCCACGTTTGAGGACGTGCGGAGGTTCCTTGAAATGCACTCCCGCGCACTGCTCTCTATGGATGAGAAGCGACGGGGGGCGGCCATCGCATCTGCCACACATGATAACGCACGTAGTCGAAGCTCGACTCGGGAATCGAGATCGGCCTCGCGACACGTGCGCAGCCACAATGTTGTCAAGGACAACCTTTGGGCGGGACCGCCTCGTGGCAAAAGTACCGAAAACAGATCAGCTGGGGCCACGTCAAGGACACCGTGCGCAGTCTGTACCGGACCGCACCACGTGACGACGTGCGAAAACCTCTTGCAAATGACTCCAAGCAAGCGCAGTCTATATGTAAGAAATCGTGGGTGGTGCTTACAGTGCTTGGGCGCTAACCACCACGCAAAAGACTGCAGACGCCCCATCGTCTGTACAAAGTGCAACGGGAGGCACCATCCCCTGCTGCACGTCGACGTAAGCCGGGAACCTCGAAACCAGCCGTTACCGAGAAAAGAGTACGACCATGGGGAGGGAACGAGCGAATAAGCCACGGCTCGTCGGTCTGTAAAATTCAGATCGAAATCCAGAACCTCGCGAAACACGAACACAACACAAGCCGCAACGTCACATTGCACGACGTTCGGTACAGGTGTACCGAGGCCCGTGTTGTTGGCTACGGCTCGAGTGCGAGCGTTCGGTAAATACGGTGCGTCGCGAATCGTGCGCGCATTGCTTGATCAAGGGTCCGAAACTTCCTTCATTTCTGCGAGTTTGGTTAATGACCTCCAACTCGCTCGAAGGAAAACTATAGCCACGGTCACTGGTTTGGGAGGGGATCGAACCCAAATGATCAAATACAGTGTCGGGCTGAGTCTGAGTGCGAGAGAAGGTAGGATACCGACCTGCACGGTCGACGCGTACGTCGTGCCTCGAATCACGACATACGCACCCATGTCCTGGGACACGCTCGGCTACGAAGCGCTCCGGGACCTACCTCTCGCCGACCCCGACCTCACGACCGATCAAACTATCGAAGTTTTGATCGGTGCAGACTTGTACGCACAAATTATGCGACCGGGATTCCGTCGCGTAACCGCGGAGGGTCCGATAGCCCAAGAGACTGCGTTCGGCTGGGTGATTTCCGGACCGATAAGTGCAGTGGGAAAACCCCAGAATCCAGTACGGACGCTACACTGCACCGTACTCGAATCGCTGGATAACGCGATTCGAAAATTCTGGGAAACGGAGGAAATTCCCGCGACCTCTGTGCGTACAAAGTCAGAGGAAGAATGCGAAGCATTCTATAAGAAAACCGTCGTCCGAGACGAAACTGGGAGGTTTCAAGTGCGACTTATTTAATTGCCCGAAACCGGAGGAAACGATTGGAAAGTCGTTCCACATAGCGTTTTCGGCTCTCGCAAGGTTGCGAAAGAAATTAGACACGAGCCCGACTCTCGGTAAAGAATACTCGGAGTTTTTAAACGAGTATGAGTCGCAAGGTCACATGACTCGTATCGAGCCTATTGACCGTTCTAGACTCTATATACCACACGGAGCGGTCGTCCGTACGGACAGTACGACCACCAAGTTACGGGTCGTGTTCAACGCAACCTGTAGGACGGCGGGAGGTCGCTCCCTAAACGACATCCTACACGTCGCACAGTGGTCCCAAATCGTGAAAACGTGGCCAAAACCCCAAGAAATAATTTTTCGGTATGGAGGTTTTACCTGTTGGAATCGGCAGTTTAAGGATGTCTCTTTCGGGTAGGGAAAATGAAATGAGTCATATTGTTATACCTGGATGGCAATTGCGATCCAAACTTCGGCTTCGTTAGTCAGTCGTATGTCGAGAGCGTAAGCGTCAATTCGTACCACAGAGTGAAAAGTGCATAAGTTTTTTTAGAAAACATCAATTTCAATTCTGCAAAATGGATGCTGTTCCTGGAAGTAAGTAGAACATTTCTGAGTACTAACATATTAAAAATTGTTATCCATTAATTTGTTAAACCGGTACATTCATTACTGAAAATAAAATGTAAAAGTTCATGCATGCATCGCAAACAAGTAGGCAAAAGTTGCTCATTCCACAATATCCCACTGCCATATTTGTTCAGGCTTGTATGTGATACTTTCACCTTGCAGAATTTGCAAGAATTAGCTGCAAGTTATTGCAAGTAAAGTCGTACCACCCTATTTTATAATGGAGGGTGACCGCGTTACTAAATCACGCGGTTTTTTCTTGGAAACTGTGGCAGATACAACAAATTTTTTAAAATAAATAATGTATAATTTTGGGTGGACTTATTATTAGATTTAATAAATTTTTAAATTAATGCATAAATAATTTTTCATTATTAAATATTGTATATTTTTCAATGAACCAGTTGATCTACTTCATTATTGATTATTAATCTGCATTAAACTATTTACATGAAAAATTATTTATTTCGAAAATAGTTAATAAAATTTGAGAATTCCAAACTAAAACATTTTTTCGCATTTGCCATGTAAAAGCACTAAGAATCAAATAATATGAAGGCACTGCTGTAAGCTGTAAATTGTGCCTTATACCTGCCTGACTTTATGACAGACATAAAACATTTGTGCGGTATTGCCTTTCGTTTTCTCTTCCTTTCGTTTTCATTTAGATTTTTTACTTATACAGGGTATTCGGCCACCCCTGGGAAAAATTGTAACGGGAGATTCTAGAGGCCAAAATAAGACGAAAATCAAGAGTATCAATTTCTTCACTGAGGCTTCCATAAAAAGTTATTAAAAAATTAAATTAAAAAATTTCAAATCATTCTGAAAAAATTATTTTTGGTTGCGGGGCTCAATTATAATCACTTTTGGTGAATACACATACCTCCGAAATCCGACGTGTTTTCGTGAAATATGTGTGAGCTATATCGGAGCCGCCATTTTGTTTTTTTAAATTATGACTTTTGATTCGTAATCAGCAACCTCGATAGTAACTATGTATCAAATTTCAGGTAATTCCGACATTTCTTTCGCATATGTGTGAGCTATATCGGAGCCGCCATTTTGTTTTTTTTAATTATGACTTTTGATTCGTAATCAGCAACCTCGATAGTAACTATGTATCAAATTTCAGGTAATTCCGACATTTCTTTCGCATATGTGTGAGCTATATCGGAGCCGCCATTTTGTTTTTTTTAATTATGACTTTTGATTCGTAATCACCAACCTCGATAGTGACTATGTATCAAATTTCAGGTGATTCCGACATTTCTTTCGCATATGTGTGAGCTATATCGGAGCCGCCATTTTGTTTTTTTTAATTATGACTTTTGATTCGTAATCAGCGACCTCGATAACCCCTACCTACAAATTTTTAGCTAAATTGAAGAACTCCTTCATATTATGGCCAACTTTTCGGCATTTGGGACCACTGTGCGTCGGTCCAAAATTGCAAAACGATATCACCTCGGTATTAACGAGGTGGCGTTTGTATAAATACGTGCTGGTGGCCGACATTGAGAAAATGTTTCGACAAATTCTCGTAGCACCACAGGATCGTCGATTCCAATGCATCGTTTGGAGTGCACCCGAAACCGAACAGCTAAAAGAGTTCGAGTTAAATACCGTTACATACGGAACAGCGTGCGCTCCGTACTTATCGATGCGTACCCTTCTCGAATTAAAAGAGCAGGATGGAGGAAAATTCCCCTTGGCTGCTCCGATTCTCGAGAAGGACATTTACGTCGATGACGTATTTTTGGGAGCACCAGACAAGCCCTTGCTGGAGAAAATCCGCACACAAGTGTGCGAGCTCCTGCAAGGAGGTGGGTTTAAGTTGAGAAAATGGGCAGGAAACTCGCAGCAACTATTGCGAAATATCCCCCACAGCGCTTACTCCCACGCCGTAGACCTCACCTTGTTCGAGGATTCCGAACTGAAAGTGCTCGGTCTACGTTGGATACCGTCTGGGGATTATTTTTATTTCAATCTCCAACAATTTCAACCATCGGCGTTACCGATGACTAAGAGAAATCTGTTTTCGGAGATTGCCAAGCTGTTCGATCCGCTCGGCTGGTTATCACCAGTAGTAATACGCGCGAAAATTTTGATGCAGTCCCAGTGGCTGGAGAAAATCCAGTGGGACGATCAAATCTCCGCGGGCACGCAACGAACGTGGAATACGTTTTGCGTGGATTGGAACAGCCTGAAAAATTAAAAATTCCCAGATGGATACGGTACGGAGCCGATACCGTATCCGTGGAGTTGCATGGATTCTGCGACGCCTCCTCGCCGCCTACTCCGCCGTCACGTATTTACGCGTGACGACGACGAACAATGACGTCTTTACGACATTGGTAATGGCAAAAACGCGGGTGGCGCCGATCAAAACGCAATCCATACCCGTACTGGAATTAAACGGGGCAGTACACCTCTCCGAGCTTGTGATGCACGTAAAGCGGTCCATCTCCATGAAATTGGACCGCATAATCTGCTGGACAGATTCTACGATTGCACTAGCTTGGCTGAAAATCATGCGTCGACATGGAAGGTGGTAATCGCCAACCGTGTATCAAAAATCCAGACGATGCTTCCGAACGCCGAATGGCGTCATGTTCCCACGCGCTCAAATCCCGCAGATTTAAATTCGCGAGGAGTGGAAGCCGCGGAACTTCTTCAATCGGAACTATGGATTTCCGGCCCGCCGTGGCTTCGGCGGGCGGAAGAATATTGGCCGAAAATACCCGCTTCGATCGAAACGGAAGAAGGAAAACGCGTCTCGCATACGCTCGTAGCAACTCCGAAAAAGAATGGGACTTTGTATTTCGATTTTCCCAATGGAGAAAGCTACTACGCGTAACCGCCTACTGCCTCCGGTTTCGAAGGGCGCGGGACGGAGAGCGTCGGTCCTTCGACGCCAACGTTGTCGACGCATCTGAAATACAGCGTGCAACGGAAAGAATTGCACGTTACTTGCAAAGCACGCATTTTGCAGATGAATACCAGTGCCTGAAAGGGCACCGTGAAATCCCTGCAACGTCTCCATTGAAAGGCCTAAACCCCTTCCTCGGCGACAAGGAGGTCCTCAGAGTGGGTGGAAGGTTGGAGAATGCGGCACTTGCATGGGAAACCAAACACCCGATAATTCTGCCAAAACATCATGTTTCGAACATGATAATAAGGCAATGTCATGCGGATACGCTGCACGGGGGTTTGCAATTGACCATGTACACGGTGAGACAGAAATTCTGGATCATCGGCTGTCGTAACGCGACGCGTACGGTTATCCATGGTTGCATGCGCTGCGTGAGATGGAATGCAACAGCGTCCACGCAGATAATGCAGGATTTAATCCCGGAACGCACCCGCGCGGCACGACCTTTCTCGAATTGCGGAGTAGATTACGCGGGACCCTTTCGCGTCCGCGATTCCGCCGGTCGAGATAAAACGGCCCACAAAGCTTACATAGCGGTATTCGTTTGTTTCGCTACCAGAGCCGTACATATCGAACTCGTGCACGATTACACAACGAGTGCTTTCTTGGCCGCCCTTGACCGATTCATCGCTCGCCGCGGAGTTCCGTCCTGCGTGTTCAGTGACAACGGAACAAATTTCGTCGGAGCGGATCGAGAATTAAGAGAGCATTCAGTAGTATAGCTAGGGGGATTCTAACCCATGGGGCAATGAGGGGAGCGTGCGGCGAGGGGAAGGTAGGGCGCGCGGGGGAGTGCGGCGCGGAGAACTTTAGGCGCGGGGCCTGTGGGGAGTGGAAGAGTGGTTGCGCGCACACGAGCCGTGGAGTGGGGGATGTCAGGGGATTAGTCCAGGCCGAGCCGCCGCGGAGACCTCTCCAGACCTGGTCCGCCGTCGGAAATTTTTTAAGAGGGGGGGAATGATCCCCGAAAACTTTTCATACCGAACCGAGGGAGGGGATGACCACCGAAAATTTTTTTCAACACCCACAGGCATTTTTTTTATTGTCTTTTCGGCGTTCTCGGTACGTTTGTTGAGATCTAAAAAAGAGAATTACATAATGTTCTCCTAAGAAAATATTTACAGCTAGCGAAAAAAAAAAGGAACACATCATTCGGCTCGTAAATCTATTCTTTCTATTTATTATTCTAGTACTCGTATAAATTCAGATTTTTATAGTTCACGGTGGTTAGGTTTGGTCAAACTCTTGCAAAACGCGTTATAGAAAATGGTTAATATCATTACGAAACACAAGAAATAAAAAGTTTCATACTGTATACTAAATGCGAAAATTTACTCGAAAAGTTCCTCTTTCATCCAGAGTCGAGTCGAGTCTCGCGCAACGATGCGTTTTCGCGCTTTGTCAGCGAGTACGTTATCTGCTACGTGCCTTTCGACGAAGTCGTTGCTACGCGAATATGCAATATTGTGTTCGCAACACGCTGCGTCCAACGGATTAAAATATAAATTAAATCGACGGTCCGTCCTTAGATTTATGCGAGGAGAGAATGTGGAAGACGGGTAAATAAAATTCGAGAAATAATATATGTTTTTAAATGAGACTATATTGATAGAAGAATAGAAAAAAATAATTTAAAAAAATTCCCCCCCTCCACTGCCCTACCGGGATGGCGATGACGATCCCGATGATGACCATGATAGCCGCGGTGAGGGTGTGTTGGGGGGGGGGGGTCGATGACGGCGAACGGTGCCGCGGCCGCCGCGCATCAATCCACGGTGGCGATGGTGGCGATGGTGGAGAACGCCGTCGGGGTCGCCGCATGGGCCGCAGTCGCCTAAAAGGCACCCACGGCCGACGTAACCGTGCGGCCATTTCTGGCCCCATTGGTTGTTGCGGCGGTTGTGGTGAGCCCTAGAACATACAATCATTGGGATAATATAAACACATTAAGCATTAATCAATCAAAAAAACAGTACAAAGTATTACATACCGGCGGCGGCGAGGGCCTTTGGGGCGGCGGCGGCGAGGGAGGCGGCGAGGAGGGTGGTGAGGCAGCTGGTTGGAGCCTCTGCGAATTCTAGAATATAGAAATGATATATTACTTACGATGCGATAATTGTATGAAAATAATATTGTGTACATACCTCAGACCTGCCCCACATATCGAATGCAAATGAGCTCGCTGCATCTCCTGCCTCTTGAACGTAAACCTTTATCTTGAAAGATGCATAGCTTTGCAAAGTAGGATGTCTTTGTTCTTCATGTTCTTCGAAATCTACACCCTCCTTGCACGCCTTTCGCCGAAGTCGTTGCTACGCGAATACACAATATCGTGTTCGCGATACGCTGCGTCCAACGGATTAAAATTACTTCGAACCTCTATACACAATATCGTGTTCGCGACACGCTGCGTCCAACGGATTAAAATTACTTCGAACCTCCATCATACCACTTTGAACGCGTATCGAACATCTGTCATACCACTTTGAACATCTATCGTACCACTTTGATCATGTATCGAATGTGTATTGAACCACTCTGAACATCTATCAAACGTCTATCAAACGTCTATCATACCACTCTGAACATGTATGGTACCACTTTGATCGCATATTGAACCGCTTCTACATAATAGTAATTATAACTATAGTCTTAATCTAGCGTACATCATGTGCAGGAGGTTAGGTTGTGGAGGGTGAAGAAACAAAATTTTTATATATTAAAAATTGATTATATTTATTTACGCATTTCTCTCTGGCGTTTAGACCACCAGTTGAATATTTTAAATACATTTTGCATGGCACAATGCTTTGCGTGTCTGTCACATCGTAAGGTATTAAGTGCATTTAGCTTTTTAGAGATATGGTATCCTCGTAGTCCATGTCCAGTGTCTCAATGATCACGCTCGCTCGCGCATTTTCATCGAGGAAATCCGCAAGCCACTCTCGTTTCTGCAGCCCTTTAACATATGCGATATGCGGTGCGTCATCTTCTTCATCGACAACAGCTTTCGTAATTAGCTGTTTAGCCATACTGTACGGAACGTCTCCATCTTCCCACCGTAGTCCGTGATGTTTTGCCGTCAACCACCGGATGCATGATTTGTCAGATTTCGTAAGAAGATATTGGGGCATCGAACTCCCAAATATATAATGCGAGAGAATTGTTCCTTTTCGTAGGACAGCCACTTCCTTCACGACAAATCTTCCATCAACACTGAACCCTTGCAGATCAACAAATGTTGGTACGGTCATTATCGGAACAATTTAGAGATCCGTTCACTTCAAGACAGGCGGGAGAATGCGATCTTTCTCGTAAAGCATCTCGATTTTCATGATGCAAATTTGTACGAATTCTGGCAACACGAGAGGGCAAGTAAGTAGCGTTGGGATTTAATTGATTTTGCGCACCACGTTTGTCAGCGGATTGTATTCAACCACCCGATCATGCAAAATGAGACAGTAGGCCGTAGTATTTGCTGGCACATTCTCTTTACAATCGAATTCTATGCGCACGTCCACGGTGCTATTCTTGATCGACTCATTTTGTCGCGAGCAGTCAATCACCACGAGGGGGCCAAATTGTAAAATTTGGGCAACGCTGAATAATGCCTCGTTGCAACTATGTCCGTAATACGATTTACGGAAATGCGTATACATGCTAAACAAGATGGCGTGTCTATTCTTGTCAAAGTCCAAGTTCATGTCATCGTACGGATAAAATTCCGAGTTGAGAAACAGTTTTACATTGGTCAATTTGCAGTGGTCAAAACGAGTAGCATCTTCGGTCATCACATTCTTTCGAGCAGTCTGTAGAGCAAAGAGAACATATCGCGGCTTCTCCAGCTGTGCAGCTGCCTTGACGGCCCACGAATGCTTGGTGGTGCTCTGTAAGAGAGGATACTCGTACAGATCCCACGAGCGAAAACTAATGCTCAGGTTTTGCCCACTTTCCAAAGCATGTAGCAGCGATAGCTTATTAACATCGTTTAGCGTCACATGAGGCATCCGCCATTGCACTTTAAGTAATTCAATTTCTGGTTCCAACGTTGGAGACCCAATTAGAGAATTGTTATCGTTGCGCGATCGTATTAAAATCAATTCGTGACGCGCATTAATAACCATGCGTTTGTAGTCCTCGCAAAATCCCAGCAAATATTTGAGCGGGACGCAAAAATTGAAATGATTTTTCACTACCAACTCATCGCGTCGTTTCAAGCCCCCTTCATCGGATGTCAGTGATACATAATTTTTAAGCGTGCTAGTTATTCCAACGTTTCTGTTGCGATCAATCTCCACACCATTCAGCTCATATCGAATCTCATCAAATATGAACGCCATGCAATTATTTCCCAACATCACCGTTGAAGCATCATTTGGCTTATGTATCGTCAATTTCTCCACGTAGAGGAAACTTTCACACGGCAATGTGTATAAATCTTGCTGTTGTATAGGTATTCTTATCTCATCACTGTGTCCAAACGTTGTGTTAACGTATGGGTTGTATGTGTGAGTCTCGAGCTTAACAATGCGATCATCAAACGTCGGCTTCCCTCCAATGCTTAGAATGTCAGCCATTTTCAACTTAAATGCGCACAATGAATCCCAATGATTTCAAAAATGCAATGTTTGCAGCACTGAGCCTCTTCGTTTTAGCGTACTCAGGGCTGTTGTTGTTGTTGTTGTAGACAATTTCGTTTGGAAGAAACGTGTTTCTGGAGTCGTTCAACACAAGCATCTCATTCGTTCGCACCACAGGTATTATCGTCGTCGCACGTGCAGTCTGATGGTAATCTCTTCACCTCGAAAATCCAGCAATCGTCCGTTTTGATCCACAACGCGTATCGTTAGATCCGTAATGATCCTTGCGGTGATTGGAAGGTAAATGATCTGTGCGGGCGTTTCCGATATCTTATATCCGGGCGGGACTCTCGGAGAAAATTCATGTATCGTATGTACACGCTTCCCATTGTTGTACGCGCCAGCGGTCACACTACATTCAATGCGAATAATGTTTACGCTCATGATATTAATCGGGTCGTCCAATTCGTGCCACTGCCCCGGTTCTAATTCCCGATTCGCCGAGAATCCCAACAGCGATCCAATGTTATTGGGTTTCGTAAAGTCTACGGCAAACGAGCAGTACAGCTCGCTTTTCATGGTGTTGTTGTTGGGGCGTAACACTATAGGATACATATCATTGTCACCATCATCATCGGTACCATCGAGATTTTTAGGATATCGCTCAAGTAATCGCTGCTTCAAATACTTGGCAATGGCGTCTAGTTCGTAGGAGCCGTGGGGAATCGTAATGTATTCGTGGCCAGTGTCGACGCTGTTGTTGTTGGTGTCATAGTTTGTGGTGAAGTAGAATTTATCGTTGCTCGAGTCGATGTTGTTTATTGTATGATACGTTTCAAAGGTTGTTAGACCAAGCTCGTAATCATCGTCGCTCAAATCTATGGGTGGAAAGTAGCTTACAACGAGGGTGCTACTCTTGCCAGTTAGAGTCAATGTTAACGACATATTCCGAGATACTGCTCGACTAGTACTGAAGCAGAGTGGTGGGGGACAATCCTTAAATTTGGTGCCAATCGTTTGTAGAAAGCGTAGACATAGTTGTCCACAATTGCTCTGATCATACTCCTGATAAGACGTTCGATTGTATTCAATTTTCACATCATCATCATTATCCAAATATTGTGTCAATTCCTTAGGCGGTCGAAGATTGCCAAAGCTGTCGAAGTATACAGCTCGATGCCCTCTCTTCGCATAAGCCACCCAATGAGTCCCCGGTGCCTCGACATTGTCCAAATTCACGATACCGCTCTCGTTTCGACGTACTCCTCCGGCTGGTAGCGCGTTGCGCATAAAAACACCTCTAAAGAATGGAATACGCATACGTTTTGCCAACTCATTCAATTGCATGTCGGTAGTTACACCCACAGGAATTTTTATTGTCTTTTCGGCGTTTTTTTTTTTTTGTGTTTTCGTTTCGAGATTCCCTGTCCGCGCTTGTATGGTGTCAGATAGAGTCCACGACCTTCCATGGAGCGATTATGACGCCGCATTTCCTGCAGCTGACGTTGCGCTGCCTTATTATCGTTTACCGCCTTGGCGATCCCCGCCGCTCCGCCAGCTAATGATCCGAGAACACCTAGCAGCGGGAGAAGTGGTAATATACCACCCCGTTTGGCCACTGGAAGAATCCGCTTTTGCGATGCTTTTCTTACAGTCCTTTTGCGGGGTTTTGTTTTCATTCCGATTTTCGTCTTGGCCTTCATAGCTGCCCAACAGCTGTAGCAGCTCCTCTTTCACCCAGAGTCGAGTCTCGCGCAACGATGCGTCTCCGCGCTTTGTCAGCGAGTACGTTATCTGCTGCGTGCCTTTCGCCGAGGTCGTTGCTACGCGAATATGCATTATCGTGTTCGCGACACGCTGCGTCCAACGGATTGATGCCTCGATCACCTCTAGCCAATCGTTTTGCCAGATGAGTTCCTGGACCACAAAACTGATATCCTGGGATATGTAATTCGATAGGTAGCGCGTTTATCGCTCGATTTAACAAACCACCGCCTTTCTTTACTCTCGTCGGCAACATTCGCTGCAGTTTTTAATCAGCGGTGCTGGACCGTCGATATGCGTTCGCTGCCAAGGGCGATTATAATGTTCCAGACACCGTCGATACTGCCGAACCCTCAGAATCGGCTTTTATATGCTCGGGAGTCTGTCCCACAACTGGTCAATGTGTCTGCCAAATTCGTGAAGTAGAATAATCTTTGGTATATATATCAGCTGCTCAGAGGTTATGTCTCGAATGTCGCAATTATCCGGCAGAACGAGAAGCATTTCGAATACTGAGCTGTTTTGCTTCGACGCGGACCTATAAATAGGACGCATAGTCGCTTCGATGTGTCAAAAATCATTTTCGCGGTTTGCAGCGAGGATGCGATTCGTGCGACAACCTGTGACTAGACGCGTGACAAATTTTGATGATAAATCGCAAATGATGTCCTCGAAAACAAAACGCAGACACGGTAGCATGCTGCCAAACACTATCCGCAGCCTCATTTGCGGCCCATCAAATTGCGGAAAGACCAATGTGCTGGTAAGCTTGTTGGAAAGTCCTCACGGCGTTCGCTTCGAGAACGTGTACGTGTATTCCAAGTCGTTGCAGCAGCCGAAATATCAGTATTTGGAGAATTTATTGGCTCCGATAGATGAAATTGGCTACTTCACGTTTTCAAATAACAGTGACGTCATCCCACCGAGCGAATCGCTTCCGAATTCCATTTTTATCTTTGATGACGTGGCATGCGACAAGCAAGATACGATACGAGAATACTTTGCAATGGGGCGCCATTCGAACGTTGACTGTTTCTATCTCTGTCAGACGTATGCAAAGATTCCCAAACATCTTATACGTGACAATGCAAATCTGCTGATTCTGTTTAAGCAGGATGGCAGTAACTTGAAACATGTGTACAACGATCACGTAAACACTGACATGTCTTACGAGGATTTCTGCGCTTTGTGTCGCAATTGTTGGCAACGGGAGTACGGTTTCGTGGTGATAGACAAGGATTGCGCGATGTCCAATGGACGTTATTGAAAGGGATTTAACGAGTTTGCGGTACCGTGAGGTGGTCAATCGTCATCGACACATCGGTGGAAAAGCAACGTCTGCGGCACAATGATTGATATCGATAGTCTGGAGATTAAGGATCGCGAGAGAATAGCGAGGGAAATTGCAAAAACCAGTGATTCCATTCGTAAGAAACATCAGGCTTTGAAGACTGGCAAGATGGAGGAAGATATCGCGTTGGAGAGATACTTTAAACCTGTTGTCGATCCCTTAAAACATATTGTGGAAAATACAACAGCGACAAAAGCTGACATGCCATCGCTAACGAGCACGAACGTTGAAGGGAATGAAACATTAACACATAAACCAAAAATCCAACCGAAAGGGAACACATAGCATAAGAGACATAGAAAACGATTATACACGTCATCGGAAAATTCGCTCGTAACCTCCACACCAGTTCAATCGAAGCGGAAACAACCGAATGTCATGTCAAACGATTCCCCGGTTCCGCCTGCACCAATAAATACATTTCCCGATGTACAGTCGATCGCAACCAATGCTGAAGACGTTTACGAAACTTCTGCCGATGAGTCATTTGCAACATCTATTAGGCATGAACTCCAAACATCCGAGGGGCAACAAACATTTCGCAATCATTTCGGTCCGTTGGGGCAAAAATACATGCGTGCCATCCTAAGTGGTGATAGGGATACGATCATGGATCATGTGTATGGAGTATACTTTGACAATAGTGGAACGATGCTTGGGGACAAGTCTTTCGATATGGACAAGGATGATAATATAATCATAGATGGTGTCAAATATGGAGGAACTCCCGGTCTTTATGAACTTATTTTCAAGAGAATTCCCGACGACGCCATATACACAGATGCTGATAGGCAAAAATACAAAAGTATACTACTGACAACAAATGCTCACAGACGTGGCCATAACGCACAAAATCCTATAATGGGTAACAAGGTATACAAGTATAAACATGTAATTGCGCCGCTACTACCCCGTGTATCTATCAGTAAGGCAGGGAAAGGTCTGCCGGTTCCGCATGTCATGACGGTAAATGATAACAAGATCGATTACGTGCACTGGGACGATCCCAACGAGCTGGTGGATCGACTCCGTTTGTTGGAAGCGTCGCGTCAGGCGGGTAACAACTCGCATGGCCATGAAATTCTATCGATTATCGAGGAACTCCGCGAGGTAGGCCTCATTATAAATTAAACCGCGCACCGATGATGTGCACTGTATGCGTTGAGATGCCGATCAATAAATTTGGAGTATCGCTCGAGAAGAGCGGAGCAGCTGGAATGGACTATTACAAATGGAGCGGTTTGCTTCGAAATTATATGCGAGACAATGCTCTTTGCGTGGCAGGTGCCGACTTTGATGCAAAATCACGCAAGATACGACGCGTAGCTCAGCCGACAGTTGACAGCGATGCCGTTAATAAACTATATGTGGAAAAGAGCATTAAACTTTTGAGAGAGCAGCATGAAGAATTGGAGAGGAAGCTGGTCATGTTTCAGAGAGATATGTTGACGTTGCAAAACAGCGTTCAAGAGATATCACGCGCATTGAATCCGCAGCGACAATGCGAAGGAAAATCATGCGAGACGGTTGAACGTGACCAGAATTTCCTCGAGCCGATGGGGAGCACATAATATATGTACACGATAATTATCGCATCATTCGTGTCAAAGACATCTCTGCGATCAAACATGCAACCAATATCGAAATCCGAGAGTAATGAAAGCCATAGTCTCAAGAAGCGACAACTTGTTGAGGAATTGCATGCTCCAGCTCGAAGACATTTCCCGCGGAGACACGTCATAGTGCATGGATACGATGATCTGTGGCAAGCTGACGTTGTAGAAATGCGTCTATACTCGCGATTCAACCGAGGTCATCACTATATACTCACGGTCATCGATGTGCTGAGCAAGTATGCATGGGCGGTACCGCTCAAGACTAAAGGTGGTGCTGAGGTGACTAAAGCGTTTGCAAAGATATTTAGAGATCGACATCCGAAAAATTTGCAAACCGATCAAGGAAAAGAATTTTACAACGTTGATGTGCAGAAACTCATGACAAAGCATGGCATTAATCATTATTCGACGTATTCGGTGATGAAGGCCTCCGTCGTAGAACGTTTCAATCGAACTTTGAAGAACAATATGTGGAAACTGTTTACGCTCAATGGAACCTATAAATGGGCTGATGCACTACCGCGTCTACTTGCAGAGTATAACGCACGAAAACATAGAACCATCGGAATGCGTCCTTGCGATGTTACACCTGCGATCGCCGATAAGCTGCTAGCTACAGTATACAGCAACATAAAGATCGCTGCTCCAGCGAGATTCAAATTGGGCGAGTTTGTGCGCATGAGCAAATTTAAAACCATCTTCGATAAAGGCTATACACCGAATTGGACAACGGAGGTGTTTAAAATAGCCAAAGTACAGGCAAGTAATCCCGCGACGTATCTGCTCCTCGATTCCTTTGGAAAACCTGTTGCCGGAGGATTCTACGAACATGAGCTGCAACGCGTCACAGATCCTGATGTGCATCTAGTGGAAAAGTGTTGCGTAGAAAGGGGATAAGGTGTATGTCAAGTGGTTGGGCTTTGATAAATCACACAATTCTTGGATAAATAAAAATAATGTATTGTAACATAATAATACATGGTTCAATAAAATACAATGATGCATATACATATACATGAGTGGCGACTTTTATTTTACACATTAATCCCACTATTTATATGAATGAGTTAATAAATACTAATTTCTATACATTTGCGGACAATTTGTAAACAATTTTATATTATACAATAAATTCCACTATTTATAATAAATACAATAATAATAATTTCTATTTTACAACGGTATATTATAATGTCCCCAGGGCAGAGTGTCGGTCGAATCGGGTACGATATATCGCTTGTCGTCATACGGACTTAGAGCGATTTTGGATTCCGAAATGGTGTACACTTTGTGCAATTTAGACCGTATGCATGATTGTCTGCGAACCATTTCGATCTCTTTGCGCAAACACTGCGCGTAGTCGACGAAAGTTATCGTTCTGGCTATGACGTTGGTCTTGACGCCTTTCGCCTTCTTCGTATCTTTTTTGCCGTCTACGCGAAGTGCATACATTTTCGCTCTAAGACCTATGAATTCAGTCATTATCGCACCGTTATTTTCATCCTTCATCAGCCCCGGAACCTTCTTATTTACGCGTGGCATATTATATGGATTGTCGGTAGGATAATCGCTTGTGTCGAATCTATCGATATTGTGCTTCATAGACTCGTAGATATCGTCGCACCGAATGTGATAAATAAGACTGTCAGTGTCGGTGTATAAAATTTTACAATTTTGCCCGTGTTTAGGAGACATGTACTCGTGGTGAAATTCATACAAACAAAGTTTTGATATGTCCAGAATGCACATACCCACGTATATCGGTTTGTTGAATTTCACCTCGAGTTTTCGCAATTCAACAGCTACTAAATTTTCCGAAAAAACACTTCTGCTGTTTAAATTCGGTTTCGCGATCATTGCCTCCGCGCCATATCGCCCTTCCCAATGTGTCACAAGTTTTACATCCACATGGTTTCGTACATTTTCCATAGTTTTACCGAATACTGCGTTGTTCATCAATTTGTACAAATTCTTTTCAAAGTCGTTTGTCGCGCTTGTTCTAAATCGTGTGTTGAGTTCGATGTAATCGCGAAGCCAGGGAGATTGAGCGAATTGAAGCACGCGGTGTATCTTTGTAATACGAAGACCGTGACGCGTGCACTGCTGCAGGTTGCGATAATGGATTATGTAACGCTGCTTATCGTATACCGTCGCGAGTAACTTGTCCTGCCTGCTGCCAGGTGGTTTGGCACGCGTCGGACAGAACGGCAGATCTGCATGAGCATCGTGCAGACGTTGCGGATATTCCAGATCTACCTCGAGAATGTATCCCGTGGGCGAATCGACACCGATTGAAGATACGTCAAAATTTACAACATCTTCGACCCATTGAAATTTAGCGTATGGTAGAGGCTGACACATTGCCCATCCATACAAATTGTTCACGTCAAAGTACATCAAGTACGATGACTCTTCCGATGCGTCGTAAGATGACATGTACTTGTTATTGACATGTGCGTATCTTCCGGAACATTGACTTAAGCCCCCGCGTATACCGCGTTCGATAAACATGACCATATCGATGTCTGTGAGCAATTCAAATATAATTTTGGTATGTTTTAGCATTGCATCCCATGTGAAACCAGGTAGAGTATAGTAATGCGCTGAATATAATCCGTAGCTCTTGATACAACTTTCGCGAAAATTTTCAAAAATATCTGCCAATAACAAGACATCAGTTTTCACATACAAATCGCTGTATTCGCCCAAGGTTCTAATCTCGAAACTCTGCCAGACTGTCTCGGCGTGTGCGTAATCGGTCTCTGATACAGTCTCGCCCGTTAACGAACTGTAGAATGACTCGCGCGGTGGTAAGCATGGATCCTGCAGCTTGTTGGCGCAATCAAGGTATTCATATGGAAAGACACCCTTTCGCGTCAATAAATTGAAATCTTCAGTGGATAATGTTCCAAATTGGGATCGCAAAATTTTTAATTGATCTGTGTTAAGAAAAGATGCTAATTTGTCGAGACTGGTATTTAGAAATTTGTATGAATCGATGAATCGTAATTTAATATAATTTTGCGAGTCTGATTCATCCGTATCTTCAACATGTTTTGTGAAAGAAATATATTTTTCTTTAGTTATAGGTAATACATCAATGTGACCTTCGAAAGCGGTAGCTATTTCCTCGATAATGAAATGCGAATCATAGCCGGATAAATTATGGAAAACTATGGGGATGTAAAACACATTTTTATAATTTAAATTGCACTCCGAATGTGCTGGGCCTCTGAACCGTCCGGACAGATGGCAATGATCGCGAACTCGTACATCGCTAGCCTTGAATGGTTCTTCGCAAATATGACAATGTGCTGCATTGTGAAATGTCGTCAACTGTTCGGGAGTTAAATCCAGCATGGGAACATTACTGGTAAGAATAGGTTTGGCAAAGTTTGCAAAATTTTTAAGTTCGTCGACGAACCATGAAACACAATCTGTGTCGCGGCGACATCGATACATCGACAGTGATGTATCATATGAACAATGCATATAATATGCAATGCTGTGTACATTGTGGTGTTGATATGTATGTAATTTATTATCACCCGCTTGGTTGTCCAACGTTTTTGCGATGATGCACTCCAGATCTGCATATACCACGAAAGGGAGCCGCTCCTTCCTATCGTGGTTGCTGAAATTGAGCAGATTGTCGCCTTCGCTGGGCAGCAGAATGGCGCAGTTGTTTATCTGCCCACAGTCCAGCGAATGCACCTCCAACTTCTCGGTAGATCTGAAGTAGTGCATGCATCTGTAAACCCCAAAAAAAAATTTATTTAATTTCACATATATTTCAACATTTTTTAAACATTTCATAAATTTTTTTTATACATACCGATCGCAGATGAATTTCTTGGCTTTGTGCCTGCTCAGCTGCATGCCCACCAGCCTGGACAAGTCCTTAATGCATGCAAAGTGCCCTACATCGCCGTGCTCTTGATTCGGCGTGTAAAGCAAGTTTACATGTCTATCCCTCTTCTGGCTGGTGAGGTGCAGCGGGAAGAATGTTGGCCCCTTCTTCATCTTCTCCTCGAAGCTGTAGACATTGACGGAGATGTCGTTCAGCCGTTCAAACTTCCCAATATACCCCAGAGACATTGGGAACTCAATGCCCTGGAGATTTAGGATCGACGTATACTGTGGGTATGAACCTGGACGTTCAGGATATTTTGTTGCTGGATGAAGAGCTGCGACAACTGCCCACGCGAAACATGCGTTGTCCGAGGATTGTATGCTTATTGTTGCCCTCTTCAGCATGATTTCTCGCGGCAACTTGAAGTGACACCCCGCGCGGAGTGGATTATACTTATTGACATTGACGGTCAGATTCATGATTCTCGCCAATGCCCATCCGCTGTCGCGTTCCTGGAACTCTTCCAGCGATGCCAGGGTGGATTCGACGACGCATAGCTGGTACCACTCCTGCAGATCGGATGTGTGGAAGAGTTCACAGTTTTGGGTGTTGATGCTTTTACAAGCATGCTTGTCACCTGCCACAAATTCGCCGTTGAACACCGTGTTCACTTTGAGGTTTCGATGTTTCCTCAAAGTGTCCCGAACATGCTCCAGCACAATGGTCTCTGCATCCTGGAGGAAGTTGCGCGGTTCGGATATAATTCGAATTTAGGATGACACCTGTTAATACGCGAGTATCGAACGCAGTGTGTATTTCACGCCACAAAGTCCCGTACTCGAATGTCCGGCACCTTCACGCGCGAAACGTCTGCGCACCAAATGTTTCAATCCTTCGAGTCGCGCGATTCGAGCAACCAACGATTGTCGAACACCGATCGATAATCGCGGGCGTTTCACGCGGCTGTGTTCTTCCAAAGATTCGATACACTCGTTGCACCGTTCTTCCCACGCGAGGTAATCTTCCTGCGAAATCAATCGTTCGGATTGATCCAACAATTGGCGTTCTACTTGTGCGAATTGTTCCATGATTGTAAATGGAATGTAAATGGAATGTAAATGTAAATGTAAATGTAATATCCTTTTTTTCAATGCAACACGTTGTAACTATTTCAGGCCTTGTGCAGTTTAAAGCGTGCTTTTATACGAGCACAGCGATTTGGTATCTCTGCCTAACTCTTTCGGTGTCTCTCCCCCTCCCTCAAATGCATTGCATGCCAACATGGTTCTATGCAGTTTCTGCTGATATCGCATAATTCTTTCCATGATATTATATTACATTCAACACGTGTCGAGACTTTTATCCTTGGAGGCCCAAGTTACATGCAATCGCGCGATATGCTGCGATGTTAAGATTGAACAAAAGCATTATGGGGGGGAAAAATGGTAGCTTTAGAATAAAATGTGGTGGGGATTGCACCTCTATTTAAGCCGTCTCCCCGGACGCTATTCCATCAATCGCTCAGTAGCTTCGCTGAATTTTCGACGGAACAAATAGTGCTCAGAAAAACAATGTGTAGTACCAGTGGCGTGGGCTATTACGTTCCAATCAGGCAAGATGATGGTGTATCTCCATGCAAGGAGAATACATTTAACAGGTAAAATTTCATAATTTTTTATTTATTTATTTATTTATGTTTTTTCATGAAAAGTAGTATAGCTATGGGGATTCTAACCCATGGGGCAATGAGGGGAGCGTGCGGCGAGGGGAAGGTAGGGCGCGCGGGGGAGTGCGGCGCGGGGCCTGTGGGGAGTGGAAGAGTGGTTGCGCGCACACGAGCCGCGAAGTGGGGATGTCAGGTGTTTAGTCCTGGAGGAGCGGCCGCGGAGACTTCTCCAGACCTGGACGGCCGTCGGAAATTTTTTATTAGGGGGGGAATGATCCCCTAAAACTTTTCATACCGAACCGTGGGTGGGTATGACTCCGAAATTTTTTTTTTCTAGACCGACAGGCATTTTTTATTGACTTTTCGGCGTTCTCGGTACGTTTGATGTGATCTAAAAAATAATTAAATAATTTTCTCCTAAGAAAATATTTGCAGCTATCGATAAAAACAACACATCATTCGGCTCGTAAATCTATTCTTTCTATATATTATTCTAGTACTCGTATAAATTCAGATTTTTATAGTTCACTGTGGTTAGGTTTGGTCAAACTCTTGCAAAACGCGTTATAGAAAATGGTTAATATCATTACGAAACACAAGAAATAAAAAGTTTCATACTGTATACTAAATGCGAAAATTTACTCGAAAAATGCAGTTCCTCTTTCATCCAGAGTCGAGTCTCGCGCAACGATGCGTTTTCGCGCTTTGTCAGCGAGTACGTTATCTGCTACGTGCCTTTCGACGAAGTCGTTGCTATGCGAATATGCAATATCGTGTTCGCGACACACTGCGTCCAACGGATTAAAATATAAATTAAATCGACGGTCCAGCCTTAGATTTATGCGAGGAGAGAATGTGGAAGACGGATAAATAAAATTCGAGAAATAATATATGTTTTAAATGATACTATATTGTTACAATAGAAGAATATATTGTTTTTTTTTAAACGTCGAATCTTAGCATTATGCGAGGAGATAAGGTGGAAGACGGGTGAAATAAAATTGGAGAAATAATATATGTTTTAAATGAAAAAAAATACAAAAATAAAAAAAAATTAAAATTAAAAAATAAAAAAAATTATTCCTCCGGCTTAGGAGGAGGCGGAGGCGGCGGTGGCAGTGGCGGCATTATGCGCGGCGGCCTTAGAGGCCCATCGAAGGTTGGAAATGGCAGCCGCATCCGAGGCCACCGGATACCTGGAAAGTGGTGTAATAACATTTCCGCCCGCTCGCGCAAGTTCGCCGGCGGCGATGGTGTATCCTGTGGCGTCGGTGTCTCCGGCTGCGTCGGCGTTGTAGGCGGCGATGCCGGTGGCGTCGGTGTCTCCGGCTGCGTCGGCGTTGTAGGCGGCGGAAACGGATCGTTCTGGAACCCACAATAACTGATATAATATGCACACGTAATAAATGCCATAAACATTGGTATGTACATACCTCCTGATTATTACGCAGGGGCAATCCTTCGAATGCCGGAGTCATTCGTGTAATGACCATTTTATTCGAATGTCTTCGAATGTCGACTGAGAACTGATCTCGCTGCATCTCCAGGCTCATGCATGTAAACGTATATATCTCGAAAAATGCATACCTTGCAAAATAGGATGTCTTTGTTCTTCGAAAGCGTTTGTTAACCCTCTCCATTCTTCCTCGCATGTATCATTGCCTAAGCCGTATCACTTCTCCTTCTTCTTTGAACCGATTATTCGGCTACTCCATATCATTGCCTAAGCCGTATCACTTCTCCTTCTTCTTTGAACCGATTATTCGACTACTCCATATCAGTTGTTGCAAAGTAGGATGTCTTTGTTCTTCATGTTCTTCGATTTTGTTGCAGCACGTTAACAAAAGTTTTAAATTTTGTCCTTACTTCTGCAGTTTGATAGAGCCGCGGATACACATAGCTTACACACGGCTCAAGATTAAATAAAAAAATTCCTCTTTCATCCAGAGTCGAGTCTCACGCAACGATGCGTTTTCGCGCTTTGTCAGCGAGTACGTTATCTGCTGCGTGCCTTTCGCCGAAGTCGTTGCTACGCGAATATGCAATATCGTGTTCGCGACACGTTTAAAACTATCATACCTTTAATAACTCTGAATAGTAGAAGAAGATTTTTTACGTATAACATTGACGAGCATTATGGGCGCGGGGAAAGAAATTAGATGCCTTTAAAATATGATATATTTATTAAAGCAACAAATGATTATAAAACATTACTTTTATGGATCCATGAATTGTGCGAGTTATCGAGTCCTAGCCATTTTACGTATACATTGTTCCCCTTCTTACGTAATACTTTTTCAACCAGATACACGTCGGAATTAGCAACTCGTTGCAACTCGTGTTCGTAGAATCCTCCGGCAATTGGTTTTTCATAAGCATCTTTCAGCAGATACGTTGCAGGATTAGTTTTCTGTACCTCGGCGATTGTAAATATTTCAGTGCTCCAATTCGGTGTGTAACCTTTTTCAAAAATTATCTTACATTTGCTCACGCGTACCGCATCTCCCACTTTGAATCGTGCGGGAGCGGCAATCTTTACATGACTATACACCGTTGTTAAGAGCTTAGCGGCGTTTGTTGGTGTAACGTCAATTGGTCGCATACCAATAGTTCGATGCTTTCGCGCGTTGTACTTTTGATACGAGATGTTGAATCGAGTCGATCCATTTGTAATTTCCATTAAGGGTAAACATTTTCCACATGTTGTTTTTGAGCGTACGATTAAACCGCTCAACGACTGATGCTTTCATCACTGAATACGTTGAATAATGATTTATGTTGTATTTTGACAAAAGTTTTTGCACATTTGCGTTGTAAAATTCCTTTCCTTTGTCGGTCTGCAAATTTTTTGGATACCTTCCGCCGTCTCGGATTATCTTCCCGATCGCAGTAGAAACCTCAGCTCCATTCTTGGTTTTGAGGGGTATAGCCCACGCATGCTTACTCAGCACATCGATAACAGTGAGTATGTAATGGAAGCCTCTGTTATACCGAGTGTAAGGACGCATCTCGACCACGTCCGCTTGCCATAGATCGTCGTATCCATGTACTATGACGCGTCTTCGGGGAAAATGTCTTCTCGCCGGAGCATGCAATTCTTCCACACGACGCCGTTTCTCAATACTGGGAGTTTTCGTTTTCTCAGCCATGTATGACTCGCCACTGATGCCAAGACTTGACGTACACGTCTTATTAAACATCAAATCGACCTTCAAACGCCCCCCAACGTCTCGACGTCACAACGTCCCAACGTCCCCAACGTCCCAACGTCCCCAACGTCCCCCCACGTTCCAACGTCCCAACGTCCCAACGCCCCCAACGTCCCCCACGTTCCAACGTCCCAACGTCCCCAACGTCCCCCACGTTCCAACGTCCCAACGTCCCCAACGTCCCCAACGTCCCCAACGTCCCAACGTCCAGCTATTGATGTATTTGATTTCGAAATTCGATAATACCCCTCTCCAATTGATTCAGCTGATCTTTCAAGCTCTGAACGTAATCTTGGAATATGATCATCTTCTTGTCGAATTCATCTTGCCGATTTTGTATAATTGTCATGTTTTCTTGGAAGTACAGCTTGTTGATAGCATCGCCATCCTCTACAGGTGGTGCTACCCGTCGAATCTTGCGCGACTTTGCATCGTAATTGGCACCAGCAATACAAAGAGCATTGTCACGTACATAGTTTCTGACTACTCCATTCCAGCGATAGTATGATTCCACTGTTCCAAACAATGACCCGAACTTGTTGATTGGCATTTTGATATCGATTGACAGCATCGTCAAAAGTGCAGGCTAATTTATAATGAGTTCTGCCTCGCGAAGCTCCTCGATAATCGATAACATCTCATTGTTATGTGCATTGTGACCGGCTTGACGCGAAGCCTCGAGCAGTCGAAGCCGATCTACGAGTTCGTTGGGATCGTTCCAATGAACATAATCAATCCTGTTGCTAGTTAATCTCATGGAGCTTGGTATGCCCTTTCCAACTTTTTTATCTTTCAATAATGGCTTGATTACATAGTTATACTTGTATCCTTTATTGCCTAATGTTTTACCGAATCATGTTTGTACTTATGCGCACTCGTGGTCAGCAGTATGTCCCTATATTTGCGTTCATCAGCCTCAGTATAAATGTTGTCATCTGGAATTTTCTTAAATATCAATTCATAAAGGCCGGGCGTACCAGAATATCGTATGCCATCGATAATTATGTTATCGGCATTGTCCACGTCAACACGTTTATTATCAAGCATCGGTCCATCACTGTCGAGATAAACACCGTACACATGATCCATACCATCCTCCACATCACCGCGTAATACAGGCGCGATGTATTTTTGACTCAGTGAACCTAGGTGATTCCGCAACGTTTCTTCACCTTCCGAAGTTTGCAGCCGACTTCGAACAGACGTCGACCAACTTCTTTTGGGACTTTCACAAACATCTTCGTGTGCTAAGCTTTTTGGACTATCAAAAACATCTTCGTTTGCTAAGCTTCTTGTTGCTGGTACTGGCTTAATCGGTATAGAGGCCATCGGATTCATATCGGGTAAACTGCTTAATCTTGCTGAGCCTTTTATTGTTGGTACTGTCCTAATCGATGTAGAGACCGGTGTAGAGGTCATCGGATTCACGTCGAGTAAACTGCTTAATCTAGGTGTTTTTATTTGTGATGGTTTTGGAAGATTTAGCCATAAATGTGATTGTGTTTTATCCGATTCCTTGATATTTGACGTGAACAATGGCCCTCTTCCGATATCTGTATTATTGTGTACATCATAATTTTTTAACGTGTTGTTGGCAATTGCATTCAGCGGCTCAGTAACAGGCTTAAAGTGTTTTTCCAGTGCAATCTCTTCCTCCATTTTACCAGTTTTCAATTCACGATACTTTCTACGAATCACATCGCTCGTTCTTGCAATCTGTTTTGCTATCCTTTCACGATCTTCAATATTGCTGCTGCTGCTGCTCATGTTGGAACACTGCTTTGTCAACGTATAGGAAGTAACTGGACATGTTACGATATTGCAAAGTCATTAAATCCTTTTCTATAGCGACCATTCCATAATGCACTGTCTTTGTCAATCACTACAAATCCATATTTTTCTTGCCAGCAGGCGCACAGTGTGACATGACATGTCGGTGTTTACATGATCGTTGTACACATGTTTCAGATTAGTACCATCTTGTTTGAACATGATCAGCAGGTTCGCGTTGTCGCGTATCAGATGCTTCGGTATCTTCGCGTATGTCTGACAAAGATAGAAACAGTCAACGTCCGAGTGCCTACCCATTGCAAAGTATTCTCTTATCGTGTTTTGCTTATCGCATGCCACGTCATCAAAGATAAAAATGGAATTCGGAAGTGCCTCGCTCGACGGAACGACGTCGCTGTTATTCGAAAATGTAAAATAACCAATTTCGTCTATCGATGAGAATATATTTTCTAAATATTGATATTTCGGTTGTTGTAACGATTTCGAGTACACGTATATGTTTTCGAAACGAACGCCGTACGGACTTTCTAACAAACTAATCAACACGTTCGTTTTACCACAATTCGATGGACCGCAGATTATACCGCGTATAGAGGTCGGCAGCATATTTCCATGTTTGCGCACCTCTTTCTCAGACTGTGTCTTTTTGTCTACATTAGTCACTTTGATCATAGGTGATTGGCGTACGAACTGCATATTTTTATCGGGGTGCTATACGAATGAAGATCCATTCGAGAGAGCTGGTCTATTTATAGCGATGCATAGAGCTGGAACGATCAGTGTTCAAATATAGCCTGTCGAGTCAGCAGAATGCACATTGACAGTCCACCACCATTGATAAACAACTGTGGCGAATGTCAACAAAAATTGAAAAGGTCTATTAAATCGCGTTATAAACACACTTCCGATTGAATTACATATTCCAGGTTATCAGTATTGTGGTCCTGGGACACATTTAGAGAAACGCTTGGCGCGAGGCGATCAAGGTATCAATCCGCTGGACGCCGCGTGCCGCGAGCATGATATAGCGTATTCGCAAAATAACGATCTCGGAAAACGACACGCGGCCGACAACATCCTAGCAGCGAAAGCGCGAGAACGCATTACCGCGAGAGATTCCAGTCTCGGGGAAAAGGCTGCCGCTACAACCGTTTGGGCGGCTATGAAGGCTAAGACAAAATTCGGTATGGGTTTGAAAAAGAAAAAGAAGAGTGGTTCGAAGAGACGAATACTTCCCATGGCAAAACGTGGCGGTATCCTACCGATTTTACCATTATTGGGGTTCTCGGCTCATTGGTCGGAGGGGCGGCAGGAGTCGCGAAGGCTGTGAACGATAAGAAGGCAATGCAGCGTCAGCTGGAAGAAATGAAACGTCACAATCTCGCCATGGAAGGTCATGGACTTTATCTCGCGCCGTACAAACGCGGGCGGGGAGTCTCAAAGAGAAAAAAAACGTCAAAATTAAAATGCCTGAAGGCGTAACCACCAACATACAACTACAGCAACTCGCAAAGCACATGCGTATTCCATATTTCAGAGGTATTTTTATGCGCAATACTTTACCAACAGATGGGGTACGCAGGAACGAGAGCGGAATCGTAAATTTGGATACTGTTGAAGGACCAGGTACTCATTGGGTGGCGTACGCAAAACGGGGAACATGTTCCATATATTTTGATAGTTTTGGCAATCTTCAGCCGCCGAGGAACTGATACAATATTTGAAGAATAGCGTAATCGAGTATAATCACATGCCTTATCAGCGCTATAATCAAAGCAATTGTGGACAGCTATGTTTACAGTTTCTGCAGTCGGTTGACAATCAATTTAAGGACAGTCATTGCTCACCTTAACTCCAGTATCCGTTTGAACATGTCGCTGACGTTAACGCTCACCGGTCAAAGTAGCATTCTCGCAGTAATAATAAATTTTACTACGATAACGATGATAAGGAAATCATTATTCCCGAGGGATCTTATGAGCTGGACGACATTCGCATGTATTTGCAACGATCGCTTTCGCAGGGTAATGAAGGGAACCCCCCCATGATGCTTAGAGCCAACAACAATACGATGAAGAGCGAAATCAAGTGTGATTACAGCATAAATTTTACCAAACCCAATACTATCGGCTCGTTGCTGGGGTTTTCGACGAATCGGGTGCTACAACCACGGAAATGGCACGAATCGGATGCACCAATCAATATAATGAACGTAAATATTATTCGCATTGAATGCAACGTGACGGCTGGTGCTTACAGCAATAACAAGTGCGTGCACACGATACATGAGTTTTCGCCTACCGTTCCACCTGGATATAAGATATCGGAAAGACCAGCACAGATCATTTACCTCCCAATCACTGCGCGAAGCATTTCGGATTTAACGATTCGCGTTGCGGATCAAGACGGTCAATTGCTCGATTTTCGATCACCGTTCGACTGCATGTACGGAGACAACGGCTGTAGTAGGAGATGCTTGTGCTGAACGAAGCGGAGCAGGTGAAACAGACAACACGTGAAAACAAAGAGAAGACAATTCAATCGTCGGCGCACCTCACTGTCTCGAATATCGACTGTCTAAAACCATCAGGCGAGAAGGCAATTCGATCACCCGCGAAACTCACCGCATCGAATATTGAATTTCTGAAATCGTTGGGTTTTGTTGTACGAAATGGCTAATATCTTAAACATTGGAGGCAAACCGATCTTTGACGACAGCATCGTCAAGATGGAGACTCATACGTACAACCCATACGCCAACACAACGTTTGGACACAGCGATGAGATACGAATACCTATACAACAGCAGGATTTATGCACGTTGCCAAGCGAGAGCTTTCTATACGTTGAAGGAAGATTCACAGTAAAGAAGCCAAACAAGGAGTTGGAAGCATATCTCGGAAATAATTGTGTTGCGTTTATGTTTGATGAAATTCGATATGAACTCAATGGTGTGGAAATCGATCGTAACAGAAACGTTGGAATAACAAGTACCATCAAAACCTTCGTGTCCTCAACATTTGATAAATCGTTAATTTTACGGAATGCAGGATGGGTCACACAGTCAAACATACCGACAGGTTACTTTAACTTTTGCGTACCGCTAAACATGTTGTTGGGTTTTTGCGAAGATTACAAGCGTATAGTAATCAATGCTCGTCATGAGCTCATTCTTATACGCGCTCGCAGCGATAACAACAGCGTCGTTGCAAATTCCGCGCTGGAGCCAGAGATCGAATTACTAAAGATACAGTGGCGAATGCCTCGCATTATACTGAACGATACGAATACACTATCGATGTTGCGGATTTTGGAAAACGGGCAATACCTAAGCATGAGTTTTCGTTCGTGGGACCTGTACGAGTACCCATTATTGCAAAGTACAACTAAACATTCGTGGGCCGTTAAAACTGCAACTCAGCTGGAGAAACCGCGATACGTAATTTTTGCGCTGCAGACTGGTCGAAAGAACATCATGTCTCAAGATGCGAGCAACTTCGATGCATGTAACTTGACCAACGTGAAACTTTATCTAAACTCTGACTTTTATCCATACGATGACTTGAATCTCGATTTTGATAAAAACAGATATGCTATTCTTTTTGATATGTATGCACGTTTTCGTAAAGCTTATTACGGATACGACTGTTACGAAACGCTTTGCAACAGAGACAACTTTTCGTTGTATGGACCATTTGTAGTAATCGATTGCTCGCGACAGAACGAATCAATCAAGAGCGCAACCGTAGATGTGCCAATAGAATTTGATTGTAAAGAAAACGTACCAACAAATACTACTGCGTATTGTCTTATTTTGCATGATCGTGTCGTCGAATACTATCCACTGTCCAACGTTGTGCACAGAATCACATAAATTGCAGCATCAGCAGTATCTGTAGTATTTAAGAGCTGGGCACATCATATTGCGGTATAGTTTCAAAGATATTGTTGCGATGGTACCAACGTTTGTTGACATACAAGGATTCGTCCACAACGACAAGTTTGTCGTAAAGGAAGTTGCAGTGCTGAGAAAAGGAAGCATTATCGCACACTATATATTCCAAAGTCCATTTACTTGGAGTGCGTTGTCTGTAGCCGATAAATCCCAGGCTGCTTGGCTGACGAAGAACGTCCATGGATTGTCATGGAATGAGGATGGTTTCGTTCCACACCACGAAGCAAAACAATTGATTACAGCGGCAGTTGTGGGTGACGATCCAAGTACTCTCGTATATGTGAAAGGATCCCAAAAACGAGACTGGTTGGTAGATTTGGTGGAGGAACATGTGCCAATCGAGACCATGGATGCTGTATATGAAGATATCGGGCGTTTAGAAGAACTTGATAGCGATAATACATTTCGATGTAGCATCCATGAAAAGGATTGTTTTTTCCAAAAAAAAAGAAAGATTTGCGCATTACAAAATGTATTCAAATTATATAATTGGTGGTTAAAAAATCAGAAATAAATGTATTTTTCAAAACAATTTACATCATTAAAAAGAGATCTAATTTCTTTCACCTCCTTCGTACACGGTCCAGCCTTAGATTTATGCGAGGAGAGAATGTGGAAGACGGGTAAATAAATAAAATTGGAGAAATAATATATGTTTTAAATGATATTATATTGTTACAACAATGATGCATATACATATACATGAGTGGCGACTTTTACACATTAATCCCGCTATTTATATGAATGAGTTAATAAATACTAATTTCTATACATTTTGCGGGCAATTTGTAAACAATTTTATATTATACAATAAATTCCACTATGTATAATAAATACAATAATAATTTCTATTTTACAACGGTATATTATAATGTCCCCAGGGCAGAGTGTCGGTCGAATCGGGTACGATATATCGCTTGTCGTCATACGGACTTAGAGCGATTTTGGATTCCGAAATGGTGTACACTTTGTGCAATTTAGACCGTATGCATGATTGTCTGCGAACCATTTCGATCTCTTTGCGCAAACACTGCGCGTAGTCGACGAAAGTTATCGTTCTGGCTATGACGTTGGTCTTGACGCCTTTCGCCTTCTTTGTATCTTTTTTGCCGTCTACGCGAAGTGCATACATTTTCGCTCTAAGACCTATGAATTCAGTCATTATCGCACCGTTATTTTCATCCTTCATCAGCCCCGGAACCTTCTTATTTACGCGTGGCATATTATATGGATTGTCGGTAGGATAATCGCTTGTGTCGAATCTATCGATATTGTGCTTCATAGACTCGTAGATATCGTCGCACCGAATGTGATAAATAAGACTGTCAGTGTCGGTGTATAGAATTTTACAATTTTGCCCGTGTTTAGGAGACATGTACTCGTGGTGAAATTCATACAAACAAAGTTTTGATATGTCCAGAATGCACATACCCACGTATATCGGTTTGTTGAATTTCACCTCGAGTTTTCGCAATTCAACAGCTACTAAATTTTCCGAAAAACACTTCTGCTGTGGAAATTCGGTTTCGCGATCATTGCCTCCGCGCCATATCGCCCTTCCCAATGTGTCACAAGTTTTACATCCACATGGTTTCGTACATTTTCCATAGTTTTACCGAATACTGCGTTGTTCATCAATTTGTACAAATTCTTTTCAAAGTCGTTTGTCGCGCTTGTTCTAAATCGTGTGTTGAGTTCGATGTAATCGCGAAGCCAGGAGATTGAGCGAATTGAAGCACGCGGTGTATCTTTGTAATACGAAGACCGTGACGCGTGCACTGCTGCAGGTTGCGATAATGGATTATGTAACGCTGCTTATCGTATACCGTCGCGAGTAACTTGTCCTGCCTGCTGCCAGGTGGTTTGGCACGCGTCGGACAGAACGGCAGATCTGCATGAGCATCGTGCAGACGTTGCGGATATTCCAGATCTACCTCGAGAATGTATCCCGTGGGCGAATCGACACCGATTGAAGATACGTCAAAATTTACAACATCTTCGACCCATTGAAATTTAGCGTATGGTAGAGGCTGACACATTGCCCATCCATACAAATTGTTCACGTCAAAGTACATCAAGTACGATGACTCTTCCGATGCGTCGTAAGATGACATGTACTTGTTATTGACATGTGCGTATCTTCCGGAACATTGACTTAAGCCCCGGCGTATACCGCGTTCGATAAACATGACCATATCGATGTCTGTGAGCAATTCGAATGTAATTTTGGTATGTTTTAGCATTGCATCCCATGTGAGACCAGGTAGAGTATAGTAATGCGCTGAATCTAATCCGTAGCTCTTGATACAACTTTCGCGAAAAATTTTCAAAAATATCTGCCAATAACAAGACATCAGTTTTCAAATACAAATCGCTGTATTCGCCCAAGGTTCTAATCTCGAAACTCTGCCAGACTGTCTCGGCGTGTGCGTAATCGGTCTCTGATACAGTCTCGCCCGTTAACGAACTGTAGAATGACTCGCGCGGTGGTAAGCATGGATCCTGCAGCTTGTTCGCGCAATCAAGGTATTCATATGGAAAGACACCCTTTCGCGCCAATAAATTGAAATCTTCAGTGGATAATGTTCCAAATTGAGATCGCAAAATTTTTAATTGATCTGTGTTAAGAAAAAGATGCTAATTTGTCGAGACTGGTATTTAGAAATTTGTATGAATCGATGAATCGTAATTTAATATAATTTTGCGAGTCTGATTCATCCGTATCTTCAACATGTTTTGTGAAAGAAATATATTTTTCTTTAGTTATAGGTAATACATCAATGTGACCTTCGAAAGCGGTAGCTATTTCCTCGATAATGAAATGCGAATCATAGCCGGATAAATTATGGAAAATTATGGGGATGTAAAACACATTTTTATAATTTAAATTGCACTCCGAATGTGCTGGGCCTCTGAACCGTCCGGACAGATGGCAATGATCGCGAACTCGTACATCGCTAGCCTTGAATGGTTCTTCGCAAATATGACAATGTGCTGCATTGCGAAATGTCGTCAACTGTTCGGGAGTTAAATCCAGCATGGGAACATTACTGGTAAGAATAGGTTTGGCAAAGTTTGCAAAATTTTTAAGTTCGTCGACGAACCATGAAACACAATCTGTGTCGCGGCGACATCGATACATCGACAGTGATGTATCATATGAACAATGCATATAATATGCAATGCTGTGTACATTGTGGTGTTGATATGTATGTAATTTATTATCACCCGCTTGGTTGTCCAACGTTTTTGCGATGATGCACTCCAGATCTGCATATACCACGAAAGGGAGCCGCTCCTTCCTATCGTGGTTGCTGAAATTGAGCAGATTGTCGCCTTCGCTGGGCAGCAGAATGGCGCAGTTGTTTATCTGCCCGCAGTCCAGCGAATGCACCTCCAACTTCTCGGTAGATCTGAAGTAGTGCATGCATCTGTAAACCCCAAAAAATTTATTTAATTTCACATATATTTCAACATTTTTTAAACATTTCATAAATTTTTTATACATACCGATCGCAGATGAATTTCTTGGCTTTGTGCCTGCTCAGCTGCATGCCCACCAGCCTGGACAAGTCCTTAATGCATGCAAAGTGCCCTACATCGCCGTGCTCTTGATTCGGCGTGTAAAGCAAGTTTACATGTCTATCCCTCTTCTGGCTGGTGAGGTGCAGCGGGAAGACTGTTGGCCCCTTCTTCATCTTCTCCTCGAAGCTGTAGACATTGACGGAGATGTCGTTCAGCCGTTCAAACTTCCCAATATACCCCAGAGACATTGGGAACTCAATGCCCTGGAGATTTAGGATCGACGTATACTGTGGGTATGAACCTGGACGTTCAGGATATTTTGTTGCTGGATGAAGAGCTGCGACAACTGCCCACGCGAAACATGCGTTGTCCGAGGATTGTATGCTTATTGTTGCCCTCTTCAGCATGATTTCTCGCGGCAACTTGAAGTGACACCCCGCGCGGAGTGGATTATACTTATTGACATTGACGGTCAGATTCATGATTCTCGCCAATGCCCATCCGCTGTCGCGTTCCTGGAACTCTTCCAGCGATGCCACGGTGGATTCGACGACGCATAGCTGGTACCACTCCTGCAGATCGGATGTGTGGAAGAGTTCACAGTTTTGGGTGTTGATGCTTTTACAAGCATGCTTGTCACCTGCCACAAATTCGCCGTTGAACACCGTGTTCACTTTGAGGTTTCGATGTTTCCTCAAAGTGTCCCGAACATGCTCCAGCACAATGGTCTCTGCATCCTGGAGGAAGTTGCGCGGTTCGATATAATTCGAATTTAGGATGACACCTGTTAATACGCGAGTATCGAACGCAGTGTGTATTTCACGCCATAAAAGTCCCGTACTCGAATGTCCGGCACCTTCACGCGCGAAACGTCTGCGCACCAAATGTTTCAATCCTTCGAGTCGCGCGATTCGAGCAACCAACGATTGTCGAACACCGATCGATAATCGCGGGCGTTTCACGCGGCTGTGTTCTTTCAAAGATTCGATACACTCGTTGCACCGTTCTTCCCACGCGAGGTACTCTTCCTGCGAAATCAATCGTTCGGATTGATCCAACAATTGGCGTTCTACTTGTGCGAATTGTTCCATGATTGTAAATGGAATGTAAATGGAATGTAAATGTAAATGTAAATGTAATATCCTTTTTTTTCAATGCAACACGTTGTAACTATTTGAGGCCTTGTGCAGTTTAAAGCGTGCTATTATACCAGCACAGCGATTTGGTATGTATGCCTTACTCTTTCGGTGTCTCTCATACTCCCTCAGATGCATTGCATGCCAACATGGTTCTATGTAGTTTCTGCTTATATCGCATAATTCTTTCCATTATATTATATTACATTCATCACGTGTCGAGACTTTTATCCTTGAGGCCCAAGTTACATGCAATCGCGCGATATGCTGCGATGTTAAGATTGAACAAAAGCATTATGGGGGGAAAAAATGGTAGCTTTAGAATAAAATGTGGTGAGGATTGCACCTCTATTTAAGCCGTCTCCCCGGACGCTATTCCATCAATCGCTCAGTAGCTTCGCTGAATTTTCGACGGAACAAATAGTGCTCAGAAAAACAATGTGTAGTACCAGTGCCGTGGGCTATTACGTTCCAATCAGGCAAGATGATGGTGTATCTCCATGCAAGGAGAATACATTTAACAGGTAACCTTTCATAATATTTTATTTATTGAGTTATGTTTTTTCATGAAAAAGGTAATTTTCATGATTATGCTTTTTAGGCCACGCCAACCATCGCGTGTCATGGTCAGAAGATACGCATTAACATCCACGGGCTGCAAATATTTGGAAATTGGAATCAGCGTAGGACCTACAGCCGATGTAGAAATTCTTCTCGGTGATAATCGTGGGAATCATCTTAGAATACCATGGCATACATGGATCTCACTATTCGACTGCTGTACAACCATCGAAGAACGTGCACAATTGCCTGGATCATCATTGATGCAGATTAATGAATTAACGGTGGAATTTTGTCGGATGTTTGATTCGTCGATTGTAAAGATGACAATTGATAATAAGTCGCTGTATTTCAAACCGAATACAGTAGCATTTCTATTTAATCTTGAGCCATGTGTAAGCTATGTGTATCCGCGGCTCTATCAAACTGTAGAAGATGTTAGGAAAAAATTTATAACTTTTGTTAACGTGTTGCAAAAGAGCAATGCTGTCATCGAAACATTAGATACGCGTAGTGCTGCTAAAATCATACGTGACAGCGAATATTACTGCAGGGATTATCTTGTAGATTGCGAACTGTTAGCATGCGCCGTCAATGATATTGTAATTGAAGCTCGTAAGAAAAAACGTAACAATATATTACCGAAACATTAGATACGCGTAGTGCTGCTAAAATCATACGCGACAGTGAATATTACTGCAAGGATTATCTTGTAGATTATGAACTGTTAGGATGTGCCATCAATGATATTGTAGTTGATGCTCGCATAAAAAAAATGTAACAATATAGTATCATTTAAAACATATATTATTTCTCAAATTTTATTTACCCGTCTTCCACATTCTCTCCTCGCATAAATCTAAGGCTGGACCGTCGATTTAATTTATATTTTAATCCGTTGGACGCAGCGTGTCGCGAACACGATATTGCATATTCGCGTAGCAACGACTTCGTCGAAAGGCACGTAGCAGATAACGTACTCGCTGACAAAGCGCGAAAACGCATCGTTGCGCGAGACTCGACTCTGGATGAAAGAGGAACTGCATTTTTTCGAGTAAATTTTCGCATTTAGTATACAGTATGAAACTTTTTATTTCTTGTGTTTCGTAATGATATTAACCATTTTCTATAACGCGTTTGCAAGAGTTTGACCAAACCTAACCACAGTGAACTATAAAAATCTGAATTTATACGAGTACTAGAATAATAAATAGAAAGAATAGATTTACGAGCCGAATGATGTGTTGTTTTTTTTTTCGCTAGCTGTAAATATTTTCTTAGGAGAACATTATGTAATTCTTTTTTAGATCTCATCAAACGTACCGAGAACGCCGAAAAGACAATAAAAAATGCCTGTGGGTGTTGAAAAAATTTTCGGGGTCATCCCTCCTCGGTTCGGTATGAAAAGTTTTCGGGGATCATTCCCCTCCTCTTAAAAAATTTCCGACGGCGGGCCAGGTCTGGAGAGGTCTCCGCGGCGGCTCGGCCTGGACTAATCCCCTGACATCCCCCACTCCGCGGCTAGTGTGCGCGCAACCACTCTTCCACTCCCCACAGGCCCCGCGCCTAAAGTTCTCCGCGCCGCACTCCCCCGCGCGCCCTACCTTCCCCTCGCCGCACGCTCCCCTCATTGCCCCATGGGTTAGAATCCCCCTAGCTATACTACTCATTTCAATATCGTGTATAACACACGAGAAATGCGCGATACGTGCGGCCAGAAGGGTATTAAGTGGAAATTCAATCCACCTAGTGCACTGCATTTTGGCGGTATGCATGGAAGCCGGTGTGAAATCGGTGAAACATCATCTCAAACGCATCCTCGGCAACTTCACTCCCACGAGCGAGGAGATGCAGACATTACTTTGCAAAATCGAAGCGAGTTTAAATTCGCGACCGATCGCCGCTCTGAGTGATTGTCCAGAGGATTATGCGCCCCTCACACCGGGCCACTTTTGATCGGAAGCCCGATGAATGCACTTCCGGTACAGTCAGTGGAAAATGAAAATATCTCGCGGCTTACGCGATGGAGAGCTATTCAGAAATTCCACGAGCAACTCTGGAGGAATTGGACGCGTGATTATCTCACGCACCTCCAGAACCGCTATAAGTGGCGTACCGCTCAAGTGCAGCTAAAACCGAAAGATTTGGTTCTAGTGCAAAACCCTCTTCTCCCCCCGAATCAATGGGAAATGGGTAGAATTAAGGAAATTTTCCCGGGCAAGGACAGGCACGTACGGGTTGTTAAAATACGCACAGCCACTTCCACCTACACACGACCAATCACACGTCTGTGTAAATTGCCCATAGAAGAGTCGCTATCGATAACAGACGAAGACGACGCTAGCGGGACAAAAGAAATCCCGAATTCCACGTGAGAAAGAGACAGGAAGTGAGAACCGCCGTTGGTAACAACAACAGGTGTGGATCACCATGTGTCCTGTGTCTCGGTGACAAAACGGGGATAGGGGAATCTCTTCCCTACTATCCCGTTAACAGTTAAGGAAGGGAGCAATTCGCGAGCGTCCTAGGTTTTAAAAGCAGGACCGTTAGGCCGAATTCCTTCAGTTCCAAGTCACACGCGGAATAAGAAAACCATGCCCTCCAGTGATGAGAGTGTGCAGACGGTCGTAGGGTCACCAAGGGACCCGGCCATCGACCAACAGTTCCAACGGCTGTTGCAGCTGGGTGATAGCACTCGGCCACCCACGGTCGCCCCGGAAGCGGAGGTAGCCCCGACGGCCGAAATACCACCCACGCAAGCGGAGATTCCTGGGCCGTCCCAGGAGTTTATCATTAATTTGGGGCAGGACGTCCTCCGCGTACCGGCCCACGTGCCTTGGACGTCGAGGCGCTGTAAATGCAAGGTGCCCGGAGGTCACTTCCGGCTGAAGTGGGCGAGAGGAGGACGCCTAATTTACTGCGTTTACCGCGCGGACGCCAACACGCCAACGCCAAGACCCGCGGCCTCACCGCAACCGGGCAGCAGCCGGACAACGCCCGCAACCTCTAGGGGTGAAAACCATAGAGGACATCGCGGACGCCAACAGGAGGAGGGGGACCGCCGGGCGCGAGATCGGCAAGCCATGTCGCGGAGGCAGAGGGGGCAGCGGCTAGCCGGGCGAACGCCAGCAGGCCGTAGTAATGTTGATGCGACGGCAATACATGAGGCGGTCATGACCACCCTCCAAATAATGGAGGGCAGACGAGCCCTCGCACGCCGATAATGTAAGTACTTTAATTTTGTTAATTGAGTACACGGAAAATTTTTCTCTGGTCGATCGACACGTGACCGCGAATTACCGCGCCTCCGTTTAATTGCACGGACCGTGCAAGGGGGGCGGTATGTTTAAATATCGCGTTAATTCGACGTGCAAGAATAGTAGAATATTATTCGTCACCCGGTATTGTTTTTCTGCGTATGTAACATACTCGAGAATGTTCGGCGCTCATGTCCGCTAGGAGTAAACAAGACCGGATACAAAAACGGTCACATACGGATTTCTTCGAAACATCTCGCGATCGACCAAACTACGCAGAATTTCGAGCTAACGTTTCGAAACGCGTAAAATAGAAAAGGAAAGACAATCGAAAGATAGACAAAGACGAATTCAAATTCGTCTACAGCGCCGCTAGTCGGAGAGATTCCCCTCCTAATTTGACTAACCGTGCTGGATTGTCACTCTTGATTTGGAAACGGCAGAGAGCAGATGGGCATACGATCCCGCTCCTCCGTATATACCAAATAGAACTGATAGTGTAGAGATTGTCGTTCTTTCGAGCCAGTTAAGAACGTGGTGAAGAAGGTGCAGTGCGAGAACGGATTGGGGTCCGATCCGGTAACGCAAATACTTCCGCTACACGTTTTAACTGGAGTGAAAAAGAGTCGGAAACGCAAAGAAGTGCAGTACCTAAACGGATTGGGATACCATCCGGTACCAACGACACTTCCGTTTCTAACGAGGAATCTCGTGGGTTATTTCCGAAAGCTTCTAGTGCAGCAGTGGTAAAAACCACCTAAGACTGAGGAAAAAGGATACGTATCGTTGGACCGATCGGTCGTATCGGAAGTTTCGAGTTTGACCTACGAACCTCCCTTGACTGTCGAACGGTTAAAACCCCACCTAGACTGACCACGTAGTGTATTCCGTGGGTGGACTTGCCGCCCTCCAGTCGGTGCTAGGAATTTAAATCACGTGTCCAGCATCAGGCGACCTGCTGAAGCGGTATTTCGAAAATACGCCAACGTGTGCGTGGAATACCGCTCAAGAGCAACAGTGGGAGACGTACGCTAACCGTAAGTCGTTGTGAACGCAGACAAGGTACAGTCCCACACCGTACACGGACGGATTACGAGGACGGTAAGAAACCGAGGATTCGACAACATTTGGAGCCTTACAACCTCCATCTGTTGCCCTTTCCTACGACGGTCGAGATAACGCTGTATAGGAAGAATCGAGGTATAATCTCGTCTTCCTTAGAACTGCAATCAGCTGTTTCCCGGTTTAAAGGGAACGCACACATAAATAAATACAGTCCACCTGTTTCACCGCGTAACGCAGCGGCAGAGAATCCCCGCTCCTGAGTGCGACAAGCACAGCTAGGAGCGCGAGAACTTCAGAACGAGACGGAAAACGTGACTAACGTTACCGTGTATTTACACCAAGTTCCGTCCTTTTTGTTACAGAGAAGAGTGACGCCAGCCGACGACTCGCCCAACGAGAGGCGGATTACCGCGCCAGACGACGAGGCGATTGACTTTTAATTTTTATTTTAATTGTTAAAAGCGGCAAACAGCCAAAGGTTCTGTTTATTTCTGTTCAATTTTCGTTCTGAATTAGTTTATTTTATTTTGATTATTACAACGTGTTCTTTAAGTTTCGTTTTGGTTCTCTTTTTCCCAAATAAACGGCGTCGTCGACAATCGACGACGCGAAAATACAATTAAACCAAATGATTTACTTTTCCTTCGTCCTACTCCTTCGTAATCCGGACACCCGTTAGACGAGGTTCTCAAATTAATATTTGAGCCCTCCATATTCTAACAATATACAATGAAATTATTATCTAATAGTTTTATATGATCCAAAAATCCTATTTAATAATAGAGCAAGTTCAATTTTTAAGTGGATACTATAAATTGTTTATAGCAATATCTGGAAATGGTGTACAATGAAATTATTATCAAATAGTTTTATATGATCCAAAAACCCTATTTAATAATAGAGCAAATTCAATTGTTACGAGAATGTTATTAATTGATTATAGCAATATCTTGAAATGATATACAATGAACTTATTATGAAATAGGTTCATGTGATCCAAAAATCCTATTTAATAATATAGCAAATTCAATTTTTAATGGATATTATAAATTGACTTTAGCAATATCTTGAAATGGTAAACAATGAAAATATTATGAAATAGTTTTATATGATCCAAAAATCCTATTTAATAATAGAGCATGTTCAATTTTTAAGTGGATTTTATAAATTGACTATAGCAATATCTTGAAATGATATACAATGGTGTTAGAATCTTAGGGTTCTAACCGGGGTCCGGAATGAGGGAGTTGACAGGAAAAGAGAACTTGTACAGATTTGATTTGGTTTCTTCGTTTGTCGCTTCGCGACAAACCGTTTGTTTTTTACAAAATTAAAAAACAAAAAAAAATCAAATGAACCAAAGAATAATAGTATGATTTTAGCAACGGCCAGGGGGGTGGGAGGCCTCGCCGGTGTTGCCTGGGGCGTTCGATCCTTGATTACTGACACAAATGATCGACCAAATTAAATACGTGCGTGCACGTAATATAAACACTCTCGTCAGCTGTTCGACTCGCTCTCCTGGCGACCATCGGTGCGCTCGGAGGGGGAGATCAGCTGTCGTTTAGCGTAACCTAGTGGACTGTATTTCGTTATTCGCGGATAGTTTTTTATTTAAACTATCGACGAGACTTTTGCCCTGAACAGATGAGACTGGACTCGATTCCGTCGGGAGCTCTGCGATGCCACGGACGGGTCACCAAATGGAGGTCGTAAGGCTCCAAGTGAGTGGGTCCCGTGAGCACGTTCACCGTGTGGGTGACGTATAAACGTCGCGCGAGGCGTGTTTTACCTGCTACACTTTATATCTACTGTACAGCGACCGTTAATATCGGGGACTGTACAGTAAGCGAATTTACACAGAAAAACCTCGGGCTGGTCCAACCGCACTATAAAGCCTACCCGGCGACCGTATTCACGGGGACCGTATGTGGTAGGCGGCGTGACGGAAGGGAGGCGCTTTGAACTCGAACTCCGCCGTTGAGTGTACGGTCGACTCGTACACTGACGGGTTTTCGGAGAGGGTTCGCAGTGGCCTTTACACGGTAAACACTCCACGAGGCGGTACCGAACTATCGGTAGGACCATTGGGAGGCTCCGAAGCCGTATAGCTTTAAAGGGATTCTGGGTGCTTGTACCCTGAGGCCCTTACGTCGCGGTCGCGGCAACGACTCCAACGTACAATCACTTCCTCGCGCTCGCGGTCGCGTCACGCGCGGCGTGCACTACGACCACTTATGCGTTCGGTTGATTGTTTGTTCGAAATCTCTAATCGCAGCAACGATGAGAATTCTTTTATATAAAGTCCAAAATGAATTATTGCAGATAAGCGTTTGCTTGTTCTGCGGAGCGAGATCTTCGGGGATCTGCTCCCGTTGGCAGTCGGCTTGTGAATAATCCAAAAATTCGTCGAGCATCGACAGACGAAGACTCGGTCGTGCCTTGTAGTCGCGACGTGGCGCTGTCGAGTCCGACCGTCGATCTCGTTTCAATAAATGGTATGGTTCCCTCTCTCGACGCTGACGTCACTAAGCCGTTTAAATGGCGTTTGAAGCGAATCTTCGCGTGAGGTCGGCGTACGAAAACACGTAAACGGCCGCGGTTTTAAACTGTCGGTACGCCGAACGAACTCGGCGACCGCGTAACCTTCCGAAGTGTCACGTACACAAACAGATACGGGAATCGCGGTCGAGATTTATTCTTTCCCGGACGAACGCGATTTTAAATATATTTAACATATTTAAACAAATGGAATTATTATGAAATAGGTTCATACGATCCAAAAATCCTATGTAATAATAGAGCAAATTCAATTTATAAGTGGAAAATATTAATTTGAAAATAGCAATATCTTGAAATGATATACAATGAAATTATTATCTAATAGTTTTATATGATCCAAAAATCCTATTTAATAATGGACCAAATTAAATTTCTAAGAGGATATTATAAATTGACTATAGCAATATCTTGAAATTATATACAATGAAATTATAATCAAATAATTTTATATGATCCAAAAATCCTATTTAATAATAGAGCAAGTTCAATTTTTAAGTGGATATTATAAATTGATTATAGCAATATCTGGAAATGGTATACAATTAAATTATTATGAAATAGGTTCACATGATCCATAAATCCTATTTAATAATTGTTTCGGTTTGGATAAATGTAAATTTTATTACGCTGAATTCCCTTTGACGAAAGGGACGGCGATCGAGGAAGTCGACGTTAGGAAAAGTTAATAAAGAACACTGTGCACTGTGAATTTTGTTGTTTAATATACTACAACGCACACATACACAAAACTGTACACATCTGAACTTTGATAATCGCGATCGGTTTGGTTTGGTCGTCCTAACTGACGGACTGTTCGAAGAGAACAAGGAATTTTTAACGGCCGCGTGGTCTGAACCGGTCGTTCAAAAAAAGGTCGCGAGAGTCCGCGGCTATAGCGGTGGTGATGGGGCTTGAATCGAAACACACACCCCCCCCCACACCTTGAATGTACCCAATCATCTCATGCTCGACGTCGTAAGAGCGTGTGGTTTGTTTGGTGAAGTGATCGTACGACCTGGCTGATTGGGATAACAATGGACCTGAGAAAGTAAGTACCGTTACACATTCTTATTCTAATTACGAGCTAGTGATTTGAACTTAATTTACGCATAAAATTAACACGACGCAGTTAGACTTAACCTTACAAAACTAAAATGCGAATTGCGCTGCATTAGTTGTCGGCGTTTATCGCGACCGGGAGAAAACAAATCTTCGAGATGGGACGCTTGTACTGCGATTGTGCCGTCTTGACTGTGACGACCCGAACCAATCCATCGCTTCCTGGATGGCATTCGACAATCCGTCCCCGTTCCCATTGACTGGGAGGTAAATTTGGGCTTCGGAGTAAGACGAGTTGACCGATCTTAGCGAGATTTTGGACAGTTTGCCATTTTGGCCGTTGGTGTAGCGTGTGCAGGTAATCATTTTGCCACGCTTTCCAAAACGTTTCGGTTAGGCGTTGGACTAATTGCCAGCGTGATAATCTGGTTTCGTTGGTGTCTAGGACGCTGGGTTCCGGATTCGCGACGAGCGGCGCGCCGATGAGAAAATGGCCTGGAGTTAGCACGGAGAAATCATCCAAGCAGTCCGACATTGTCCCTAACGGTCGTGAATTAAGACACGCTTCCACGCGACACAGAACTGTTGTCAGCTCTTCGAACGTGAGGGTGTGAGATCCTATCACGCGTTTGAGATGGTACTTCATACTTTTTACCGCGGCTTCCCACAACCCTCCGAAGTGAGGTGCGTTTGGAGGAGGAATTGCCATTCGGTGCCAGTCGAGACTAATTCATTCCGGAAGTTGGAATCACGGATTGCGTTGCGATACGCGGAGGCGAGTTCGCGATTCGCGCCTTGAAACGTGGTGCCGTTGTCGGAGTACATTTTTGTTGGAAGCCCACGCCGAGACACGAATCTATGGTATGCTGCGATGAACGCGGGTGAACTGTAGTCGCTTACTACTTCAATGTGAATTGCTTTGATTGTTAGGCAGACGAAGACGGCAATGTATGCCTTGGTGGATTTGTGCCCCCGACCAGGAGCAGTTCGGACAAGGATTGGACCTGCATAATCGACACCGGTGTGGACAAACGGACGTTCAACTTTTGTAACGCGGGGCGCTGGCAAGTCTCCCATAAGCTCGTGAGGTAAGAGAGCCCTTTCACGTGCGCACTCAACGCATTTGTGAAGCACCGCTCGAATCGTCGTCCTCGCTCTGAGAATCCAATATTCCCTACGGAGGTGAGCGAGAAGGAGTTGTGGACCCGCATGCAGCAATTTTTGTGAGTATGGTTAATGAGTAGCGTTAAGAGTGGATGTGTCTTTAGGATGATGGGTTGTTTGGCCTTTTCAGAAAGATCCGAGTTGACAAGCCGTCCTCTCGCGCGTAAGACCCCGTCCGAATCGAGGTACGGATTCAGGGAAATGAGCGAACTCGATTTTGGGAGCCTTTTACCGTTCCGCAAACACGATAGCTCGACTTGGAATGCATCGCTCTGCATCCTCCTAAGCCACACTAGTTTGGCTTGGTGGACCTCCTCCGCGCTTAGGACGACGGAAGCGATGGTGAGTGACTTGACTTTGGTGCGGAGATTGTTCTTTTTTAAGTTGGATTGAAGGTTTCGGACAAAACGTTTTACATACGCGGTTATTCTTATCAATTTCGGCCACGACGAATAACGAGTCTCCAATTCCCAGGGGTACACGGTTACGTATAAACTTTGAATATCGTGCTTCGTTTCATCAAACGTGACTTGGTTCGTTTCTCGCGGCGCCAACTTCGGCCAAGAGTCAGGACTTTCAGCTCAACCAATGAGGGCCGGAACACCATATCATAAGGCTAGTCAATTTAGTTAAGGGAATTCCACGCGACTCGCAGTCCGCTGGATTGTCTTCTGACGGGACGTAATGCCAGTGGACGTTTTGAACGAGCGACTGAATTCTTGCGACGCGATTGGCGATGAACGTTTTCCAGCGCGAGGGTGATTGATTAACCCATGAAAGGGTTATGTTGGAGTCTGTCCAACAGTGACAATCCATAGGGTTCTTCAACGCGGTTTGGACGAATTTTAATAAGCGCGCAAGAAGGAGTGCGGCGCACAACTCGAGGCGTGGGACACTGACCGTCTTCACTGGTGCTACGCGAGATTTAGCGATTAGAAGCGTGACACTCACGGTGCCATCTCTCATGACACTGCGAACATAAACTGCAGCAGCGTATGCGGATGTAGACGCGTCGGAGAAGCCATGGAGACTTTGGCTGATTGGGACACTTGCAGTGACTTTCCGCGGAATTGAAAGCTCTCCCAATTGGGATAATTGATGACAGAAGGATTGCCATTCGGTTTGGATGTCAGACGACACATGATCGTCCCAATCGACTTTTAACAACCACAGTCGCTGGACTAGGATTTTGCCTGAAATGAGGAAGGGAGTGATCCATCCGATGGGATCGAAGATTCTTGCGACGGACGAGAGGATTGAGCGCTTGGTTGCGCAGTTGTTCGTGAACTGCTCTGGTTCAATCTGAAATTGGAACTGATCGCGCGCGGGGTTCCACGTTAACCCTAATACAGACGTGGTTTCATCAATTTTGAGCGATTTGCTCAACGCGAGACCGTGATCGGTAGCATCGATGTCGGAGAGAAGCGCGCGGTCGTTACTCGCCCACTTTCTAAGCGAGAACCCGCCACGGGCGAGCAGGGCAATAGTTTGGTCTCGAATCTGACGAAGTGTCTCGATACTATCGCTCCCAAACAGAAAATCGTCGACGTAGACCTGTTCGTTCAGGACAGGGATTGCTTTTGGAAATTTGGGTCCTTCGTCGTCTACCAATTGCTGGAGTACTCGAAGCGCCAAGTAGGGAGCCGGAGTTGTCCCGTAAGTGACTGTCCGGAGTTGGTATTCTTCGACTGGAAGGGTTGGACCGTCGCGCCATAGGATACGTTGGAAATTAACGTTCTGAGCGTCCACGAAAATTTGCCTATACATTTTGGCGGTCCTGTTGTAGCTTTGGACCACTATGTAGATGGTCGTTCAAGGATTGGCCGTTGGAGGTTCGCCGTGAGGCGTTGAACACGACGCGAAGACGGGTGGTCTTGCTTGTTTGGCGAAAAACCGCATGATGCGGAATGTAATAGATTTGGCCTGAAGTTGGAGAGAGCGAATTAACTTTTGTCATATGACCAAGAGCTTTGTATTCCGCGAGAAACTCCCGATAGTCGGTTTGGAGTTGGTGGTTTCGATTAAAACGGTTTTCTAACGATTGGAGGCTTCTGTAGCGCTCCGGTTCGGGATTCCCTAACGGAATTGGAGGCTCAGTTTTAAATGGTAGTTTGACGACATACCGACCCGAGTCGTCTCGAGTATGTGTTTTCCGAAAATGATTCTCACATTGTTGTTCGTCAGATGTTAGCGGAACGGTGGACGGAAGGTCCTCGAGCTCCCAAAACCTCCGGAGGCTCTGATCAAGTCGGTCTAGAACGGAGATATGGTGGAGATGGATTGATGAGTCAGGATCGCGAGGAAGAGGACCGGATAAGATCCATCCGAGCGTTGTTTGCTGAGCGATGGGTGCACACCCGGAGCTCTTCCTTACCCTGGGTAACAACAATTGACCATACAGATCGGCGCCAATTATTAGGTTGATTGGTTCGGAGCTCATGGGATCCTCGTCCGCGAGATTGAGTCCTGAAAGGTGAGGACATTTAATTGGAGTGTTCAAACGCGGTGGTACATACCTTGTCAATGTTTTAATTATGATTGCGTGTGTCGAATATGCAGGTTCGGAAGTCTTTACCGGGGTGATGAGAATCGGTGCGACGTAGCGCGAAAATGACTGAGTCTCTCCGATTCCGGTTATTTTGGTAAATTGAGTCTCCTTTCCGAGGCGAAGCGACTGGGCCATTGATTCGGTGATGAGTGTCGCTGCTGAGCCCTGGTCTAAAAGCGCTTTCACAACTATGGTGCGTCCTCACGAGAATGCACTCGGACCCAAGCTGTAGAAAGGAGGACGCTTGTTTTAATCGGCTGATTAGAGGCTAAATTGACATTAACTTTTACTTCATGATCGGAAGCGGAGGCGATCGTCCTTGGTTCGGTTTCGGATATGCCGGCGGCGGTGCTCCAGTGCAACAGGGTATGGTGCTTCGATTTACATTCCTTACAACGATAGGTACTTTTGCACTGGGCCGTAGAATGTTGGGAGGAAAAGCAGTTCGCACAACGATTCTGCTTTCGAATAAAGCATATCGCTCCCTCGGAGGTTTTGCTAGAAAGCTTGGGCATTGATAAATCAAATGATCCCTTTGACAAACGGCGCATATAATTTTGCTTGTCATTGTCGCGAGTGACGTTATCGGTTTGGATTTTACGAATTTCGGTTTGTCTTGCTCGGTTGGCTTTTCGCGGCTTATCGATGGCATGGCTTCTAGGGCTAAGATTCGCTTTTCTAAAAACGCGTCGAACTCGTCATAGGTGGAAACTGCGTTGTGTCGCCTAAATTAAATTCCCAAGCTTTTCGAGTCGAACGATCTAATTTTTGAACTCCGAGAAAGACGATGACGTCACTCCACGCGTTTACCGGCCGGCCTAGGTTACGTAGCATTTGAATTGATACGGTAATTTGGTCGCGTAATAATCGCAGTTCGTTAGGACGTTCGGACAACACCGACGGTAACGTAAACAACGTGTTTAAATGTGTCGATATAAGACGCCGCTTGTTTTCGTACCGTGATGTTATGGTATTCCACGCAACGATAAAATTTTGTCGGTTACAGGTAGGTGACTCACGGTTCTGCTGGCTTCGCCTTTGAGAGACGAGTACAACAATGCAGACGATCGACATTCGACAGCGACTCGTTGTTGATAACCATGGAGGTGAAACGGTCGCGGAAGCTCTCCCACTCTTCATAATCTCCTTCAAAAGTTGGCAGGTTTATCCTTGGAAGGTGAACCGTTGGCTTCGAAGTCGTTGAATTTGAAGGTGATCCAATGGTTTGTGATCCTTCCGGTGGAGGTGCGACCTTTGAGAGTGCCTCGACCATGAAATCGAGCGCTTCCTGGTAATTCTCTTCGCAATTTGCGAATTGGTCCTCCTCGAAATATGGTATTGCTGATTTAAGTTCTGAATCCGGATAAGCGTTAAGTTTCGCATCTAAATCTTGGCACTGATGAAACGTTTCTTTCAGCAATCCGATGCGGTTTTGGGTTGTGGCTGCAGTCATTTTGGCTTGACCCAGCTTCTTAAAATTCGTAAGCGCTCTTTCTACCGACCGCATGGTTTGGTTTTGCTTGCTCAGCAATTCTTCAACCGAGCTCATTGTCGCTGAATCGTATCCTTTTGTTTTTTAGGTTGACGGTTGGCCGACTCTTTTTCCTCGATACCGATCCGGCTCGAAGGACCAATGTTTCGGTTTGGATAAATGTAAATTTTATTACGCTGAATTCCCTTTGACGAAAGGGACGGCGAACGAGGAAGTCGTCGTTAGGAAAACTTAATAAAGAACACTGTGCACTGTGAATTTTGTTGTTTAATATACTACAACGCACACATACACAAAACTGTACACATCTGAACTTTGATAATCGCGATCGGTTTGGTTTGGTCGTCCTAACTGACGGACTGTTCGAAGAGAACAAGGAATTTTTAACGGCCGCGTGGTCTGAACCGGTCGTTCAAAAATCGGTCGCTAGAGTCCGCGGATATCGCGTTGGTGATGGCGCTTCATTCGAAACAATAATAGAGCAAATTCCATTTTTAAGTGGATATTATAAATTGATTATAGCAATATCTTGAAATGATATCCAATGAAATTATTATGAAATAGTTTTATATGATCTAAAAATCCTATTTAATAATAGAGCAAATTAAATTTTTAAGTGGTGTAACGTCGGGCTACGCCCGTCGACTCCCCTGCACGCCTCCTATATCACTGATATATATATATATATATTTAACCTACATCATTGTATTCTAATCCGTAAGCCTAATCTTAAGAAACTCTGTATACCAAATTAAGCATGCGATTATTCCAGAAGACGCGCGAACCCTTCGCGGAGGCAAGAGATACCTGCCGATGCACGCGCGAACCCCCCTCCACCGCCGAGGTTTCGCACGTACGCGCGCCTCGTCCAGTGGCGCGAGCAGCGAGCTCCCCACCACGCAGAGTCACCCTCGATCACGTGACCATCCCTACTCAGCGGAGTAGCGACCTACCGACCGCTACCCGCGACCGCGAGCGAGTATAAAAACGGCTGCCCGACGCGAATCTCTCTCATTATATCGCTCATTATATCCCTCATTATATCGCTCATTATATCCCTCATTATATTCGCAGATATACGCTCATTCCATAGCACAATTACATAGCTCATTATATCTCAATTATATCCCACAGTATATACCTCGTATACATTATATCTAACTCTTGTGTAGTCTTTGTCTCCGAACTTCTATCGCCGAATATAGTCTCGGTCTTATTTCCATTGTTAGTGCGAGTCGCGCAAAGACTCGTGTAGAATTAAATTGTACAAGTTAAAAGTATCAGAATATATATATATTTCTTTATACAAAATACATTCGTATCTCAAATCATTTCGCGAAAACCACCCTTGGAGAACCTTTACCATCATCGACGTCCTCCGCCAACGATCCAGTCGCTGAGAGTTCCAGCGAGCTCGCCTGTCCAGACGTTCACAGGCCATTCAGCACGTATCTCCAGAATCCAGGTTGGCGACCAGAGGTTCAGCTTCCACGAGGTGGGACCCCCCAGAGACGACGCGGCAGACTCCTGAACGCACCTGAACATATACAAGATACAGGTAAGTAAAAGGCGATTACGCGCGACGCCCCGTTAACGGTACACGGAATTTCCCGATCAAACGTAGACGTACGAGCTGCGTGGACAAAAGGGCTTACCTTTTACGCGGATCGTGTAACTGGATAGAAAATCCTTTTTTTTTTATTCCTGGACCGAGCCCCGACGTAACAAATTTTGGTGACAGCGGTGGGATTAGCCCAAATTTCGTGAAATTCGTTAACAAATGGCCACCACGCGTAGCAAAGCCGTGATCACAGAAGCCGAACTCTTGGAATTACAAGAGTCGTTGTCGAAACGCGAACGTAAAATCCGCGAAGAAGACGTGAACAGTTCGAAATGATCAGTGCCGAAACCCGTAGAATCCGACACGAAGAAGCAAACGTCGCGAAATCGAACGAAGAGTTAGAAGCCAAAGCGCGTAAATTGCGCGACGACGAAGCCAAAATCCGCGAAACCGAAGCGCGTTTAAATCTTTTGCAAAGCGAAATAGAAAGCGAAACGGCGAAATTACGCGATAGAAACGCGTCCCTTCGTGTCCCACCCATGCACGGCGAAGAACCCGCCGATCTCTTTCGCGCCGATACTCGCGAGCTTCCCTCGAGGCACGAACGCCGATACGCGAATCGATACCCTCTCGACGCGAACGCGCAAAATTTCCTCCCGCGACAGCACAGCGATTCCCAGAACTCTATGCCGATTAATTATTCGTTGCGCGAAGCCGTAGAGTCCATACCCATTTTCGATGGACACAATATGTCCGTTTTCAACTTCCTACGAGCGTGTAAACGCGCGCGCGATATTTTGCCACCGTACGCCGAATTCCAATTCACAAAACTCGTCGCGAATCGCCTCTCAGGACGAGCGCACCTCGCCATCGAGGACGAACCTTGCAATTCCATCCTGGAATTGTCCGATTTACTCCGCGAATCTTTCGGCCCCTCAAAATCCGTCGACCACTATCGCGGCGAATTAGCCAACATTTTCCAATTACCGAACGAACACGTGCTAGATTTCATCAGCCGGGTGAAAGACATCAAATCCGCCATATTAGACTGCGACAGATTGCAACGCGACCAGTATAATACCCCTAATAACGTAGATAATTTCGCGCTTAGATGCTTCGTAGACGGTTTGATCCCTGAAATTCGACATCAAAGGAATCCTTTTGAATCCCATACGCTAACGGGCGTGTTTTCGCAGGCGAAAATTTTATTCAAACGGCACGAACTCGACAAGGAAAGATACGGTTCAGGTAGTCGAAAATCCTTCCCAAACGTGGAACGAAAAATCAATTCTATTCTTAGATGCACACGATGCGGGCGAACGGGCCATCACGTAGGAAATTGCTGGAAAACCCCCGACGAGTGTGAAAACACATACAAAGACGCGTTCCGGGCGCGGCCGAATACCGATTTCAAGGGGCACTTGAGCGACCCCAATGAAACACTTGAGCGCGAGCGACGCGACCCTCCTAGACAATACGCGCCGAATCCCTTCGAAAACCGACCTCCGTTCGACAAAAATAAAACGTGCCGGTATTGTAAAAACGTAGGCCACGAAATTCACGAGTGCCGAAAACGTGAATATTTCAATACAATGAATCCGGGAAACGACGACGGCCTTTCGCATAGACCGGATACCAGCCGGAAGGCCGCGACCCAACCAAGAAATCCGGTACACATGATCCGCGCGGAACCATCAACGTCCGAGTCGCAACAATAAATTTAAATACAAAATCGTTCGTCCCCACAGTCAACAAAACTTCCCCGAAATTCAATCACGAAACTACTTTGATGATCGACACCGGTGCCGAGCCAAATCTCATTAACATCGATACCCTACACCCGGATGCATTAATAAATAAACGGGACACGTTAAAAATTCACGGAATCACCGAAGGCACAGTCTTCACTATTGGCTCGACGGACATCGATATATTAGATAGAATCGTCAAATTCCACGTAGTCAGTCCAGATTTTCCCATCAAAGCCTCCGGAATATTAGGCTCAGATTTCTGCAACGGTGCCGCAGAAATCTTATACACAGAGCAATGTCTAAAATGGTATAATCACTCGATCCCCTTTTCTAACGCCGCCATGATCAAAGCCCCCGCGAGGACAAATAAAGTCATCGCGATCAGAGTAATAAACGGCAACGTCGCCGAAGGCATAATTCCTCGAATCGATATCGAACCGGGGCTTTATCTCGGTAACTCTATAGTTCGGAAGGAGCACGGACGCGCTCTCACCCGAATTATAAACACAACGGATCGCGATGTCGAGATAGCGACTCCAACCGTCGCGCTCGAAAACTTCAATGCCAACGCATGCCTCGCGGCCGCCGAACAAGTAACATAGACTCCGTCGGCGACGAAGAGTTCTCCTTATCTATAGTATTTTCAATCTCCGCGGACGACCCGCGGCCCCGGTGCGCACGTCCTCCGCGGCACCATCCCAAGGGGGGGTGTCGTGGAGCGAGGTGGTAGGGCGGAAGGCGAAGAGGGCGGCGAGGAAGGCCTCGCAGCCGCGACCTGCTACCTCGGCGCCCGCGGTCAAGGGAAAGAAGGGAGGTGTACTGCGGTGTTCCGCAGGGGTCGGTCCTCGGGCCACTCCTGTGGAATATCGCGTACGACGCAGTGTTGCGGGCCAACCTCCCCGACTGGTGCTGGCCGTCGGGGCGCACTGGTGGAGGGCCAAGCGTCTCGCGGAGGAAGGGGCGCAACGCGTCGTCGGCCGGATCAGAGGGATGGGGATGACGGTGGCGGTCCATAAGACCGAGGTGATAGCGTTCCATTCACCTCGGCAGGATCCGCCACCCGCTCTGATCCGGGAGGGTGAGGCAAATGTCGAGGTGAAGCCCCAGATGAGGTATCTGGGGCTGATCCTCGATAGCCACTGGCGCTTCGAGGAGCATTTCCGCTGCCTGGTCCCCCGGTTGGAAAGGATGGTCGGTGCTTTGGGCCGGATTCTGCCCAACCTGGGGGGCCCGGCGGGCCGAGTTCGCTGCCTCTATGTGGCAATGGTTCAGTCGGTGGCCCTATACGTGGCCCCCGTCTGGGCGGACGACCTGGCGGCCTCCCGGCGCAGCATGACGATGCTGCGCCGGGTGCAGAGGCGGATGGCGCTAAGGATCGTCCGCGGGTACAGGACCGTGTCGCATGAGGCGGCGACGGTTCTTGCGGGGATGCCGACCCATGGATCTCCTCGCGCGGTCGCACGCGACGATGTATCGTCAAAGCGTCGACCGTCGCACGGGGGTGGGGGCGGTCCCGGGTGTGCAGGAACCTGCCTGGGGTGAGTTGAAGCGCCAGGCCCGGCAGTTCGTGGTGCACGCGTGGCAAGAGCGGTTGGCTCTGCCTACCGCGGGGCACCGGACAGTCGGGGCTGTTCGGCCACTCCTATGTGAGTGGCTGGACAGAGGCCATGGAAGCCTCACTTACAGGATGGCACAGGTGTTCTCGGGGCATGGTAGCTTCGGGAGATACCTGTGCCGGATAGGGAAGGAGCCGACGGCGCGTTGCTGCCATTGTGACGCTGAGCAGGACACGGCGGAACATACCCTCGAGGTATGCACTGCGTGGGAGGGGGAGCGCCGTGCCCTGGTCGGCGTCATCGGGCGGGATGTCTCGCTGCCGGGCATGGTACGCGCCATGCTCGGCAGCGAGGAGAGGTGGAGGGCCGTGGCCTCCTTCTGCGAAATCGTAATGTTGCAGAAGGAGACCGCGGGAAGGGAGCGCGAGCGTCAGCGGCGCGCTGAGGCTCGCGCTCGCTTGGTGGCGAGAGAGCGTCGCCTGGCCCCGTCGACCCAGGCTGGGAGGGGGGTCCTGATAGGAGCCCCCTCCCGCCAGACGGCGTAGGGTTGGACCGGATGGGGTGGCAATACCTCCTGTCGGGGTCCGGCGCACGGAGCGGCACCCTCGGTGGCCTGGTGCGGCCATGAGCTGCCGGCCTCCGTGGGGTAGAAACGGGGTCGCGGCGGTTGCGAGTTGGGGCTCGCAGCCGACACTAGACGCGGCCCCGGGACGGATGGCGGCAGGACGATGTGGCCTTACCGGCGATTACTGGGGTGACCGTTTGTCCCCCGAGCGGGTGGGCGCAATGCGCGGGCACGGGGAGGATACCGGAAGTATGCTTCGAGCGATTCCCGGTATCCTCCCAAATCGTGTGGAAGGGTCACCGTGGGGTTTTTAGTGGGTAGGTCCCGCGCCCGTTATAAAAGTAATGGGCGCGGGGAATCCCACACACTCCTCCCGCCTCTCCCCAAAGAGGTGGGAGGGAGTCTTTCGAAGATTTTCCCCACGAGAAAAAAAAAAAAAAAAAAAAAAAATCTCCGCGGACGACGACTTCATCTCTGAATCAAAGGGGAATTCTTCGGCCGCCAAATTACGCGTCAACGAACGCGAAGAAAATGTTTCAATTTCGAATCTCGCTGTATCCCCGAAAGCGTCGGGAAATATTTCGAATCTCGCTGTATCCCCGAAAGCGTCGGGATATGTTTCAATTTCGAATATCGCTGTATCCCCGAAATCGTCGGGAAATATTTCGAATCTCGCTATATCCCCGAAAGCGTCGGGAAATATTCCAAACATCGCTGTATCCCCGAAAGCGTCGGGAAATGTTTCAATTTCGAATCTCGCTGTATCCCCGAAAGCGTCGGGAAATATTTCAAATATCGCTGTATCCCCGAAAGCGTCGGGAAATATTTCAAATATCGATTCTAATTCCTCTGTATCCGCGGATCGTTTTGAATCTGCCCGGTTTGCAACGACGAGACAAAATCCTAAATCGCGATGCGAACGAAAAGGCCAAAAGGCGGCAGGAAATATCTTAAACTTTACTAATTCTCTCGAATCCACTGTATCCAAAGTTTCCTGTAACGCTGCATCGACTCGCCCCGTTTCTAAATCGGGATAGAACGAAATTAATCCTCTCTTGCGCCTGGAACATTTGAACGACGAAAAACGCGAAATCGTACAAGACCTCGTAAAAGAAAACGCAGATCTTTTCCATCTTCCCGATGAACCGCTTCGGAAGACAAATCTAATCGAGCATAAAATTCCGACTACCGACAACATTCCAATAAATGTGAAACAATATCGTTATCCACCGATCCACAATTAAGAAATCAATAGGCAAATTAACGAATTATTGAAAAACGATATTATTAGACCGTCTCAGTCGCCTTATAATTCTGCCTTGTGGGTCGTCCCCAAGAAACCGGACTCGCAAGGCAACAAACGCTGGAGAGTCGTGATCGACTATCGATCCCTAAACGAGAAATCCATCGCCGACGCATACCCGTTACCGAGTATCGTGGAAATATTAGATCAGCTGGGCGGAGCAAAATTCTTTAGTGTATTCGACTTAGCGAGCGATTTCCATCAAATCGGTATAGACAACGCGGACGCGCCTAAAACGGCTTTCTCAACCCCATACGGCCATTTCGAATTCCCGCACATGCCTTTCGGTTTATGTAACGCACCTGCCACTTTCCAAAGATTAATGGATTCCACCCTCTCAGGCCTACGGGGCAACGAAATGTTCGTATACATGGACGATATTGTATTATACGCTAGCTCCTACCAGGAACATTCTGTAAAATTCCGAAAACTCTGTAAACGACTCAGGCAAGCGAATCTTCAGTTACAACCGGACAAATGTGAATTTCTTCACAAAGAAGTGGCATACCTGGGCCACGTCATTAGCGAGAACGGAGTCAAGCCCGACCCCCATAAAATCGTCGCCGTGAAAACCTTTCCGAGACCCAAGAGTCAGAAAAATATAAAACAATTTCTCGGCCTAGCAGGCTATTACCGTCGGTTTATACCTAAATTCTCTAAAATAGCGAAACCCCTCACGAACCTGTTAAAGAAAGATACACCGTTCGAATGGTCACCCGTACACGAAAACGCGTTTGTATTCCTGCGCGATACGCTGTGTACGTCTCCGATCCTGCAATATCCTAATTTCTCTAAGCCATTCAATATTACAACCGACGCGTCCGGATACGCGATAGGAGGAGTGCTGAGTCAGGGAACACTGGGAAGAGACTTGCCAATCGCGTACGCGTCCAGACTGCTCACCGGGGCAGAATTAAATTACTGTACGATAGAAAAAGAGTGTCTAGCCATTCTATACGCGGTACAATATTTCCGACCCTACGTATACGGTCGACAATTCACGCTTATCACGGATCACAAACCGCTTGTGTGGATGCACTCCGTTAATGCCCCCTCGTCCAGATTGCTCCGATGGAGATTAAAATTAGCAGAGTACGAATACCAGGTCCAGTACAAATCGGGGAAAATAAATTTAAACGCAGACGCATTATCCAGGAATCCCGCGCAAGTTCTAGCTCTCTTCAATTCCAGTTCCGACGAATCCATTTTTCCAGCACCCCGCGAAACCCCTCGAAATCCAGAAATTAGAAACCCAGCGTCCCCTCCATTGTCTCCCTCGCCCACCGATCCTCAAACAAGCGACGCGATCCCATCCCCTTTCTCCCCGCGAGACCAGTCCTCGCAGTCGTCCCACGGAAGCACGCCTTCCCCACCATCTCCATCCACATCGACGCGACCAGACACGCCTGCGACGACAAATATCCGAGACACGACAGACATGAGCGACTCAAACGAACAGACATTCGAACCAGAAATCGTCCCTTATCGACAAACAAACATACACGGAACGCGCACCATAGAGACCCGCGACAAACTCACGCGACAGAAAACACGACAACCAATGACGCTTACCGACACACCGGGCGCATCCTTCGACAAAATTTCCATGGACATAATAGGTCCCTTACCCTCGACTCCCGACGGACACACATGCATACTAACAATTAAATGTCTTCTAACAAAATACTCTTTAGCGATTCCCCTGGAACAAGCCACATCCGTCGATATCGCCAATTCCCTCGTAACCTCCTTCATATGCAAATTCGACGCTCCGAAAGCGATCCTAACAGACCAGGGAGCAAATTTTACAAGCAAATTAATGAAAGTCGTAGCTAAAAGATTCCGAATAACGCAGATGCAAACAACAGCCTTTCACCCTCAGTCGAACGGCTCTATCGAAAGATTCCACGCAGTTTTGACGGAGTACCTAAAACACTTTATCGGGAAAAATAAAAATTGGAACGAATGGTTAGACTTAGCCTCATTTTCATACAACACGAGCGTACACGAAGGCACGATGTACACGCCACACGAACTAGTCTTCGGAAGACTCGCCCGACTCCCTTCGGCCCAGCCCACAGTGGTCCCAAATGCCGAAAAGTTGGCCAAAATATGAAGGAGTTCTTCAATTTAGCTAAAAATTTGTAGGTAGGGGTTATCAAGGTCGCTGATTACGAATCAAAAGTCATAATTTAAAAAAAACAAAATGGCGGCTTCGATATACCTCACACATATGCGAAAGAAATGTCGGAATCACCTGAAATTTGATACATAGTTACTATCGAGGTTGCTGATTACGAATTAAAGGAAAAATTACAAATAAATAATCAATTGCATTTATTAAATGAAATTTTATTAACTATATTCGAAATAAATAATTTTTCATGTAAATAGTTTAATGCAGATTTATAGTCAATAATGAAGTAGATCAACTGGTTCATTGAAAAATATACAATATTTAATAATGAAAAATTATTCATGCATTAATTTCAAAATTTATTAAATCTAATAATAAATACACCCAAAATTATACATTATTTATTTTAAAAACTTTCTTGTATATGACACAGTTTCCAAGAAAAACCGCGTGATTTAGTAACGCGGTCACCCTCCATTATAAAAATAGGGTGGTACGACGTAACTTGCAAAAACTTGCAGCTAATTCTTGCAAATTCTGCAAGGTGAAAGTATCACATACAAGCCTGAAAAAAATGGCAACGGGATCTTGAAGGATGAGTAACTTTTTGCCTACTTGTTTGCGATGCATGCATGAAATTTTACATTTTATTTTCAGTAATTAATGTACCGGTTTAAAAAATTAATGGATAACAATTTTTAATATGTTAGTACTCAGAAATGTTCTACGTACTTCCAGGAACAGCATCCATTTTGCAGAATTGAAATTGATGTCTTCTAAAAAAACTTATGCACTTTTCACTCTGTGGTACGAATTGACGCTTACGCTCTCGACAAACGACTGACTAACGAAGCCAAAGTTTGGATCGCAATTGCCATCCAGGTATAAAAATATGACTCATTTCATTTCCCCTACCCTAAAGAGACATTCTTAAACTGCTGATTCCAACAGGTAAAACCTCCACACCGAAAAATTATTTTTTGGGGTTTTGGCCACGATTTCACGATTTGGGACCACTGTGCAGCCCCTCGAATTAGATACGGTCAACGAGACATACACAACGTACTTCACCGAGCTCCAGCGTCAAATCCAGTCCGTGCAAGAGATAGCGAAGGAAACTCTAAACAGGGCAAAAGCGAAATCAAAAGCGTACTACGACCGAAAACTGAATGTACACAACTTCGAAACAGGCGACCGCGCCTATCTTTTAAAAGAACCTCAAAAAGGGAAATTCGACGACCAATACACAGGTCCATATGTAATCTCCGAAGTAATTGATAAGAATAACGTAAGATTAAAATTTAAAGGAAAAACTAGAGTAGTTCATACGAATAAGTTAAAATTATGTAAAACTTCGAAATAACGAGAGCACAGGGAGGCGTATTATCTTTCATGCCCCACGATATCTCACATGTATATATACATTCTTTAAAATCAACCCGACTCGAGATCCTGTAAGGAGCACTGCAGCCAATGACGACCAGCAACGCCGAGCAAAGAGCGTTCCCCTACCAGGAAGCCCATTCCTGTCAACCTCCACGCGGACAGCGTAGAGATCCACGATGATAAGGGAACCAAGCCATTTATCATCCCACACATCATGCTACAGCATCGTGACAATCGTATGGAGGGATACGTTGTCAGCCCGAGCAGCGCAGGATTGCGATATCTGCTCGGAGATCCATCCCCAACATAACCAGCGGCAGAAGGCGCGGGAGAGATATCTCCTGCGAATCAGCACCAGATTCCCAGTTTCCCATCGGAAACCAGCCCGTCTCAGACCGGGGCGGCCCCCTTCAAAGATCAAGCACAGCCGCAAGGCGCGTGGCACGCGTCACGCCCCTACTACATCTCAACGACGAACGCCGCTCCCCAAGCAACAGGTACCTGCACGCCTACGACCAGGTAGCGGACCACCGGCGCACACCGCATACAAGGACGTCATCATAAATCAACCCCAGCCCCGTCCTCCGTGAAACACTCAAAACAATGTAATTACAGACGTTTGACAACCAGAACACACACTGATATATATATAAATTTAACCTACATCATTGTATTCTAATCCGTAAACCTAACCTTAAGAAACTCTGTATACCAAATTAAGCATGCGATTATTCCATAAGACGCGCGAACCCTTCGCGGAGGCAAAAGATACCTGCCGATGCACGCGCGAACCCCCCTACACCACCGAGGTTTCGCACGTACGCGCGCCTCGTCCAGTGGCGCGAGCAGCGAGCTCCCCACCACGCAGAGTCACCCTCGATCACGTGACCATCCCTACTCAGCGGAGTAGCGACCTACCGACCGCTCCCCGCGATCGCGAGCGAGTATAAAAACGGCTGCGCGACTCGAATCTCTCTCATTATATCGCTCATTATATCGCTCATTATATTCGCAGATATACGCTCATTCCATAGCTCAATTACATAGCTCATTATATTCTCAATTATATCCCGCAGTATATACCTCGTATACATTATATCTAACTCTTGTGTAATCTTTGTCTCCGAACTTCTATCGCCGAATACAGTCTCGGTCTTATTTCCATTGTTAGTGCGAGTCGCGCAAAGACTCGTGTAGAATTAAATTGTACAAGTTAAAAGTATCAGAATATATATATATTTCTTTATACAAAATACATTCGTATCTCAAATCATTTCGCGAAAACCACCCTTGGAGAACCTTCACGATCATCGACGTCCTCCGCCAACTATCCAGTCGCTGAGAGCTCCAACGAGCTCGCATGTCCAGACGTTCACAGGCCATTCAGCACGTATCTCCAGAATCCAGGTTGGCGACCAGAGGTTCAGCTTCCACGAGGTGAGACCCCCCAGAGACGACGCGGCAGACTCCTGAACGCACCTGAACATATACAAGATACAGGTAAGTAAAAGGCGATTACGCGCGACGCCCCGATAACGGCACACGGAATTTACCGATCAAACGTAGACGTACGAGCTGCGTGGACAAAAGGGCTTACCTTTTACGCGGACCGTGTAGCTGGATAGGAATATCCCTTTTTCCGTTCCTGGACCGAGCCCAACGTAACTTACTTTTTACGCGGATCGTGTAACTGGATAGAAAATCCTTTATTTTATTCCTGGACCGAGCCCCGACGTAACAATAGCAATATCTTGAAATGATATACAATGAAATTATTATGAAATAGGTTCATATGATCCTAATATCCTATATAATAATAGAGCAAATTCATTTTTTAAGTGAATATTATAAATTGATTATAGCAATATCTGGAAATGGTATACAATGAAATTATTATGAAATAGGTTCATATGATCCAAAAATCCTATTTAATAATGGAGCAAATTAAATTTCTAAGAGGTGTTACGAGCGGGAGCGCGAGATCCTGGATTCGGTCGAGGGGCAGTACTCGACCGGTGGTTTTGGGTATGGTTAGGAAAAGAAAGGAGGTCCGGACGAACCAGGGGCTCTATACCCTGGGATCCGTAGGTGGAGGTTACGTGGACGAACCAGGGGCTCTATACCCTGGGAGCCACGTAGGTTTTTAGGATGTTTTAGGATCTTGCTCTCTGTCGTGATGGTACACCTCGAGCGGTAAAGGTGTACCGGGTTCGTGAGATACCCCTAGCCTTACGGTTAATATGGTTCAGGGTTGCTTTGAGTGAATAACACACGTAAGGAATAATAACTTGAATATATATTTTTGACGATGCTCAAGTACAGCTATGGATTTACAAGAAGTTGTACAATTGCTAAATTGCCTCGAAGGCGAAAGATTTGTTATCGGCTTTTACGCGGCGCGTTCGCGGGAGCTCGCACTCGATTAATGGACACTCAATGATAAACCGCTAAGGTAGATAGTCGTAGATAGTTGCTTGAAGGGGATTATAGCCCGATCTCGCCCTGAGTGTCACAGTAACGTCGTGCCAAGAGTTTAGGTAAAACTGAGCTTCCCGAGTAAGAAACCGCGGCCCTTATATAGTTGAAAATGCTCAGTACTAAGGCGGGGCATTACCAAAAAAGGCAATGAAAATTGGGCCGGGTGTGCGCATACGGCATGAGTCAACCCCGTTCAAAGGGTTGCACGCTAGATGCTCGAGCCAACGCCCAAGTCACCAAACGTTTCAGCCCCATGCATGAATGATATATAACAGAGGATATTTTAAATTCCCTATAGCAATATCTTGAAATAATATTCAATGAAATTATAATCAAATAGTTTTATATGATCCAAAAATCCTATTTAATAATAGAGCAAGTTCAATTTTTAAGTGGATATTATAAATTGATTATAGCAATATCTGGAAATGGTATACAATGAAATTATTATGAAATAGGTTCATATGATCCAAAAATCCTATTTAATAATAGAGCAAATTCAATTTTTAAGTGGATATTATAAATTGATTATAGCAATATCTGGAAATGGTATACAATGAAATTATTATGAAATAGCTTTAATTGATGAAAAAGTCCTATTTAATAATTAAGCAAATTACATTTTTAAGTGGATATTATATATTGACTATAGCAATATCTTGAAATGATATTCTATGAAATTTAAATCAAATAGTTTTATATGATCCAAAAATCCTATTTAATAATAGAGCAAGTTCAATTTTTAGGTGGATATTTTAAATTGATTATAGCAATATCTGGAAATGGTATGCAATGAAATTATTATGAAATAGGTTCATATGATCCAAAAATCCTATTTAATAATACAGCAAATTCAATTTTTAAGTGGATATAATAAATTGACTATAGCAATATCTTCAAATGATATACAATGGAATTATTATGAAATAGTTTTATATGTTCCAAAAATCCTATTTAATAATTGAGAAAGTTCAATTTTTAAGCGAATGTTATTAATTGATTATAGCAATATCTGGAAATGATATACAATGAAATTATTATGAAATAGGTTCATATGATCGAAATATCTTATATCATAATAGAGCAAATTCAATTTTTAAGTGGATATTATAAATTGAAAATAGAAATATCTGGAAATGATATACAATGAAATTATTATCTAATAATTTTATATGATCAAAAAATCCTAATTAATAATAGAGCAAGTTCAATTTTTAAGTGGATATTATAAATTGATTATAACAATATCTGGAAAAAGGTATACAATGAAATTATTATGAAATAGTTTTATATGATCAAAATATCCTATATAATAATAGAGCAAATTCAATTTTTAAGTGGACATAATAAATTGACTATAGCAATATCTTGAAATGACATGCAATGGAATTATTATGAAATTGTTTTATATGTTCCAAAAATCCTTTTTAATAATAGAGCAAATTCAATTTTTAAGTGGATATTATAAATTGACTATAGCAATATCTTGAAATGATATACAATGAATTTATTATGAAATAGGTTCATATGATCCAAAAATCCTATTTAATAATAGAGCAAATTCAATTTTTAAGTGGACATAATAAATTGACTATAGCAATATCTTGAAATGATATACAATGAATTTATTATGAAATTGTTTTATATGATCCAAAAATCAAATTTAATAATACAGCAAATTAAATTTTTAAGTGGATATTATGAATTGACTACAGCAATATCTTGAAATGATATACAATGAAATTATTATGAAATAGTTTTATATGATCCAAAAATCCTATTTAATAATAGAGCAAGTTCAATTTTTAAGTGGATATTATAAATTGATTATAGCAATATCTAGAAATGATATATAATGGAATTATTATGAAATAGTTTTATATGTTTCAAAAATCCTATTTAATAATAGAGCAAGTTCAATTTTTAAGTGGATATTATAAATTGATTAGAGGAATATCTGGAAATGGTATACAATGAAAATATTATGAAATAGTTTTATATGATCCAAAAATCCTATATAATAATAGAGCAATTTCAATTTTTAGGTGGATATAATAAATTGACTATAGCAATATCTTGAAATGATATACAATGGAATTATTATGAAATAGTTTTATATGTTCCAAAAATCCTATTTAATAATAAAGCAAATTCAATTCTTAAGTGGATATTATGAATTGATTATAGCAATATCTTGAAATGATATACAATGGAATTATTATGAAATAGTTTTATATGTTCCAAAAATCCTATTTAATAATAGACCAAATTCAATTTTTAAGTGGATATAATAAATTGACTATAGCAATATCTTGAAATGATATACAATGAATTTATTATGAAATAGTTTTATATGATCCAAAAATCCTATTTAATAATAGAGCAAATTCAATTTTTAAGTGGATGTTATAAATTGATTATAGCAATATCTTGAAATTATATACAATGAATTTATTATGAAATAGTTTTATATGATCCAAAAATCCTATTTAATAATAGAGCAAATTCAATTTTTAAGTGGATGTTATATATTGATTACAGCAATATATTGTAATGAGATGCAATGAAAATATTATGAAATAGTTTTATATGATCCAAAAATCCTATTTAATAATAAAGCAAATTCAATTTTTAAGTGGATATTATAAATTGAGTATAGCAATATCTTGTAATGATATACAATGAAAATATTATGAAATAGTTTTATATGATCCAAAAATCCCATATAATAATAGAGCAATTTCAATTTTTAAGTGGATATAATAAATTGACTATAGCAATATCTTGAAATGATATACAATGAATTTATTATGAAATAGTTTTATATGATCCAAAAATCCTATTTAATAATAGAGCAAATTCAATTTTTAAGTGGATGTTATAAATTGATTATAGCAATATCTTGAAATGATATACAATGGAATTATTATGAAATAGGTTCATATGATCCAAAAATCCTATTTAATAATAGAGCAAATTCAATTTTTAAGTGGATATTATAAATTGACTATAGCAATATCTTGTAATGATATACAATGAAAATATTATGAAATAGGTTCATATGATCCAAAAATCCTATTTAATAATAGAGCAAATTCAATTTTTATGTGGATGTTATAAATTGATTATAGCAATATCTTGAAATGATATACAATGGAATTATTATGAAATAGGTTCATATCATCCAAAAATCCTATTTAATAATAGAGCAAATTCAATTTTTAAGTGGACATAATAAATTGACTATAGCAATATCTTGACATGATATACAATGAATTTATTATGAAATAGTTTTATATGATCCAAAAATCCTATTTAATAATAGAGCAAATTCAATTTTTAAGTGGATATTATAAATTGAGTATAGCAATATATTGTAATGATATGCAATGAAAATATTATGAAATATTTTTATATGATCCAAAAACCGTCTATAATAATATAGCCATTTCAATTTTTAAGTGGATATTATAAATTGATTATAGCAATATCTGGAAATGGTATACAATGAAATTATTATGAAATAGTTTTATATGATCAAAAAATCCTATTTAATAATATAGCAAATTCAATTTTTATGTGGACGTTATAGATTGATTATAGCAATATCTTGAAATTATATACAATGAATTTATTATGAAATAGTTTTATATGATCCAAAAATCCTATTTAATAATAGAGCAAATTCAATTTTTAAGTGGATGTTATAAATTGATTACAGCAATATATTGTAATGATATGCAATGCATTTATTATGAAATAGTTTTATATGATCCAAAAATCCCATATAATAATAGAGCAATTTCAATTTTTAAGTGGATATAATAAATTGACTATAGCAATATCTTGAAATGATATACAATGGAATTATTATGAAATAGTTTTATATGATCCAAAAATCCTATTTAATAATAGAGCAAATTCAATTGTTACGTGAACGTTATTAATTGATGTTTCGAATGAAGCGCCATCACCAACGCGATATCCGCGGACTCTAGCGACCGATTTTTGAACGACCGTTTCAGACCACGCGGCCGTTAAAAATTCCTTGTTCTCTTCGAACAGTCCGTCAGTTAGGACGACCAAACCAAACCGATCGCGATTATAAAAGTTCAGTTGTGTACAGTTTTGTGTATGTGTGCGTTGTAGTATATTAAACAACAAAATTCACAGTGCACAGTGTTCTTTATTAAGTTTTCCTAAGGTCGACTTCCTCGATCGCCGTCCCTTTCGTCAAAGGGAATTCAGCGTAATAAAATTTACATTTATCCAAACCGAAACATTGGTCCTTCGAGCCGGATCGGTATCGAGGAAAAAAAGTCGGCCAACCGTCAACCTAAAAAACAAAAGGATACGATTCAGCGACAATGAGCTCGTTTGAAGAATTGCTGAGCAAGCAAAACCAAACCATGCGGTCGGTAGAAAGAGCGTTTCATCAGTGCCAAGATTTAGATGCGAAACTTAACGCTTATCCGGATTCAAAACTTAAATCAGCAATACCATATTTCGAGGAGGACCAATTCGCAAATTGCGAAGAGAATTACCAGGAAGCGCTCGATTTCATGGTCGAGGCACTCTCAAAGGTCGCACCTCCACCGGAAGGATCACAAACCATTGGATCACCTTCAAATTCAACGACTTCGAAGCCAACGGTTCACCTTCCAAGGATAAACCTGCCAACGTTTGAAGGAGATTATGAAGAGTGGGAGAGCTTCAGCGACCGTTTCACCTCCATGGTTATCAACAACGAGTCGCTGTCGAATGTCGATCGTCTGCATTTTTTGTACTCGTCTCTCAAAGGCGAAGCCAGCAGAACCGTGAGTCACCTACCTGTAACCGACAAAAATTTTATCGTTGCGTGGAATACCATAACATCACGGTACGAAAACAAGCGGCGTCTTATATCGACACATTTAAACACGTTGTTTACGTTACCGTCGGTGTTGTCCGAACGTCCTAACGAACTGCGATTATTACGCGACCAAATTACCGTATCAATTCAAATGCTACGTAACCTCGGCCGGCCGGTAAACGCGTGGAGTGACGTCATCGTCTTTCTCGGAGTTCAAAAATTAGATCGTTCAACTCGAAAAGCTTGGGAATTTAATTTAGGCGACACAACGCAGTTTCCCACCTATGACGAGTTCGACGCGTTTTTAGAAAAGCGAATCTTAGCCCTAGAAGCCATGCCATCGATAAGCCGCGAAAAGCCAACCGAGCAAGACAAACCGAAATTCGTAAAATCCAAACCGATATCGTCACTCGCGACAATGACAAGCAAAATTATATGCGCCGTTTGTCAAAGGGATCATTTGATTTATCAATGCCCAAGCTTTCTAGCAAAACCTCCGAGGGAGCGATATGCTTTTATTCGAAAGCAGAATCGTTGTGCGAACTGCTTTTCCTCCCAACATTCTACTGCCCAGTGCAAAAGTACCTATCGGTGTAAGGAATGTCAATCGAAGCACCATACCCTGTTGCACTGGAGCACCGCCGCCGGCATATCCGAAACCGAACCAAGGACGATCGCCTCCGCTTCCGATCATGAAGTAAAAGTTAATGTCAATTTAGCCTCTAATCAGCCGATAAAAACAAGCGTCCTCCTTTCTACAGCTTGGGTCCGAGTGCATTCTCGTGAGGGACGCCCCATAGTTGTGAGAGCGCTTTTAGACCAGGGCTCAGCAGCGACACTCATCACCGAATCAATGGCCCAGTCGCTTCGCCTCGGAAAGGAGACTCAATTTACCAAAATAACCGGAATCGGAGAGACTCAGTCATTTTCGCGCTACGTCGCACCGATTCTCATCACCCCGGTAAAGACTTCCGAACCTGCATATTCGACACACGCAATCATAATTAAAACATTGACAAGGTATGTACCACCGCGTTTGAACACTCCAATTAAATGTCCTCACCTTTCAGGACTCAATCTCGCGGACGAGGATCCCATGAGCTCCGAACCAATCAACCTAATAATTGGCGCCGATCTGTATGGTCAATTGTTGTTGCAGGGTAAGGAAGAGCTCCGGGTGTGCGCCCATCGCTCAGCAAACAACGCTCGGATGGATCTTATCCGGTCCTCTTCCTCGCGATCCTGACTCATCAATCCATCTCCACCATATCTCCGTTCTAGACCGACTTGATCAGAGCCTCCGGAGGTTTTGGGAGCTCGAGGACCTTCCGTCCACCGTTCCGCTAACATCTGACGAACAACAATGTGAGAATCATTTTCGGAAAACACATACTCGAGACGACTCGGGTCGGTATGTCATCAAACTACCATTTAAAACTGAGCCTCCAATTCCGTTAGGGAATCCCGAACCGGAGCGCTACGAAGCCTCCAATCGTTAGAAAACCGTTTTAATCGAAACCACCAACTCCAAACCGACTATCGGGAGTTTCTCGCGGAATACAAAGCTCTTGGTCATATGACAAAAGTTAATTCGCTCTCTCCAACTTCAGGCCAAATCTATTACATTCCGCATCATGCGGTTTTTCGCCAAACAAGCAAGACCACCCGTCTTCGCGTCGTGTTCAACGCCTCACGGCGAACCTCCAACGGCCAATCCTTGAACGAACATCTACATAGTGGTCCAAAGCTACAACAGGACCTAGCGTCCATTCTATTACGATGGCGTCAAGTCCAATTCGTTTATTCCGCAGACATCGCCAAAATGTATAGGCAAATTTTCGTGGACGCTCAGAACGTTAATTTCCAACGTATCCTATGGCGCGACGGTCCAACCCTTCCAGTCGAAGAATACCAACTCCGGACAGTCACTTACGGGACAACTCCGGCTCCCTATGGCGCTTCGAGTACTCCAGCAATTGGTAGACGACGAAGGACCCAAATTTAAAAAGCAATCCCTGTCCTGAACGAACAGGTCTACGTCGACGATTTTCTTTTTGGGAGCGATAGTATCGAGTCACTTCGTCAGATTCGAGACCAAACTATTGCCCTGCTCGCCCGTGGCGGGTTCTCGCTTAGTAAAGTGGGCGAGTAACGACCGCGCGCTTCTCTCCGACATCGATGCTACCGATCACGGTCTCGCGTTGAGCAAATCGCTCAAAATTGATGAATCCACGTCTGTATTACGGGTTAACGTGGAACCCGCGCGCGATCAGTTCCAATTTCAGATTGAACCAGAACAGTTCACGAACAACTGCGCAACCAAGCGCTCAATCCTCTCGTCCGTCGCAAGAATCTTCGATCCCATCAGATGGATCACTCCTTCCTCATTTCAGGCAAAATCCTAGTCCAGCGACTGTGGTTGTTAAAAGTCGATTGGGACGATCATGTGATAAATCTGACATCCAAACCGACTGGCAATCCTTCTGTCATCAATCATCCCAATTGGGAGAGCTTTCAATTCCGCGGAAAGTCACTGCAAGTGTCCCAATCAGCCAAAGTCTCCATGGCTTCTCCGACGCGTCTACATCCGCATACGCTGCTGCGGTTTATGTTCGCAGTGTCGCGAGAGATGGCACCGTGAGTGTCACGCTTCTAATCGCTAAATCTCGCGTAGCACCAGTGAAGACGGTCAGTGTCCCACGCCTCGAGTTGTGCGCCGCACTCCTTCTTGCGCGCTTATTAAAATTCGTCCAAACCGCGTTGAAGAATCCCATGGATTGTCACTGTTGGACAGACTCCAACATAACCCTTTCATGGGTTAATCAATCACCCTCGCGCTGGAAAACGTTCATCGCCAATCGCGTCTCAAAAATTCAGTCGCTCGTTCAAAACGTCCACTGGCATTACGTCCCGTCAGAAGACAATCCAGCGGACTGCGCGTCGCGTGGAATTCCCTTAACTAAATTGACTAGCCTTAGGTTATGGTGGTCCGGCCCTCGTTGGTTGAGCGAAAGTCCTGACTCTTGGCCGAAGTTGGCGCCGCGAGAAACGAACCAAGTTACGTTTGAGGAAACGACGCACGAAATTCCAAGTTTAAACGTAACCGTGACCCCCTGGGAATTGGAGACTCGTTATTCGTCGTGGCCGAAATTGATAAGAATAACCGCTTATGTAAAACGTTTTGTCCGAAACCTTCAATCCAACTTAAAAAAGAACAATCTCCGCACCAAAGTCAAGTCACTCACCATCGCTTCCGTCGTCCTAAGCGCGGAGGAGGTCCACCAAGCCAAACTAGTGTGGCTTAGGAGGATGCAGAGCGATGCATTCCAAGTCGAGCTATCGTGTTTGCGGAACGGTAAAAGGCTCCCAAAATCGAGTTCGCTCATTTCCCTGAATCCGTACCTCGATTCGGACGGGGTCTTACCCGCGAGAGGACGGCAGGTCAACTCGGATCTTTCTGAAAAGGCCAAACAACCCATCATCCTAAAGACACATCCACTCTTAACGCTACTCATTAACCATACTCACAAAAAATTGCTGCATGCGGGTCCACATCTCCTTCTCGCTCACCTCCGTAGGGAATATTGGATTCTCAGAGCGAGGACGACCATTCGAGCGGTGCGTCACAAATGCGTTGAGTGTGCACGTGAAAGGGCTCTCTTACCTCACGAGCTTATGGGAGACTTGCCAGCGCCCCGCGTTACAAAAGTTGAACGTCCGTTTGTCCACACCGGTGTCGATTATGCAGGTCCAATCCTTGTCCGAACTGCTCCTGGTCGGGGGCACAAATCCACCAAGGCATACATTGCCGTCTTCGTCTGCCTAACAATTAAAGCAATTCACATTGAAGTAGTAAGCGACTACAGTTCACCCGCGTTCATCGCAGCATACCATAGATTCGTGTCTCGGCGTGGGCTTCCAACAAAACGACAACGGCACCACGTTTCAAGGCGCGAATCGCGAACTCGCCTCCGCGTATCGCAACGCAATCCGTGATTCCAACTTCCGGAATGAATTAGTCTCGACTGGCACCGAATGGCAATTCCCTCCAAACGCACCTCACTTCGGAGGGTTGTGGGAAGCCGGGGTAAAAAGTATGAAGTACCATCTCAAACGCGTGATAGGATCTCACACCCTCACGTTCGAAGAGCTGACAACAGTTCTGTGTCGCGTGGAAGCGTGTCTTAATTCACGACCGTTAGGGACAATGTCGGACTGCTTGGATGATTTCTCCGTGCTAACTCAGGCCATTTTCTCATCGGCGCGCCGCTCGTCGCGAATCCGGAACCCAGCGTCCTGAGACACCAACGAAACCAGATTATCACGCTGGCAATTGGTCAACGCCTAACCGAAACGTTTTGGAAAGCGTGGCAAAATGATTACCTGCACACGCTACACCAACGGCCAAAATGGCAAACTGTCCAAAATCTCGCTAAGATCGGTCAACTCGTCTTACTCCGAAGCCCAAATTTACCTCCCAGTCAATGGGAACGGGGACGGATTGTCGAATGACATCCAGGAAGCAATGGATTGGTTCGGGTCGTCACAGTCAAGACCGCACAATCGCAGTACAGGCGTCCCATCTCGAAGATTTGTTTTCTCCCGGTCGCGATAAACGCCGACAACTAATGCAGCGCAATTCGCATTTTAGTTTTGTAAGGTTAAGTCTAACTGCGTCGTGTTAATTTTATGCGTAAATTAAGTTCAAATCACTAGCGCGTAATTAGAATAAGAATGTGTAACGGTACTTACTTTCTCAGGTCCATTGTTATCCCAATCAGCCAGGTCGTACGATCACTTCACCAAACAAACAAACCACACGCTCTTACGCCGTCGAGCATGAATGAATTGGTTCATTCAACGTCTGGGGCGGGGAGTGTGTTTCGAATGAAGCGCCATCACCAACGCGATATCCGCGGGCTCTAGAGACCGATTTTTGAACGACCGGTTCAGACCACGCGGCCGTTAAAAATTCCTTGTTCTCTTCGAACAGTCCGTCAGTTAGGACGACCAAACCAAACCGATCGCGATTATCAAAGTTCAGATGTGTACAGTTTTGTGTATGTGTGCGTTGTAGTATATTAAACAACAAAATTCACAGAGCACAGTGTTCTTTATTAACTTTTCCTAACGTCGACTTCCTCGATCGCCGTCCCTTTCGTCAAAGGGAATTCAGCGTAATAAAATTTACATTTATCCAAACCGAAACAATTGATTATAGCAATATCTTGAAATGATATACAATGAAATTATTATGAAATAGGTTCATATGATCCAAAAATCCTATTTAATAATAGAGCAAATTAAATTTTTAAGTGGATATTATAAATTGACTATAGCAATATCTTGTAATGATATACAATGAAAATATTATGAAATAGGTTCATATGATTCAAAAATCCTATTTAATAATACAGCAAATTCAATTGTTACGTGAACGTTATTAATTGATTATAGTGTTACGAGCCAGGGCCGTGCAGCACGCGTGGCCTGCGAGTGCAAAAGAGAGTATGGAATATGGTATCAATGTGTTAGTGAGGTGCACGGACGAACCCGATGCAAGATCGGGGAGCCGCTAGGATAGTTGATAACGAGGACGAACCTGATGCGAAATCTCGGAGCCTCTAGGATGGAGTCACTTACGGACGAACCTGGTGCGAAACCAGGGAGCCGTAGGAGGGTGTAATGTCGTGAACGAACCCGATGCGTAATCGGGGAGTCACTAGGATGGTTAATAACGACGCAGACGAACCCAATGCGAAATTGGGGAGCTGCTAGGAGGTTGGAAGAAACGCAGACGAACTCGATGCGTAATCGAGGAGCTGCTGGGAGGTTGGATAAATCACAGACGAACCTGGTGCGTAATCAGGGAGCTGTAGGATGCGGACGAACCTGGTGCGTAAGCGAGAGCCGCTAGGATGGTATTAGATTGCGTGGACGAACTCAATGCGTAATCGAGGAGCCACTAGGTTGTAAGAATTTGTATTTGGATTAAGAAGATGTTAATTGACCTCGTAACTTCAATTATTAGATATAATATAACTTGAGCGGTAAGGTTATATTATTGTGGGAACGTTTAACTAACAATAATCGCTTTATATAATGATGGGTTAAGGAAGATAAGTAACTCTGATTTAATAATGAAACTAGATATATTCTTAACAAACAAATAGATACACGTGTCTTGTGTCAGTAGTGTCGCGTTGTAAGAATGATTATAATTACCTAAGAATGATTTTTGCACGGTGTTGACGCACTGGCGATGCGGGGGTAAGTCGGTTGACAATAGTGGCCGTAATAGAATTTATACCGGTTCACGGATTCTATATGGTTTAAAATTGATACAAAAGGGTACTGTAGCCCGATCTCACGAAATGCAACTGACTGTCAGAACCGTGGACAGCGTAACGAGACGTGATGTTGACTCTAAACGTAACTGTACGATTCTGATCCCCCGAGTAAGGAAACGAAGGGGTTTATATACCTAAAAATCTGTGGGGAAGATTCGGATGCGCGTTAGACATTACCATATTTGGTAATCTCCGAACTTCGTTAGTCACCGAGCAGCTGCATTTCGTGGGAACTGACTCTAAATTCCAAAGGGTAGATAAGTAGCAGGGCGTTTTCCTAATGCACGCAAGTGGTATGGAAAAATTGGGGAACGAAACGTTCGGCATACGTAACATCTCCCCCCCCCAAGATGAAACATCGCGTTTCGCGTGATGCTTTCACATTAGGAGAACGCCTTGTTACTTTATAATGAAGAAAGAAACAGAAAAATATATTCGCGAAAACAACAAAATAATAAAAAGTTGAACGTGTCGGGTGTAGTGTTGTGTTGTGGCGTGTACTTATCAATAATGGTGCATTGAAGGTGTCCCATTCCTTGGTCAGAGTAACTGTAGTCCGGGTCCGGCCAATTGTCCAGTGGTACTCAGATGAAGATCGTGTTTGTTTTTAATTAAAAGGTGAGCAATGTAGGCGGGTTTTAAATTGTTTGACGTGATGTTACGGATTTTGGTCATATGTGAAATCAAATCTTGTAAATAATCTTGCCAGGTATGATTTTAAATTTTCATTATCGCGCGGAAGGAGCTGGGTTCTCGAGCTACTTTTCCAAAAGATTAGTAGCTCGTATGGTGTGAAATTTGTTGCCTCGTCTGTACGGATGTGTTGTATGAGAACATTGCAAAAGGGATTAATAAATCCCAATCTTCGTAGTTATCCATGTAGTGCTTAAGATATTCGGTGAGCACGATGTGACTTCTTTCCAATGATCCGTTAGTTTGTGGGTCTGTATCCAGAAGTTGTTATTTGCTTGATTTTAAATATTTCTGCCAAATTCGTCATTAAATTTCCAATGAAACTAGTTCGGCTTTGTCCGTTAATATTGCGCGAGGGGTGCCGTAAATTGCGATAAAGTGTCGGGCGAAAGCATCTGCAATGGTCGCGGCTCGAATATTTAAGGTATTGCAACTTCTACGCAGGATTTCGTCAGGTTGTCATGTATGGTCGGGATATGACTATTTCCATAAGGAGTGATAGTAAGATGTCCCACGGTGTCCAGTGATATTTTGCCGAATGCATCCAACTGAGTATCGGTAATTAGCACATGCCCGGTTTGTCCTGAGTCTTTGCTTCCGAACTAATTTTTGTTCTTAGCAACGCTTTTGGCATGTCTAATATGCTCCTGAATTTCGTTTGCGCATTTTGGGCCAGTGAAATTTTGATCGAATGCTACGTTTGTATGTTTTGTTACCCCTTTATGTCCTCCAAATTAAACTATCGTGAGCTTCGCGGATTATGTTTAGTCTGTCCGTTTCGGATGGTGTGGTGATGGTACAGTTGCATAAAGTAATTTGTTGATCTGTTCCGGTAAAAACTTCTTCCAATATCTTGTAAAATTTGGTCGGCTGGCAATTTGTGTGAAATCTCCTGTTGCAAGATATTCGAAAAAGAATTTATTTGATTCTGTTCTAGCAGTATGTTTAAGAGTTTTTAATCCATTGACTAGAGATCTTCTGCCGTAATATTGTCGTAAAAATGATCCGGAAATTACTATTCCGAAGGTTTATACAATCCATTGTCTGAAGTTAATACGTGCCCCTTTTGGTTTGAGACCGTCAAAATGTCTGATTTAATTAATTATTTCGGTGTCCATTAAAACCTTTCCCAACGGTAGATATTAAATTGCAATCTGCGGATATAGAAGTATGCGCTTAATGTCCGTGTTCGGCAGTGAGGTGTTAGAAGAAAAGAAATGGTTATTTTATGTATTTTGTTTTTGGCTCGTTGTTGCTCCGATGCTCGTTATCGTCAGTTGAAACTTATCTCCATGTCGGATGTGTATGGCAGGTAAAGAAGAGGGTCCGTCGTGCGTTCCGAAGGCGATCGAGGTCGCGGATTGGCTACTGCACTCAGGTAGCCGTTCTGCACTTGCTTCCAGGTTACAACCCTTGCCGCAGGTGAATGAGTTATGGGTGGTTTCAGTAAAATTTCGTTTTGTAACGTGCGGTAATACCTGTGGAACACTGAGTAAATCTTTCCGAGGATTTTCTATAATTGTATTTTCTTTATCTGTAATTTCGAGCGGTTCTTCAAAGACATTAAGTCGTCCAGGAAAATTGTCGTCTTCATCCGGTGGTGCGTTTTGAGTGGAATTGGCTGCTGGCAAAAAGGTTGTTTATGGTTTCTTGAGATTCGTCTGGCAATGTTACTTTCGTGCGATAAGCTGGGTAGGGCTCGGTGTCTAGCCAATATTGGAGAATGTTGAATTTTTCCATAAGTGGGGCACTGCTCTTCGTCCGAACTGCTACTTTGACCTCCCTGTACTTGCGGGTCGGTTCTCCCTGTCTCGCCGTAACTTTATTTGTATACGGCGACCTATAGGCTTTGTTTGTCGGTAGTCGGTGGTACTTGAAGGTCCTGAAGTCCAGGATCGTCTTTAGAATTCACCTTAATGGAGATGAGTGGTATTGGCAGACCAGACGGAGGGTTGCGCGACAACGCGTCTGCGTTCATGTTCGTTTTCCCACATTTGTGTATAACTTGGTACTCGTATTCCGAAAGTCTTAATTTCCACTTTATTTAGCCTGGAGGTAGGGTCCTTGCCAGCAGAATGTAGCCAGACTAAAGGACGGTGATCTGTTATGAGGGTGAATTTGTTCCATAGATGTAGGGTCGGAAATACTTGACTGCGTAAACCATTGCTAGACATTTCCTTCTCCTGTTGCCGAATAATAATTCTTTTCAGGTTTTGTTGAGGCTGCGTGACGCATATGCTATTGGTAAGTCCTTTCCTATTTCTCCCTGGCTAAGTACAGCTCCTATGGCGTATTCGGATGCGATCTGTAGTCACGATAAAAGGTTTGGTGGGAAATCCGGGTACTGTAATATAGGTTGTTGACAGAGTTCTTTACAGTAGTTGGTTGTAGCTTTGATCTTGTTCTTACGTCAATTTGAATTTAATGCCCTTTCCTAGTAAATTTATTAACAATTTTTAATTAACGGTGAAAAATGGTATAAATCTTCTGTAGTATCCTGCTAAGCCTTTAAAAAATTGTTGAATGTTTTTCTGCACGTTTTTCGGTGTGGGAAGAGTCTTTTCAGCTTTTAATTTCCTTGGATCGGTCTTGCTCCCTTTTCGGAAATTATTTGTACTAAATAAGCAACTTCTTTGCGTAGAAAATTCCGCATTTGTTAGTTTGAAGGTTTAAAGCCCCCTGTTCCCGAAGGCGGTTCAAACTAATTTTTAACCTTGATGTTATGTTCTTGTAATTATGAAGCTAAAATGACAATTTCGTACAGTTAAACGAAGAGGTATGTTACTTGTAATCCGGTGATAAATTGATACATGAGGCGTTGAAATGTAGGTTGAGCGTTATTTAATACAATAGGCATTATTGAAAATTCGTAATGTCCCATGCGGTGTGGTGAATGCAGTTTTTGCTTATCCCTTTGAGTTCATTTCTATCTGGTGGAAATCCACTGGCGAGATCGAAAACTGACAAATATTTCCAGCTCACTCCTAATCGGTCTAAAATTTCTGTGATTTGTGGTAATGGATATTTATCGGAGATTGTCTTTTCATTTAATACTTGCGCGAAAGTCTATTACCATACGCCAGCGTTTGTTTCCCTGCGAGTCAGCTTTCTTCGGTACGATCCATAAGGTGAATTGTAGGGTGATTTTGACAGGTAATTATGCCTTGTGATAATAATGCACGCTAACCTGTTTTTGTATTTCGTCCTGATGTACAGGCGGATATCGATACTGTCTTGCGTGATTTTTCCCACTGGTATTTCATCTGTGGTGTGAATTGTATGAATGAGTTAAAATCCCGACTGCTTTTCCTAATTTGTCTCCAAGCAGGAAAAATCGGTCTGGAAATTCTTTTATTCATAAATCAATGACGGATGCTCACGTTCCTCTCTCTGTTTAGATGGATTTGGCTATTTTAGAATTATTTGTATGAGGTTTTCTATCCCTATCTTCTTTTTCCTGAATTTAATTGGGTGTTCTGCTTGTACGAAGCAGAGAGTCTTCGATCCGATGTTACTCAAAAAATCCCGGCCCATGGTTCTATTGTCTGTGGTTCTATCCTCTATGTCGAGGAGTCTTCCGCTGCTGGTGTTCGTTGCTAGGACGTGACATTTTCCGCTATTATTGGTTACAGCTAAGCTTCTCTTATGTAGAGTTGGTTGTGCGTTTTAATACGCGGTAAAATATCCTTCTTTTACCGTCGGAGCTTGCTGGCCCATTTTTACCGCGATCTGTTGTATCGTGCGAGCTTCGAGCCGGTGTTTAGTTGAAGCGATTGCGGTTTTACCCAGGATGAAAGTGAAATTCCGATAGGTTGAAAAACTGCAGTGGTTTAACAGGTTTGTCTTTTAGTACCATGGTTCCATGATAATACTGAAATTTCGACTTCTTCCTGCATTAAAAAATGGGCCTTTCCGATGAGTCCATCAGCGTCTATTGCAAGAGGTTTTTACGACGTAGAAAAATGCGGGTGTGTCATGAATGTGCAATATTGCGTGGTACCTAACGTGCGAATTGGAGTTGTCGTTAATCCTATTATTTCCTATGCGACTCTGCGAGAATTGATTCATTACTTTTTGTTGTTCCTAAAACCTTGAGGAGGTACTAAATTGATAATGCACCACAATCAATTAAAAATGTTCCTTTTCCTGATTCCAATTCTGGGATTTTGGCCTTCCCGAGACGTGGGGCGGGTGTTTCTTGATGAGGAGTCGTTGTCAAGTGTACTGTTTTTTTGACGACGGTTTTCGTTTCCGCTCATCGTGAAATCGCCGGTACGGTGAGCGCGATTGTAGTTTAAAGAGACCACGTTGGTGATTCAGCCGACGAATCCTCGCGGAGTCGCACGTCGATATTTAGGATGACGCTGGATTCTTTCTACAAGATTTCCCGTCGTGTCCCGTGGTTTCACGCAATGCCAGCAATATAATTCCTGGTTCGCGGTATTATTTCCGGAGATTTTTAATATGGAATAATGATTTCCCTCATCCTTAGAAATCGTAAAGTGCGCTCGAAGGGGAAATCGAAGGGGCTCACTTTGTCCCGCACGGACCATGCGGTCGCACAGTAGCTGCTCTTTCTCGATCCTCTCTTGAGGTTCCGTATGTTCTGGCGTGCCCGCCCTTGGTCATAACGACTTGGTGAGCCAGGGTACGACACTTGACTGTCGCGGTGGCGATAATCTTCGGTCTCCACGATCCTTTCGGCTGACCACCTTGCAGAGCGATTCGTTCCGAGGCATCTGTCTTCCCGATTCCTTAGTTTTCTGTCTATGTGCAGCATACGGCGTCGTAAGCATCTTCAAGGAGTTTGTATATCTCTGAAATGTTGCCGACACCTTCCAACGAAAATCCGATCCAGCAAGCCTTCGATGAAATTTTCCGAAGACATCTTTCCTATCTCGCCTTGATGGAAATCTTCGGCGTTGATCGGTATTTTCTCTCGAATGAAACTCCGCGCGCGCAATAAACCAGAAATGGCTGAGTCCTGTCGGACTGTACTGCTGTCGCAGAACTTTCACCTTCGCGGATACGTAAATTCGCGATGTCTGATTTGGAAATACGACAAACTTTTACCCGGCGCAAATCTCTTTTTTTAGATGTTTAATCAATTCGCTGATACTCGCGAATTTATGCTCTAAAGTGCATTTACTTCGTGCCGGACCTATGAGCTTAGTCAGGAACAATCGCCAGATAATCGGCTTCCGAACCCTCAGCGGGTAGCTCAATGTTAAACGGCGTCCTCCACACTTTGTGCTAAAACGCGACAAAGATGGAGTTTCCTCCGTCGAAAGTCGGTATCGTCGATGTTACGTTCTGTAGGCACGTCTTCTGTGTCAAAAGTGACATTGAATGTGGCGAGTGACAATGTCAAGAGTTCATGATATCGTTTGACGAAATATTAGCTTGTGAACTTGTCATTTTTAATAATTTATTAATATTTAACTAGAGAAAACTAGTATATTTAAATCAATTAACTATATTGTATTAACTTGCTTGAAAACTGGTATATTCTTGACAAAAGTTAACTGGTTGAGCTTAACTAGCTTGAAAACTAGTATATTGTCCCAAATTCAATAAAGAGAACTTTTAACTTCTCTCAAGAAACCCAAAATTACGTGGCGATTCTAAAATAGTTAAATCCCACCGCTGTCACCAGTTTTCTGTTACGGAGCCAGGGCCGTGCAGCACGCGTGGCCTGCGAGAGTGCAAAAGAGAGTATGGAATATGGTATCAGTATGTGTTGGTGAGGTGCACGGACGGGGCCGATGCAAGATCGGGGAGCCGCTAGGATAGTTGATAACGAAGGACGAACCTGATGCGGGAAATCAGGGAGCCTCTGAGATGGAGTCAACTTACGGACGAACCTGGTTGCAGAAACCCGGGAGCCGTAGAGAGGGTGCTCAATGTCGTGAACAGACGATGCGTAATCGGGGAGTCACTAGGATGTTAGTTAATAACGACGCAGACAGACTACCCAATGCGAAATTTACAGGGGAGCTGCTAGGAGGAGTTGGAAGAAACGCAGACTGAGACTTTCGATGCCGTAATCCGAGGAGCTGCCACGGGAGGGTTGGATAAATCACCAGACGAACCTGATGCGTAATCGAAGGAGCGCTGGTAGGATTTGCGGCGGACGAACCTGGTGCGTAAGCGAGGGAGCCGCTAGGATGGTATTCGATTGCGTGGACGGAACTCAAAGTATGCGTAATCGAGGAGCCACTAGGTTGTAAGAATTTGTATTTGGATTAAGAAGATGTTAATTGACACTCGTAACTTCAATTATTAGATATAATATAACCCGAGCGGTAAGGTTATATTATTGTGGGAAGTTCGATTTACAACTAACAATGAAATCGCTTTATATAATGATGGGTTAAAGGAAGATAAGTAACTCCTGATTTAATAATGAAAGCTAGATATATTCTTAACAAACAAATGCGATACACGTGTCTTGTGTCGTAGTAGTGTCGCGTTTGTAAGAATGATTATAATTACCTGAGAATGATTTTTGCACGGTGTGTTGACGCACTGGCGATGCGAGGCTAAGATCAGGTTGACAATAGAGGCCGTAATAGAATTTATACCGGTTCACGGATTCTATATGGTTTAAAATTGATACAAAAAGGTACTGGTAACCCGATCTCACGAAATGCAACTGACTGTCCAGAACCGTGGACAGCGTAACGAACCAATGATGTTGACTCTAAACGTAACTGTACGATTCTGATCCCCGGTAAGAAACGAAGGGGTTTATATACCCACAAAAATCTGTGGGGAAGATTCGAGGATGCGCGTTAGACATTACCATATTTGGTAATCTCCAGGCAACTTCGTTAGTCACCCGAAGCAGCTGCGATTTCGTGGGAACTGACTCTAAATTCCAAAGGGGTAGATATAAGAAGTAGCAAGGGCGTTTTTTCCTAAAATGCGCACGCAAGTGGTATGGAAAAATTGGGGAACAGAAACGTTTCGGCATACGTAACAAATAGCAATATCTTGAAATGATATACAATGATATTATGAAATAGGTTCATATGATCCAAAAATCCTATTATATATAATATAGCAAATTCAATTTTAAAGAGGAAATTATAAATTGAGTATATCAATATCTTCTAATGATATACAATGAAAATATAATGAAATAAGTTCAAATCATTAAAAAATCAAATTTAATAATAGAGCAAATTCAATTTTTAAGTAAGATATTATAAATTGACTATAGCAATATCTTGCAATGATATACAGTAAATATTATCAAATAACTTCCCTTATGATTAAAATCCTATTTAATAATAGGAGCAAATTAAATTTTTAAATGGAACCAACATAAATTGACTATATGCCATCTCACCAATGATATACAATGAAAATATTATGAAATAACTACTTATGATTAAAAAATCCTATTTAACTAATAGAACCAAATTAAATTTTAAGTGGATATTATAAATATGACTATAGCAATATCTTGCTTAATGATATAAAATGAAAATATTATGAAATAAGAGTTCCATATCATCCAAAAATCCTATATAATAAATATAGCAAATTTCAATTTTTAAGTGGATATAAATAAATAGAGCTATTGCAATATCTTGAGGAAACGATATACATTATGGAATTATTATGTAAATAGTTTTTATATGTTTCAAAAATCCAATTTAATAACTATACAGCATTTTCAATTTTTAAAGAGGATATTATAAATTGACTATAGCAATATACTTGCAATGATATACAAATAGAAGTATTATTATGAAACATGTTCATATAGTCCAAGAAAATCCTATTGTAATAATGAGAGCAAATTAAATTTTTCAAGTGGATATTATAAATTGACTATAGCAATATCTTGAAATTGTATGCAATAGAAATTATTATGAAATAGGTTCATATAAATCCAAAAATTCTATTTAATAATAGAGTCAGAATTCAATTTTTAAGTGGATATTACATAAATTGAGTATAGCAATATCTGGAACCAAACCATAGTATGCAATGAAATTATTATGAAATATTTTCATATGATCCAAAAATCCTATTTAATTATAGAGCAAATTCAATTTTTATGTGGATATTATAAATTGAGTATAGCAATATCTTGTAATGATATACAATGAAAATATTATGAAATAGATTCATATGATTCAAAAATCCTATTTAATAATACAGCAAATTCAATTATTACGTGAACGTTATTAATTGATTATAGCAATATCTTGAAATGATATACAATGAAATTATTATGAAATAGGTTCATATGATCCAAAAATCCTATTTAATAATAGAGCAAATTCAATTTTTAATTATGGATATTTATCAAATTGACTATAGCAATATCTTGCAATGATACTAATCAATAAAAATATTATGAAATAGGTTCATATGATCCAGAAATCCCTATTTAATAATAGAGAGCAAATTCAATTTTTAAGTGGATATTATAAATTGAGAGTATAGCAATAACTCTCTTTGTAATGATATACAATGATAATATTATGAAATAGTTTTATATGATCCAAAAATCCCATATAATAATAGAGCAATTTCAATTTTTATGTGGATATAATAAATTGACTATAGCAATATCTCGAAATGATATACAATGGAATTATTATGAAATAGTTTTATATGATCCAAAAATCCTATTTAATAATAGAGCAAATTCAATTTTTAAGTGGATATTATAAATTGACTATAGCAATATCTTGCAATGATATACAATGAAAATATTATGAAATAGCTTCATATGATTAAAAAATCCTATTTAATAATAGAACAATTTCAATTTTTAAGTGGATATTATAAATTGAGTATAGCAATATCTTGTAATGATATACAATGAAAATATTATGAAATACTTTTATATGATCCAAAAATCCTATATAATAATAAGAACAATTTCAATTTTTAAAGTAGGATATAATAAAATTGAATTATTGCAATATCTTGAAATATGATATACAATGAAATTATTATGAGATAGTTTCATATGATCCAAAAATCCTATTTAATAATAGAGCAAATTCAATTTTTAAGTGGATATTATAAATTGACTATAGCAATATCTTGTATTGATATACAATGAAAATATTATGAAATAGATTCATATGATCCAAAAATCCTATTTAATAATAGAGCAAATTCAATTTTTAAGAGGATATTATAAATTGAGTATAGCAATATCTTGTAATGATATACAATGAAAATATTATGAAATATTTTCATATGAACCAAAAATCCTATTTAATTATAGAGCAAATTCAATTGTTACGTGAACTTTATTAATTGATTATAGCAATATCTTGAAATGATATACAATGAAATTATTATGCAAAAGGTTCACATCATCCAAAAATCCTATTTAATAATAGAAGCAGAGATTCTAATTTTTTTATGTAGAATATTATAAATTGACTATAGCAATATCTTGAAATGATATACAATGAAAATTATTATGAAAATAGGTTCTATATACAGTCCAAAAATCTATATAATAATAGAGAAGCAAATTCAATTTTTAAGTGGATATTATAAAATTGACTATAGCTTAATATCTTTGCAATGATATACAATGAAAAATATTATGAAATAGAGCTTCAAATGATTAAAAAATCCTATTTAATAATAGAACAATTTCAATTTTTAAGTGGATATTATAAATTGAGTATAGCAATATCTTGTAATGATATACAATGAAAATATTATGAAATACTTTTATATGATCCAAAAATCCTATATAATAATAGAGCAATTTCAATTTTTAAGTGGATATAATAAATTGATTATTGCAATATCTTGAAATGATATACAATGAAATTATTATGAGAGATAGTTTCATGTGATCCAAAAATCCTATATTTAATAATAGAGCAGGAATTCAATTTTTAAGTGGATATTATAAATTTGACTATAGCAATATCTTGTATTGATATACACAATAGAAATTATTATGAAATAAGCTCATATAATCCAAAAAAATTCTATTTAATAATAAGAGCTAAATTCAATTTTTAAAGAGGATATTATAAATTGAACTATAGCAATATCTTGAGTAATGATATACAATGAAAATATTATGAAATAGGATTTTCATATGAACCAAAAATCCTATTTAATTATAGAGCAAATTCAATTATTTTAAATTAGATATTATAAATTGATTATAGCAATATCTTGAGAAATGATATACAATGAAATTATTATGAAATAGGTTCACATCATCCAAAAAAATCCTATTTAATAATAGAGCAATATTCAATTTTTATGTGAATATTATAAATTGACTTTATATAGCAATATCTTGCAATGACATATAGCTCAATGAAAATATTATGAAATAGTTTTCATATAATCAAAAATCTATTTAATAATAAGAGCAATTTCAATTATTTAAGTAAGGATATAATAGAATTGACCTTTATTGCAATATCTTGAAATGATATACAATGGAATTATTATGAAATAGGTTTATATGTTCCCAAAAATCCTATTGTAATAATAGAAGCAAATTCAATTTTTTAAGTGGATATTATAAATTAGACTTCTCATAGCAACATCTTGTAATGATATACAATGAAAATATTATGAAATAGTTTTATATGATCCAAAAATCCTATATAATAATAGCACAATTTCCAAGATTTTAAGTGGATTATTTATAAAATTGACTCTAATAGCAATATCTTGAAAATGATATGCAATGAAATTATTATGAAATAGGTTCATATAAATCCAAAAATTCAATTTAATAATAGATCAAATTCAATTTTTAAGTGGATATTATAAATTGAGTATAGCAATATCTGGAAATGGTATGCAATGAAATTATTATGAAATAGGTTCATATGATCCAAAAATCCTATTTAATTATAGAGCAAATTCAATTGTTACGTGAACTTTATTAATTGAGTATAGCACTATCTTGTAATGATATACAATGAAAATATTATGAAATAGTTTTATATAATCCAAAAATACTATTTAATAATAGAGCAATTTCAATTATTAAGTGGATACTATAAATTGACTATAGCAATATCTTGCAATGATATACAAGGAAAATATTATGAAATAGGTTCATATGATCCAGAAATCCTATTTAATAATAGAGCAAATTCAATTTTTAAGTGGATATTATAAATTATACAGTATAACAATATCTTGTAATGATATACAATGAAAATATTATGAAATAGAATTTTTCATACCTGCTAGTCCAAAAATCCTATTTAATAATAGCGCACAATTCAATTTTTAAGTGGATATTATAAATTGACTATAGCAATATCTTGAGAAATTGATATAATGAAATTATTATAGAAATAGGTTTTATACGTTAAAAATTCTATTTAATAATAGATCCAGAATTCAATTTTTAAGTGAGATAAATTATAAGAATTGAGTATAGCAATATCTTTAAATGAAATAATGAAATTATTATGAGAAATATTATCATATGATCCAATAAACCTATTTAATTATAAAACAATTCAATTACCCATGAACTTTATTAATTTGATTATACTTAATATCTTGAAATGATATGCAATGAAATTATTATGAAATAGGTTCATATGATCCAAAAATCCCTATTTAATTATAGAAACTCAAATTCAATTATTTTTACAGTGAAACTTTATAAATTCATTATAGCAATATCTTGAAATGATATACAATGAAATTATTATGAAATAGAGTTCACTTATGAGTCCATTAATCTATTTAATATATGTAGAAAGCAAAATTCAAATTTTTAAGTGAATATTATAAATTTGACTATAGCAATATCTTGAAATTGTATGCAATAGAAATTATTATGAAATATAACAGGTTCCATATGATCCAAAAATCCTATTTAATAATAGAGCAACTTGAGTTCAATTTTTTAAGTGGATATTATAATCTTATTGACTATAGCAATATCTTGTAATGATATACCAATGAAAACTATTATGAAAATAGGTTCCTTATGAAGTAAAATCCTATTTAATAGTAGAACCAAATTCCAATTTTTAAGTGGATATTATTAATTGATTATTGCAATATCTTGAAATGATATACAATGAAATTATTATTATGAGATAGTTTCACTTATGATTCAAAAATCTATTTAATAATACAGAAACATTTTTCAATTTTTAAAGTGGATATTATAAATTGACTATAGCAAATATCTTTGAGAAATTGATATGCAATGAAATTATTATGAAACAGAGTTCATATAAATCCAAAAATTCTATTTAATAATAGTTTCCAAAATTCAATTTTTAAGTGGATATTATTCTAAAATTGAGTATAGCAATATCTTTCAAATGAAATACAATGAAATTATTATGAAATATTATCATATGATCCAATGAAAGCCTATTTAATTATAAGAGCAAATTCAATTATTACGTAGGAACTTTATTAATTGATTATATGCAATATCTTGAAATGATATATTTAATGAAATTATTATAGCCCAATAGGAGGTTCCACATCATCCAAAACTTTATTTAATAATGAAAGCAAATTCAATTTTTATGCCGGATATTATAAATTGATTATAGCTTAATATCTTGGAAATGGTATCACAATAGAAATTATTATGAAACAGGTTCATATGATCCAAAATCTATTTAATAATTTGAAGCTTAAATTAAATTTTTAAGTTTATATTATAAATTATGACTATAGCAATATCTTGTAATTGATTTGTAATGAAAATTATTATGAAATAGTTTCATATGATCGAAAAATCCTATTTAATAATAGAGAGCAAAATTCAATTTTTAAGTGGATATTATACACATTGACTATAGCAGCAATATCTTGTAATGATATACAATGAAAATATTATGAAATAGAGATTCATACTGATCCAAAAAATCCTATTTAATAATAATATGAGTAAATTCAATTTTTAAGTGGATATTATAAATTGATTATTATGGCAATATCTTGTAATGATATACAATGGAAAATATTATGAAATAGAGTTCATATGATCCAAAAATCCTATTTAATAATAGAGCAATTCAATTTTTAAGAGTGGATATTATAAATTGACTATAACAATATCTTGTAATGATATACAATGAAATTATTATAGAAATAGAGATTGCATATGATCCAAAAATCCTATTTAATAATAGAGCAAATTCAATTTTTAAGTGGATACTATAAATTGATATATAGCAATATCTTGAAATGATATACAATGAAAATTATTATGAAAATAGGTTCATATAGATCCAAAAATCCCTATTTAATAATAGGAAACCAAAATTCAATTTTTAAGTGGATATTATTAATTGACTATAGCAATCTGAAATGAAATGGCGAAATTATTATCAAATAGTTTTTATATGATCCAAAATCCTATATAATAATAGAGACAATTTCAATTTTCAAGTGGATATAATAAGTGACTATAGCAATAATATCTTGAAATGATATATACGATGGAATGTGTAAATAGTTTTATATGATCCAAATCTATTTAATAATAGAGCAAATTCAGGTATTACGTGAACGTTATAGAATTGACTATGACTTAATATCTTGAAATGATATACAATGTAATTATTGTAGTAGTTTTTATATGTTCCAAACGTCCTGTTGATTATAGAAACTTAAATTCAATTTTTATGTGAATGTATTATAAATTGAAGTACAGCAATATCTTGTAATGATATACAATGAAAATATTATAGAAATAGTTTTATATGATCCAAAATCTGTTAATAATAAAACTAAATTCGAATTATTATGTGAATGTATTTATAAATTGACTATAGCAATATCATGTGATACACAATGAAAAATATTATGAAGTAATAGAGTTCACCTTGATCCAGAATTCTGTAATAATAGTGTTAGAAAGAAGAGTAGGTTTGAAAAAACCTCTCGCCTAACGCAGTGGTCGGATCATTAGGGAAAGGAACGTCATTAGAAAAATACAGATTTTAATTTAATTTTCGCTTATCGAAATAGTTCGACTAAACTAGTTTTATTCTGATACCATTTGATAACAGAAGTGTATAATTTTGTCTTTAGCGGCCGAACGCCCATCTGCAACTAATCCTGTTGTAAATATAACAACAGAAAGGAACACGAATAGGCGTTAAATACCTGTGAACGTGAATCACGCTGGTGTCTTACTCTTCCGCGCTCGTCTGGTCTGTACTTGTCGCACCCGGGAGCGGGGATCAACCACCGCTGATGCAGCTAAGCTGGTGGACTGTATGTGTGAGCTTTCCCGTTAAATCTGGAATCGCTTGCTTAATATTGTCGACCTTTTTGAGATTTCTGCTCGTCTAATTTCACGACTGCAATTTCTGACTGCAATTTAAGGCTTTGATGCCATGACTGAAAAATCAGAGGAAAAGGTGATCCGGAGGGAGGTTGTAAAGGCTCCCAACGCTTTCAGTGATCCCCGGCCCTCCACCGCCTTCGTAAGATGCGTACGGCACTGTGTGGTGCAGGCTTGTCAGCAGCGCCCTTAGGTCGACTTACGGTTGAGCCTGAGACCACGTTGCTTTGTCAGATGTCTCCGTCCCTACGCACAGGGCCCGTACTCCCTGGGAGATGTTTAGACGTGTCTGGCTTTCGCCGATAGCTGGGAGTTTAAAAGTGTCCCGCTTCGGCTGGAAGACGGCAAATCACTGGGGTATGTCCACTCCTGTATGTGGTGGGTTCGAAGCCGTTTCTGACCCATTTGAAGGTTGCACCTCTTTCCTCTAATTACGATGATTACTCAGGTTTCTTCGCATAGTTGTGGAGTCGTGCACTAGAAAAGTCTGAAAAAGAACCTCGCACCTATAAATTGGGATGAGCTTAGCCATCTATCCTATGGAAACGATTGAGTCCCTCCAGGGTTTCTTTCCCACACTGTTTATGGATCGATTCCCAGAGCGCTCAGGTAGTGAGCTATTCCGAATTAAATAAGTCTGCTTTAGAGCTCGGTCGAGTGCAAACTGAAAGCTCAGTCGATAACTCGCGAATAATTCCTTTACAACTCCGAGGTGAGTCTGAAAAGAACTCGACTCGGGTCGGATTACTCGGGTATTCGTTTGGTCTCGGCTTCTTCAGGGCGTGTTCGACCTCTCTAGTGCTCGTGGCAGTGGACATGGCGAGTGACGGGGACGAGCTGAGCTGCCAAAGAGTAATATGAGCGTGTGAGTGGAAAGTCTGCCGTCACGCCATTTGCTGTCTCGCGTGTCTCTCGTCCGTCTCTGTCTATATACAATTTTCTTTCCTTCTCTAACTCAGGACAGCGCTTTGTTTAAAGTGAACGTTAATTAATCGTTCGCGTGACTTTGCAGAAGCCTCTAAAGTAATTGTTTTTCGTCACTGTATTGCAGATAGCGGACGCGTCGACCTGAATCTTCCACGGTCGGTGCTTCAACCAGCTCGACCGGTAATTGTTTTCAGTTTTAAGTGCATTTCGCATTTTAATCCTATTTAAACAAATAGAGCAAATTCAATTTTAAGTGGATATTATCGAAATTAGTATAGCAATCTTGATATTTACAATGTAATTATGCAAAAATAGGTTCTATAATTAAGTCTATTTAATAATAGAGCAAATTCAGGTACATATGTGGTGTAAATTGACTATAGCAATATCTTCCGATGAAATGAAATACAATGAAATTATTATCAAATAGGTTCTTTATATGATCAAAATCCAAAAATCTATATAATAATAGAGCAATTTCAATTTTTAAGTGGATATAATAAATTGGACTATTGCTTAATATCTTGAGGCACAAATATACAATGAAATTATTATGCAAACATGTTCATATGATCCAAAAAATCCTATTTAATAGAGCAGAATTTCAATTTTAAGTGGATATAATAAATTAGTATAACTAATATCTTCTAATGTATCAATGAAAATATTAGCAAATAGTTTTATATGATCCAAAAAATCCTATTTGGCAATAAAACATTTAATTTTAAGTGGATGACATAAATTGACTATAGCAATATCTTGTGATATACAATGACCAATGTAAAGCTGAGTTCATATGAGTCAAAATCTATTTGTAGCAATAGGAGCTTAAATTAAATTTTCAAGTGGATATTATAAATTATTGACTATAGCAATATCTTGAAATTGTATGCAGGCATGAAATTATTATGAAATAGGTTCTATATAAATCCAAAAATTCTATTTAATAATAGATCAAATTCCAATTTTTAAGTGGATATTATAATTGGGTATAGCAATATTCTGGAAATGGTATGCAATGATTATTGTAAATAGTTTTATATGATCAAAAATCCCTATTTTAATAATAGAAGCAAATTCAATTTGTTACGTATGGTGATATTAATTGATTATATATCTATATGAAATGATATACAATTATTATGTAAAATAGATTTTCATATATGATCCAAAAATCCTATTTAATTATAGAGCAAATTCAATTTTTATGTGGATATTATAAATTGAGTATAGCAATATCTTGTAATGATATACAATGAAAATATTATGAAATAGCTTCATATGATTAAAAAATCCTATTTAATAATAGAACAATTTCAATTTTTAAGTGGATATTATAAATTGAGTATAGCAATATCTTGTAATGATATACAATGAAAATATTATGAAATAATTTTATATGATCCAAAAATCCTATATATAATAATGAGAGCAATTTCAATTTTTAAGATGTGGATATAATAAATTGATTATTGCAATATCTTGAGGAAAATGATATACAATGAAATTATTATGAGATAGGTTTCTTATGAGTCCAAAAATCCTATTTAATAATAGAGCAAATTCAATTTTTAAGTGGATATTATAAATTGTGTTTAACAATATCGCTTAAAATGGTTTAGAATAAATTAATTTAAATCCGAACAATTCGTTATGATCAAAATTTGTTTTCGGTTACGCGACCGACCAGGAAGATTCTAGGTCGATTTTGCGTCCGCTATTCAAAATGATTAGAGGAATATCAGAAATATACACGGTTCTCGAGGTTTTCTGCAATAGGTTCATATGATCATGAATCGATTTAATAATAACGTAAATTCAATTTTAAGTGAATAATTACAAACGGTTCAAACGCTTCCGAAGTTTAATGATAGGTACACAATGAAAATATATTATGAAATGAATTACATGATCCCAAAATATATTTAATAATAGAGCAAATTAAATTTTTAAGTGGATATATAAATAGACTAGCATTATCTTGTAATAATAGACGAAGAAACGGGACAGGAGACACGGCGACAGCGCCGCGTGACGGAAGCACTCTGTTTAGCCCCACTCACGCGCTCACTTTGGCAGCTCGATTGCTCGTCAGTCACTCGCAACTATCTGGAAACCACTGCCACGTAGTAGCACTATCGGTAACGAGCACGCTCAGCAGATCAAAAACCAGGAATAATTCAAGCAACGGCCCAGTCAGATTGTTGCAGGAACTTTATTCCTCGACTACCCTCGGAGTATGTGAAATGAGTGGTATTCGCGAGGTTAGCGTATTACGAGCCAGTCGGTTCACCCGATCCGAGCTCCGTTTAAGAAAGACTTTACAAATTCCGGAATTTTATGTGGCTATGAGTAATTCGAGTATATATCTTCCGGGGAATACGATCCATCAAACAGATTTTGTGGGATCCAGAAATCCTATATAATAGTAAGGAATTTCAATCCCGTTTTAAGTGGATATAATAAATTGAGTATAGGATTAGCTCATCCCAGCTTATAAAAAGAATATTATGCGAGGTTTTATATGATCGCACCTTTCTAATGAATGCACGACAATTTCCATAATCCGGGTGTGGGATAGAATACCCTGGAGTATAGGAATATGCTATCGATATGCACTAGAGAGGATTACGAAGATAATATAAATTCTATAGTCCTCTAAAATCTATTTAATAATAAAGCAAATTCAATTTTAAATTGAGTATTATAAAATTATTTATAGCAATATCTTGTAATGATATGCAATTGGCTGTCATGAAATACGGCTTCATATGAACCCAATTCCATACAGGAGTGAATAAGCAAAATTCAACCCTGGGTGGATATTGCCGTCTTCCAGTCGATAGCAGGACACATCTTTTAATGACCTTACCATCGGCGAAAGCTAAGGAAACACGTTCAAACATCTCCAGGGAGTACGGTCCCTGTGCGTAGGACGGAGCAAATCCGACAAGCAGACGTATAAATGGTCTCAGGCACAATATCCGTAAGTCGACATGCAATAAGGGCGCCGTTGACAAGCCTGCATATAAATCCACACGGTGCCGTACGCACTAATAGATCGAAGGCGGTGAAGGGCCAGGCCGGGGACCGGCTGAATTAGGTTGGAGCCTTGACGGCTCCCTCCGATCACCTTTCCTGCGACAGTTTCATATGATCCAACCAAAGTCTATTTAAGTAATGAAACCAAAGTCAGAATTGCAGTCGATATGACGAGCAGATTATAATCTCGTACACACGAGTTTAATGAAATTAAACAAGCGATTCCCGATTTAACAGGAACGCTCACAATGTCTATTTAATAGTCCACTAGCAAATTCAGCTGCGCATCGAACGGCGGCTGAGATCCCCGCAATATCCTGGGTGCGACAAGCACAGACCATGACGAGCGCGGAAGAAAGTAAGACACACAGCGTGATTCACGAAATCACAGGTATTTAACGCCTATTGAAACGTGTCTCTTTCTGTTACAGGTTTTACCAAACGGTGATTAGCTGCAGCGGCGTCTGGCCAGGCGAGACAATGAAATCATTATGACATGAATTTAGGTTGATCCAAATCCTATTTAATAGAACATAAATAAACAGCTTAGTCGATATCCTAAATCGACTAAGCGAAAATTAAAATTATGCAATCTGTATTCTTTCACGACGTTTCCTTCCTCACGATCCGGACCATCCGTTAGGCGAGGTTTATATTTCAAACTCTACTCCCCTAAGTGGATATTATAATTGTTATTCTATAGCAATATCTTGTATTGATATACAATGAAAATATTATGAAATGGATTCATATGATCCAAAAATCCTATTTAATAATAGAGCAAATTCAATTTTTAAGTGGATATTATAAATTGACTATAGCAATATCTTGAAATGATATACAATGAAAATATTATGAAATAGTTTTATATGATCCAAAAATCCTATTTAATAATAGAGCAAATTCAATTGTTACGTGAACTTTATTAATTGATTATAGCAATATCTTGAAATGATATACAATGAAATTATTATGAAATAGTTTTATATGTTCCAAAAATCCTATTTAATAATAGAGCAAATTCAATTTTTAAGTGGATATTATAAATTGACTATAGCAATATCTTGCAATGATATACAATGAAAATATTATGAAATAGATTCATATGATCCAAAAATCCTATTTAATAATAGAGCAAATTCAATTTTTAGGATGATACTATAAATTGAGTATAGCAATATCTTGTAATGATATCCAATGAAATTATTATGAAATAGCTTTATATGATCCAAAAATCTATTTAATAATAGAGCAAATTCAATTTTTAAGTGGATATTATAAATTGACTATAGCAATATCTTGAAATGATATACAATGAAATTATTATGAAATAGTTTTATATGATCCAAAAATCCTATTTAATAATAGAGCAAATTCAATTTTTAAGTGGATATTATAAATTGACTATAGCAATATCTTGTAATGATATACAATGAAAATATTATGAAATAGGTTCATATGATTCAAAAATCCTATTTAATAATAGAGCAAATTCAATTTTTAAGTGGATATTATAAATTGAGTATAGCAATATCTTGAAATGATATACAATGAAATTATTATGAAATAGGTTCATATGATCCAAAAATCCTATTTAATAATAGAGCAAATTCAATTTTTAAGTGGATATTATAAATTGATTATAGCAATATCTTGAAATGGTATACAATGAAATTATTATGAAATAGTTTTATATGATCCAAAAATCCTATATAATAATAGAGCTAATCCTATATTTAAGTGGATATTGTAAATTGATTATAGCAATATGTTGAAATGATATACAATGAAGTTAATATGAAATAGTTTTATATGATGCAATAATCCTATTTAATGATAGAGCAAATTCAATTTTTAAGTGGATATTATAAATTGACTATAACAATATCTTGAAATGATATACAATGAAATTATTATGAAATAGTTTTATATGATCCATAGATCCTACTTAATATTAGAGCAAATTCAATTTTTGAAGTGGATATTATAAATTGACTATAGCAATATCTTGAAATGATATACAATGAAATTATTATGAAATAGTTTTATATGATCCAAAAATCCTATTTAATAATAGAGCAAATTCAATTTTTAAGTGGATATTATAAATTGATTATAGCAATATCTTGTAATGATTTAGAACGAAATTATTATGAAATAGCTTCATATGATCCAAAAATCCTATTTAATAATAGAGCAAATTAAATTTTTAAGTGGATATTATAAATTGACTATAGTAATATCTTGAAATTGTATGCAATGAAATTATTATGAAATAGGTTCATATAAATCCAAAAATTCTATTTAATAATAGATCAAATTCAATTTTTAAGTGGATATTATAAATTGAGTATAGCAATATCTGGAAATGGTATGCAATGAAATTATTATGAAATAGGTTCATATGATCCAAAAATCCTATTTAATAATAGAGCAAATTAAATTTTTAAGTGGATATTATAAATTGACTATAGCAATATCTTGAAATGGTATGCAATGAAATTATTATGAAATATGTACATATAAATCCAAAAATCCTATTTAATAATAGAGCAAATTCAATTTTTAAGTGGATATTATAAATTGACTATAGCAATATCTGGAAATGGTATACAATGAAATTATTATGAAATAGGTTCATATGATCCAAGAAATCCTATTTAATAATAGAGCAATTAATTTTTTAAGTAGATGTATAAATTTGATTAGCAATATCTTGTAATTGCTTATGCAATAAATTATTATGAAATAGGTTCATATGATTTAAAAATCCTATATAAAAATAGAGCAATTTCAATTTTTAAGTGGATATAATAAATTGACTATAGCAATATCTTCAAATGATATACAATGAAAATATTATGAAATAGTTTTATATGATCCAAAAATCCTATTTAATAATAGAGCAAATTCAATTTTTAAGTGGATATTATAAATTGACTATAGCAATATCTTGAAATGATATACAATGAAATTATTATGAGATAGTTTCATATGACCCAAAAATCCTATTTAATAATAGAGCAAATTCAATTTTTAAGTGGATATTATAAATTGACTATAGCAATATCTTGAAATGGTATACAATGAAATTATTATGAAATAGTTTTATATGATCCAAAAATCCTATTTAATAATAGAGCAAATTCAATTTTTAAGTGGATATAATAAATTGACTATAGCAATATCTTGAAATGATATACAATGAAATTATTATGAAATAGCTTCATATGATTAAAAAATCCTATTTAATAATAGAGCAAATTCAATTTTTAAGTGGATATAATAAATTGACTATAGCAATATCTTGAAATGATATACAATGAAATTATTATGAAATAGATTTATATGATCCAAAAATCCTATTTAATAATAGAGCAAATTCAATTTTTAAGTGGATATTATAAATTGACTATAGCAATATCTTGAAATGATATACAATGAAATTATTATGAAATAGGTTCATATGATCCAAAAATCCTATTTAATAATAGAGCAAATTCAATTTTTATGTGGATATTATAAATTGACTATAGCAATATCTTGTAATGATATACAATGAAAATATTATGAAATAGGTTCATATGATCCAAAAATCCTATTTAATAATAGAGCAAATTCAATTTTTAAGTGGATATTATAAATTGAGTATAGCAATATCTTGTAATGATATACAATGAAAATATTATGAAATAGTTTTATATGATCCAAAAATCCTATATAATAATAGAGCAAATTCAATTTTTATGTGGATATTATAAATTGAGTATAGCATTACCTTGTAATGATATACAATGAAAATATTATGAAATAGTTTTATATGATCCAAAAATCAAATTTAATAATAGAGCAAATTCAATTTTTAAGTGGATATTATAAATTGACTATAGCAATATCTTGCAATGATATACAATGAAAATATTATGAAATAGTTTTATAGCAATCCAAAAAATCTATTTAATAATAGAAACAAATTCAATTTTTAGTGGATATTATAAATTGACTATAGCAATATCTGGAAATGGTATACAGTAAAAATTATTATGAAATGGTTCATATGACCCAAAAATCCTATTTATTAATAAGAGCAAATTAAATTTTAAGTGGATGTATAAAATTGACTATAGCAATATCTTGAAATGAGTATGCAACATGAAATTATTATGAAATAATAATACATATACATCCAAAAATCCTATTTAATAATAGAGCAAATTCAATTTTTAAGTGGATATTATAAATTGACTATAGCAATATCTTGCAATGATATACAATGAAAATATTATGAAATATGTTCATATGATCCAAAAATCCTATTTAATAATAGAGCAAATTCAATTTTTAAGTGGATATTATAAATTGACTATAGCAATATCTTGAAATTGTATGCAATGAAATTATTATGAAATATTTTCATATGATCCAAAAATCCTATTTAATTATAGAGCAAATTCAATTTTTATGTGGATATTATAAATTGAGTATAGCAATATCTTGTAATGATATACAATGAAAATATTATGAAATAGTTTTATATGATCCAAAAATCCTATATAATAATAGAGCAATTTCAATTTTTAAGTGGATATAATAAATTGACTATTGCAATATCTTGAAACGATATACAATGGAATTATTATGAAATAGTTTTATATGTTCCAAAAATCCTATTTAATAATACAGCATTTTCAATTTTTAAGTGGATATTATAAATTGACTATAGCAATATCTTCAAATGATATACAATGGAATTATTATGAAATAGTTTTATATGTTCCAAAAATCCTATTTAATTATAGAGCAAATTCAATTTTTATGTGGATATTATAAATTGAGTATAGCAATATCTTGTAATGATATACAATGAAAATATTATGAAATAGGTTCATATGATCCAAAAATTCTATTTAATAATAGAACAAATTCAATTTTTAAGTTGATATTATAAATTGAGTATACCAATATCTTGTAATGATATACAATGAAAATATTATGAAATAGTTTTATATGATCCAAAAATCCTATTTAATAATAGAGCAAATTAAATTTTTAAGTGGATATTATAAATTGACTATAGCAATATCTTGAAATTGTATGCAATGAAATTATTATGAAATAGGTTCATATAAATCCAAAAATTCTATTTAATAATAGATCAAATTCAATTTTTAAGTGGATATTATAAATTGAGTATAGCAATATCTGGAAATGGTATGTAATGAAATTATTATGAAATAGTTTTATATGATCCAAAAATCCTATATAATAATTGTGATAGTAGGAGGTTGTAGAGGGCGTAGTAGGAGGCCTGCGGGGACGTGGCCGGAAGCCTGAGATAGAGAGTAAAGTATTGTAGCTTTATGTGAATATACTAGCATAAGCACAACCGAACATTACATGGTGTCAGAAGTGAGGAACAGTAAATTAAATTAAAAAGAAGAATTGCGAGAAGGTCTCGTTAATCGTGGGGAAGGAAGTAAAGGGGGTAACATAACCTAAAATATTCAAAGACCACGTGATAACGATGGATAATTTTAAGCCTCCAGTGGGACTGGATTTGAAAGATAATGCAGCAAATAATTTAAAGAACTTCAAACAAAGGTTTGAAATATTTGTAACAGCTATTAGCGATAAAGAAATAAAGGAAACTCGCGAAATGAGTGGCAATGCTGTTGAATTGCATTGGAGAAGATGCGTTAGATGTGTTTAATACATTTGGACTGCTGGCAGAAAGTCTCACAACTAAATCCATATTTGAGAAGTTTGAAGAATATGTGAAGCCTAGAGTGAATATAATAATAGAAGACATAAATTTCACACAAGGCGTCAACAGGGAATGAACCATTCGATAGTTTCCTTACTGATCTGAAAACTGGGAAGAGTTGTGAATTTGGAGACCAGGAAGCATCACTCATACGTGACAGTATAGTGTTAGCGGTGAGTGATGAGGGTCTACAACAACGTCTCTTAAGAGATCAAATTTAACATTAATAAAAGCAATAGAAAGTTGTAGAGCAGCGGAAATGAGTAAAATACAACAAAAGTCATTGAAGCTTGAAACAGTGGCACCAGACGTAGTTAACGTAGATGCTGTTAAAGGCAGAATACAGAAAAAGTAAATACAGATATAAAGAAAGTCATCAAAAGAAGCCGTTCAATCAAGATATTGAGTATGATTGCAAGAAATGTGGTCGACAACATGCACGAGCCAACTGTCCAGCATATGGCAAGATATGCAAGAAGTGTGGGAAGCAGAATCATTTTGCGGTAGGATGCAGGGTCCAAATAAAACCGAGGAACATCAGTGAAGTAACAACGTCAGAGGAGACGCAATTCTTTGTAGATTCTATAAACTGTAAAACAGAGACTGGTATTTGGACTCAACAACTAAAGATAGGTAACACTGTCATAAATTTTAAGTTGGATACAGGGGCGGATTGTAATATTATTCCATGGCGGATATTCAAAGATATTCAGTTTAAAGAACAGCCAACCTGGAATCCTGAGATCACGACAGTTGTAAGTTATACCAATGATAAATGTAGGTCATTAGGTACAGTATTAATTGACTGTAAAATAGAGGATAAGGTATATAAGATCAAGTTTATAGTAGTAGATGTCGAAGGCATGTCAATATTAGGCTTGAATACATGTATAAGGTTACACTTACTCAGTAAAACAAATAATAGCACTGTAAGGAAGGTTTGTGATAGAATTCAGTTAATGGAAAAGCGCAAGTCACAAGAGGAATTTTTGGCGATAAATAAAAATGCATTTCAAGGAATAGGAAATTATCCTAAAAGTATGAGATTAATTTAAAAGAAAATGTAAAGCCAGTAGTGAACGCGTGTAGAAGAATACCATTCAGTATAAAAGATAGGTTAAAAAGTACATTAGATAATCTAGAGGAAATAGGATTATTGAAAAAGTAAACTATGCAACTGATTGGGTTAATAATATAGTCATCGTGGAGAAACCAAATGGTACGCTAAGAATTTGTTGAGATCCTATGCAATTAAATAAAAGCATAAAGCAAGAAAAATTTCCTATACCTACAACTGAAGAACTGAGCAGTAAATTGACTGGTAAAGAAATTTACACAGTACTAGACATGAAGGATGGATTTCATCAAATGGTGTTAACTGAAAAGAGTGCAGATATATGTACGTTCATAACACCATTTGGCAAGTATAGATATAAAAGATTACCATTTGGTCTCTCAATAGCACCTGAAGTTTTTCAAAGGGCAAATACTGAAATATTTGGTGATATAGAAAATGTTGGAATCTATATTGATGATTTAATAATAGCAAAAGATGAAAAGGAACATGATAAAATCATGCAACAGGTGCTAGAAAGAGCCAATAGATATAATGTAAAATTTAATGGAAAGAAACTGCAATATAGAATGAAAGAGGTTAAGTATTTAGGGTTGGTGTTTAACAAAGAAGGTGTAAGACCTGATAATAGATATGTAGAAGCAATAACTAAGTTGAAAGAACCTAATAATAAGAAGAATTGTTAAGATTTTTTAGGAATAGTTAATTTCTTAGCGAGAAATTTATTCCCAATGTGTCCAGAAGATAACAAGTAGACTAAGGGAACTTATAAAGAAAAGATATTGACTGGCAATGGGGACAAGAGCATAGCAAAGACTTCAAAAATATTAAGAGTAAAATTGTGGAAGCGCCAACGCTGAAGTTGTTCAATAATAAAGTACCTATAGTAGTACAAGCAGATGCTTCGCAACATGGGTTGGGTGCGTGCCTAATTCAGGAAGGGCAGCCGGTATGTTTTGCATCTAGAAGTCTCACGGAAACAGGCAAAAGATATCCGCAAATAGAAAAAAAATGTTTAGCAATCTGTTTTGCAGTGGAAAGGTTTCATCAATTTATATATGGGAATCAAGTTAAAATTTATACTGATCATAAACCTTTGGTGTCTATAATAGGCAGAAATATACATAAAATAACTGCAAGGTTGCAAAGATTAATTCACAGGCTAACAAAATATAAAATTAACTTAGAGTACTTGCCTGGAGAAAAGATGTTAATTGCGGATTTATTGTCAAGGGCATATTTATCGGAGAGTGAAGCAAGCGTAGATAGTACCGAGGAAGTGGTACATTCACTAAACACTTACGTTGCCATGAGTAACTCAAGAGTTGAAGAATTTCAAAGGGCTACAATCAATGAGGCCGAGTTAAAAGAAATAATAAACTATTCGTTAAATGGGTGGCCACAGTGTAAACCCAGCTGTAAAATAGTAAGCTTGATAAGTTTTGGACATTAAAGAAATGAGATTACATATCACAATGGGCTACTATTTCTAAATGATGATAAAATAATAGTTCCTACATCACTAAGATTAGAAATGTTAAAGATAGCACATAAACCGCATTTGGCATTGAAAAAACAAAAATAGGTTAAGACAAATATTTTATTGGCCCAAGTTAAATCAGGATGTAGGAAATTACATAGCCAAGTGTAAAATATGTGAGAAGTATAGCAGAAATAATATAAAGGAGCCATTGATACCTCCATTTGGTTCCTACGTTGCCATTTGAGAAGGTAGCTATAGATTATTTCGATTATAAAGGGAAGATTATATTGCGATAATAGATTACTATTCTAAGTGGTTAGAGATAATTAAAACTAAGAGTAAAACGGGTAAAGAAACCATTGAACGACTTAAACGTGTATTTAGCATGTATGGGATTCCTAGCGAGATAAGATGTGACAATATGCCGTTTAATAGCTGGGATTTTCGACAGTTTGCTAAGGAATGGGGCTTTGAAATTATAACATCTAGTTCATTATATCCAAAATCGAATGGTCTAGCGGAAAAAGCCGTAGGTATAGCTAAAGCGTTATTAAAGAAGAGTGAGGAAGAAGGAGATGATATAAACAGTGCCTTATTAGAATATAGAAATATGCCACTAGCGGGATTAAGCGTGTCACCATGTGGAACTTTTACGATGTCAGAAAACTGCGTACTTCAAACTGCCAATGGTGAAAAAGTTACTAAAACCAAGGATTCGTACTGTGAATTCATGTGCTTTAGAAGATAAAGCAGCGAGTAAAAAAATGTATTATGATCGCGGTGCAAAGAGAAGAGAAGGAGTTTAAGATAGGTGATACGGTAGTGGTACAGAAATAAGACTACAGAATGGGACACCGGCTGGTGATAAACGCGGAAATATGCGAAAACCCGAGATCGTACTTGTTAAGAAATAAAGGGGCAATACAGGTGAGGCGTAATTCGTATCATATTAAAAGAGATCTTGTAAACAGCGCCAGTGATATCACCGATTTCATTAATATTGAAGACAAGAGATAACTCTGTACGAGGAGAGAAAGACAAAAAAAGATATAAGCGATAAAAATAATATTATTACTAGAAGCGGTAGAATTGTATTAAGAGAGAACCGGCGTGCTTTAACATTACCTAATATTAAAAGCTAAGGAAGGGGAGGTGTGATAGTAGAGGAGGTTGTAGAGGGCGTAGTAGGAGGCCTGCGAGGACGTGGCCGGAAGCGCTGGAGATAAGAGAGTAAAAGTATTTGGCTTGGCTTTATGTGGCGAGATAAACTAGCATAAGCACAACCGAACATTACAATAATAGAGCAATTTCAATTTTTAAGTGGATATAATAAATTGACTATAGCAATATCTTCAAATGATATACAATGGAATTATTATGAAATAGTTTTATATGTTCCAAAAATCCTATTTAATTATAGAGCAAATTCAATTTTTATGTGGATATTATAAATTGAGTATAGCAATATCTTGTAATGATATACAATGAAAATATTATGAAATAGTTTTATATGATCCAAAAATCCTATTTAATAATAGAGCAAATTCAATTTTTAAGTGGATATTATAAATTGACTATAGCAATATCTGGAAATGGTATACAATGAAATTATTATGAAATTGGTTCATATGAACCAAAAATCCTATTTAATAATAGAACAAATTAAATTTTTAAGTGGTTATTATAAATTGAGTATAGCAATATCTGGAAATGGTATGCAATGAAATCATTATGAAATATGTTCATATGATCCAAAAATCCTATTTAATAATACAGCAAATTCAATTTTTAAGTGGATATTCTAAATTGAGTATAGCAATATCTTGCAAAGATATACAATGAAAATATTATGAAATAGTTTTATATGATCCAAAAATCCTATTTAATAATAGAGCAAATTCAATTTTTAAGTGGATATTATAAATTGACTATAGCAATATCTTGAAATGGTATGCAATGAAATTATTATGAAATATGTACATATAAATCCAAAAATCCTATTTAATAATAGAGCAAATTCAATTTTTAAGTGGATATTATAAATTGAGTATAGCAATATCTTGTAATGATATACAATGAAAATATTATGAAATAGTTTTATATGATCCAAAAATCCTATTTAATAATAGAGCAAATTCAATTTTTAAGTGGATATTATAAATTGACTATAGCAATATCTTGTAATGATATACAATGAAAATATTATGAAATAGTTTTATATGATCCAAAAATCCTATTTAATAATAGAGCAAATTCAATTTTTAAGTGGATATTATAAATTGACTATAGCAATATCTTGTAATGATATACAATGAAAATATTATGAAATAGGTTCATATGATAAAAAATCATATTTAATAATAGAGCAAATTCAATTTTTAAGTGGATATTATAAATTGAGTATAGCAATATCTTGTAATGATATACAATGAAAATATTATGAAATAGTCTTATATGATCCAAAAATCCTATTTAATAATAGAGCAAATTCAATTTTTAAGTGGTTATTATAAATTGAGTATAGCAATATCTGGAAATGGTATGCAATGAAATCATTATGAAATATGTTCATATGATCCAAAAATCCTATTTAATAATACAGCAAATTCAATTTTTAAGTGGATATTCTAAATTGAGTATAGCAATATCTTGCAAAGATATACAATGGAATTATTATGAAATAGTTTTATATGTTCCAAAAATCCTATTTAATAATACAGCATTTTCAATTTTTAAGTGGATATTATAAATTGACTATAGCAATATCTTGCAATGATATACAATGAAATTATTATGAAACAGGTTCATATGATCCAAAAATCCTATTTAATAATAGAGCAAATTAAATTTTTAAGTGGATATTATAAATTGACTATAGCAATATCTTGAAATTGTATGCAATGAAATTATTATGAAATAGGTTCATATAAATCCAAAAATCCTATTTAATAATAGAGCAAATTCTATTTTTATGTGGGTATTATAAATTGAAAATAGCAGTATCTTGAAATGATATACAATGAAACTATTATGAAATGATTTTATATGATCCAAAAATCCTATTTAATATTAGAGCAAATTCAATTTTTAAATGGATATTATAAATTGACTATAGCAATAGTTTGAACTGTTATACAATGAAATTATTATGAAATAGTTCTATATGTTCCAAAAATCCTATTTAATTATAGAGCAAATTCAATTTTTAAGTGAATATTATAAATTGACTATAGCAATATCTTGAAATGATATCCAATGAAAATATTATGAAATAGGTTCATATGATCCAAAAATCCTATATAATAATAGAGCAATTTCAATTTTTAAGTGGATATAATAAATTGATTATTGCAATATCTTGAAATGATATACAATGAAATTATTATGAGATAGTTTCATGTGATCCAAAAATCCTATTTAATAATAGAGCAAATTCAATTTTTAAGTGGATATTATAAATTGACTATAGCAATATCTTGTAATGATATACAATGAAAATATTATGAAATAGGTTCATATGATTCAAAAATCTTATTTAATAATAGAGCAAATTCAATTTTTAAGTGGATATTATAAATTGATTATAGCAATATCTTGTAATGATATACAATGAAAATATTATGAAATAGGTTCATATGATCCAAAAATCCTATTTAATAATAGAGCAAATTAAATTTTTAAGTGGATATTATAAATAGATTATAGCAATATTTTGAAATGGTTTACAATGAAATTATTATGAAATAGTTTTATATGATCCAAAAATCCTATTTAATAATAGAGCAAATTCAATTGTTACGTGAACGTTATTAATTGATTATAGCAATATCGTGAAATGATATACAATGAAAATATTATGAAATAGGTTCATATGATTCAAAAATCCTATTTAATAATACAGCAAATACAATTTTTAAGTGGATTTTATAAATTGAGTATAGCAATATCTTGTAATGATATACAATGAAATTATTATGAAATAGGTTCATATGATCCAAAAATCCTATTTAATAATAGAGCAAATTCAATTTTTAAGTGGATATTATAAATTGACTATAGCAATATCTTGTAATGATATACAATGAAAATATTATGAAATAGGTTCATATGATAAAAAATCCTATTTAATAATAGAGCAAATTCAATTTTTAAGTGGATATTATTAATTGATTATTGCAATATCTTGAAATGATATACAATGAAATTATTATGAAATAGGTTCATATGATCCAAAAATCCTATTTAATTATAGAGCAAATTCAATTTTTAAGTGGATATTATAAATTGACTATAGCAATATCTTGAAATGATATACAATGAAATTATTATGAAATAGGTTCATATGATCCAAAAATCCTATTTAATAATACAGCAAATTCAATTTTTAAGTGGATATTATAAATTGACTATAGCAATATCTTCAAATGATATACAATGAAATTATTATCAAATAGTTTTATATGATCCAAAAATCCTATATAATAATAGAGCAATTTCAATTTTTAAGTGGATATAATAAATTGAGTATAGCAATATCTTGTAATGATATACAATGAAAATATTATGAAATAGTTTTATATGATCCAAAAATCCTATTTAATAATAGAGCAAATTCAATTTTTAAGTGGATATTATAAATTGACTATAGCAATATCTTGAAATGATATACAATGAAGTAGTTTTATATGATCCAAAAATCCTATTTAATAATAGAGCAAATTCAATTTTTAAGTGGATATTATAAATTGACTATAGCAATATCTTGTAATGATATACAATGAAATTATTATGAAATAGGTTCATATGATCCAAAAATCCTATTTAATAATAGAGCAAATTCAATTTTTAAGTGGATATTATAAATTGAGTATAGCAATATCTTGTAATGATATACAATGAAATTATTATGAAATAGGTTCATATGATCCAAAAATCCTATTTAATAATAGAGCAAATTCAATTTTTAAGTGGATATTATAAATTGACTATAGCAATATCTTGTAATGATATACAATGAAAATATTATGAAATAGTTTTATATGATCCAAAAATTCTATTTAATAATAGAGCAAATTCAATTTTTAAGTGAATATTCTAAATTGACTATAGCAATATCTTGAAATGATATACAATGAAATTATTATGAAACAGATTTTAATGAGCCAAAAATCCTATTTAATAATAGAGCAAATTCAATTTTTAAGTGGATGTTATGAATTGATTATAGCAATATCTTGAAATGACAAACAATGAAATTATTATGAAGTAGTTTTATATGATCCAAAAATCCTATTTAATAATTGAGCAAATTCAATTTTTAAGTGGATGTTATGTATTGATTATAGCAATATCTTCAAACGATATACAATGAAATTATTATGAAATAGTTTTATATGATCCAAAAATCCTATTTAATAATAGAGCAAATTCAATTTTTAAGTGGATATTATAAATTGATTATAGCAATATCTTGAAATGATATACAATGAAATTATTATGAAATAGTTTTATATGATCCAAAAATCCTATTTAATAATACAGCAAATTCAATTTTTAAGTGGATATTATAAATTGAGTATAGCAATATCTTGTAATGATATACAATGAAATTATTATGAAATAGGTTCATATGATCCAAAAATCCTATTTAATAATAGAGCAAATTCAATTTTTAAGTGGATATTATAAATTGAGTATAGCAATATCTTGTAATGATATACAATGAAATTATTATGAAATAGGTTCATATGATCCAAAAATCCTATTTAATAATAGAGCAAATTCAGTTTTTAAGTGGATATTATAAATTGACTATAGCAATATCTTGAAATGATATAGAATGAAATTATTATGAAATAGTTTTATATGATCCAAAAATCCTATTTAATAATAGAGCAAATTCAATTTTTAAGTGGATATTATAAATTGATTATAGCAATATCTTGAAATGATATACAATGAAATTATTATGAAATAGGTTCATATGATCCAAAAATCCTATTTAATAATAGAGTAAATTCAATTTTTAAGTGGATATTATAAATTGATTATAGCAATATCTTGTAATGATATACAATGAAAATATTATGAAATAGGTTCATATGATTCAAAAATCCTATTTAATAATACAGCAAATTCAATTTTTAAGTGGATATTATAAATTGAGTATAGCAATATCTTGTAATGATATACAATGAAATTATTATGAAATAGGTTCATATGATCCAAAAATCCTATTTAATAATAGAGCAAATTCAATTTTTAAGTGGATATTTTGAGTTGACGATAGCAATATCTTGAAATGATATACAATGAAATTATTATGAAATAGATTTTAATGATCCAAAAATCCTATTTAATAATAGAGCAAATTCAATTTTTAAGTGGATATTATAAATTGATTATAGCAATATCTTGAAATGATATACAATGAAATTATTATGAAATAGGTTCATATGATCCAAAAATCCTATTTAATAATAGAGCAAATTCAATTTTTAAGTGGATATTATAAATTGACTATAGCAATATCTTCAAATGATATACAATGAAATTATTATGAAATAGTTTTATATGATCCAAAAATCCTATTTAATAATAGAGCAAATTCAATTTTTATGTGGATATTATAAATTGAGTATAGCAATATCTTGTAATGATATACAAGAAAATATTATGAAATAGTTTTATATGATCCAAAAATCCTATATAATAATAGAGCAATTTCAATTTTTAAGTGGATATAATAAATTGAGTATAGCAATATCTTCTAATGATATACAATGAAAATATTATGAAATAGTTTTATATGATCCAAAAATCCTATTTAATAATAGAGCAAATTCAATTTTTAAGTGGATATTATAAATTGACTATAGCAATATCTTGTAATGATATACAATGAAAATATTATGAAATAGTTTCATATGATCCAAAAATCCTATTTAATAATAGAGCAAATTCAATATTTAAGTGGATATTATAAATTGACTATAGCAATATCTTGAAATGATATACAATGAAATTATTATGAACTAGTTTTATATGATACAAAAATCCTATTTAATAATAGACCGAATTCAATTTTTATGAGGATATTATAAATTGACTAAGGCAATATCTTGAAATAGTATACAATGAAATTATTATGAAATAGTTTTATATGATCCAAAAATCCTATTTAATAATAGAGCAAATTCAATTTTTAGGTGAATATTATAAATTGACTATAGCAATATCTTGAAATGATATCCAATGAAATTATTATGAAATAGTTTTATATGATCCAAAAATCCTATTTAATAATAGAGCAAATTCAATTTTTAAGTGGATATTATAAATTGAGTATAGCAATATCTTGAAATGATATACAATGGAATTATTATGAAATAGTTTTATATGATCCAAAAATCCTATTTAATAATAGAGCAAATTCAATTGTTACGTGAACGTTATTAATTGATTATAGCAATATCTTGAAATGATATACAATGAAATTATTATGAAATAGGTTCATATGATCCAAAAATCCTATTTAATAATAGAGCAAATTCAATTTTTTAGTGGATATTATTAATTGATTATTGCAATATCTTGAAATGATATACAATGAAATCATTATGAGATAGTTTCATATGATCCAAAAATCCTATTTAATAATACTGCAAATTCAATTTTTAAGTGGATATTATAAATTGACTATAGCAATATCTTGTAATGATATACAATGAAATTATTATGAAATAGGTTCATATGATCCAAAAATCCTATTTAATAATAGAGCAAATTCAATTTTTATGTGGATATTATAAATTGATTATAGCAATATCTTGTAATGATATACAATGAAAATATTATGAAATAGTTTTATATGATCCAAAAATCCTATTTAATAATAGAGCAAATTCAATTTTTAAGTGGATATTATAAATTGAGTATAGCAATATCTTGTAATGATATACAATGAAAATATTATGAAATAGTTTTATATGATCCAAAAATCCTATTTAATAATAGAGCAAATTCAATTGTTACGTGAACGTTATTAATTGATTATAGCAATATCTTGAAATGATATACAATGAAATTATTATGAAATAGGTTCATATGATCCAAAAATCCTATTTAATAATAGAGCAAATTCAATTTTTAAGTGGATATTATAAATTGAGTATAGCAATATCTTGTAATGATATACAATGAAATTATTATAAATAGTTTTATGATCCAAAAATCCTATTTAATAATAGAGCAAATTCAATTATTATGTGGATATTATACATTGATTATAGCAATATCTTGAAATGATATACAATGGAACTATTATGAAATAGTTTTATATGATCCAAAAATCCTATTTAATAATAGAGCAAATTCAATTTGCAAGAGAATATTATAAATTGACTATAGCAATATCTTGAAATGATATACAATGAAATTAATATGAAATAGTTTTATATGATCATAAAATCCTATTTAATTATAGAGCAAATTCAGTTTTTATGTGGATATTATAAATTGAGTATAGCAATATCTTGTAATGATATACAATGAAAATATTATGAAATAGTTTTACATGATCCAAAAATCCTATTTAATAATAGAGCAAATTCAATTTTTAAGTGGATATTATAAATTGATTATAGCAATATCTTGAAATGATATACAATGAAATTATTATGAAATAGTTTTATATGATCCAAAAATCCTATATAATAATAGAGCAAATTCAATTTTTAAGTGGATATTATAAATTGACTATAGCAATATCTTGAAATGATATACAATGAAATTATTATGAAATAGTTTTATATGATCCAAAAATCCTATTTAATAATAGAGCAAATTCAATTTTTATGTGGATATAATAAATTGACTATAGCAATATCTTGAAATGATATACAATGAAATTATTATGAAACAGATTTTAATGATCCAAAAATCCTATTTAACAATACAGCAAATTCAATTTTTAAGTGAATATTATAAATAGACTATAGCAATATCTTGTAATGATATACAATGAAATTATTATGAAATAGGTTCATATAAATCCAAAAATTCTATTTAATAATAGATCAAATTCAATTTTTAAGTGGATATTATAAATTGAGTATAGCAATATCTTGAAATGATATCCAATGAAATTATTATGAAATATTTTCATATGATCCAAAAATCCTATTTAATAATAGAGCAAATTCAATTTTTAAGTGGATATTATAAATTGAGTATAGCAATATCTTGTAATGATATACAATGAAAATATTATGAAATAGTTTTATATGATCCAAAAATCCTATTTAATAATAGAGCAAATTCAATTCTTATGTGGATATTATAAATTGATTAAGTAGCAATATCTCTGAAATGATATACAATGAAATTATTATGAAATAAGTTTTATATGAGTCCAAAAATCCTAATTTAATAATAGAGCAAATTCAATTTTTAAGTGGATATTATAAATTGACTATAGCAATATCTTGAAATGATATACAATAGAAATTATTATGAAAAATAGTTTTATATGATCCAAAAATCCTATTTAATAATAACAGCATGTCAAACTTCAATTTTTGCAAGAGGATATTTATAAATTGACTATAGCAATATCTTGTAATGATATACAATAGAAATTATTATGAAATATGTTCATATGATCCAAAAATCCTGACTTTAATAATATAGGAAGCAAATCTCAATCTTTTAAGTGAGATGTATTATAAATTGACTATAGCAATAATAATATCTTGAGAATGAGTATACAATGAAAATATTATGAAATAGGTTCATATGATCCAAAAAAAATTCTATTTAATACAATAGAAGCAAATTCAATTTTTAAGAGGATATTATAAAATTGAGTATAGCACATATCTTGAGAATAGATATACAATGAAATTATTATGAAATAGTTTCATAATGATCCAAAAATCTATTTAATACTCATGTGAGAGCAAGAATTCAATTTTTATGTGGATATTATAAATTGAGTATAGCAATATCTTGTAATGATATACAATGAAAATATTATGAAATAGTTTTATATGATCCAAAAATCCTATTTAATAATAGAACAAATTCATTTATTTAAAGTGGATATTATAAATTGATAAAAGCAATAACTTGAAATGATATACAATGGAAATTATTATGAGTAATAGTCTTTATATGATCCAAGAAATCCTATATAATAATAGAGAGCAATTTCAATTTTTAAGTGGATTATAATAAATTGACTATAGTAATAATATCTTGTAATGATGATACAATGTAAATTATTATAGGAAATAGTTTCATATGATCCAAAAACTTTCCTATTTACAATATATAAGAGCAAAATTCAATTTTTAAGTAGGATATTATAAATTGGTACTATAGCAATAGGCCTTGTATTATTACAAATGAAAATATTATGAAATAGTATTTATATACAGATCCAAAAATCCTATTTAATAATACAGCAAATTCAATTTTTAAGTAGATATTATAAATTGAGTATAGCAATATCTTGTAATGATATACAATGAAATTATTATGAAATAGGTTCATATGATCCAAAAATCCTATTTAATAATAGAGCAAATTCAATTTTTAAGTGGATATTATAAATTGACTATAGCAATATCTTCTAATGATATACAATGAAATTACTATGCAAAATAGGTTCATATGGATCCAAAAATCCTATTTAATACATAGAGCAAATTCAATTTTTAAGTGGATATTAAGTAAATTGACTATAAAGTAATATCTTGAAATGATATACAATGAAAATATTATGAAATAAGGTTTTCATATGATCCCAGAAATCCTGTATTTAATAATAGGAAAGCAAATTCCAATTGTTAAGTGGATATTATAAATTAGGAAACATTGTAGCAATATCTTGAAATGTGATATACAATAGAAATTATTATGAAATAGTTTTATATGATCCAAAAATCCTATTTAATAATAGAGCAAATTCAATTTTTAAGTGGATATTATAAATTTGACTATAGCAATATCTTGAAAATGATATACAATAGAAATTATTATGAAACTAGAAGGTTTATATGATCCAAAAATCCTATTTAATAATAGACCAAATTAAATTTTTAAGTTGATCTTATAAATTGACTATAAAGCAATATCTTGTAATGATATACAATGAAATTATTATGTAAATAGGCTTCATATGATCCAAAAATCCTAGTATATAATAAGATAAGAAGCAAATTCAATTTTTAAGTGGATATTATAAATTGACTCATAGGCAATATCTTGTAAATTGATATACAATGAAAATATTATGAAATAGGTTTCATATGATCCAAAATCCTATTTAATATATTAGAGCAAATTCAATTTTTAAGTGGATATTATAAATTGAGTATAGCAATATCTTGAAATGATATATAGCAATGAAATTATTATGAAATAGGTTCATATGATTCAAAAATCCTATTTAATAATACAGCAAATTCAATTTTTAAGTGGATATTATAAATTGAATATAGCAATATCTTGTAATGATATACAATGAAAATATTATGAAATTGTTTTATATGATCCAAAAATCCTATTTAATTATACAGCAAATTCAATTTTTATGTGGATATTATAAATTGACTATAGCAATATCTTGAATGATATATACAATGAAATTATTATGAAATAGAGGTTTCATATGATCCAAAAATCCTATTTAATAATACAGCAAATTCAATTTTTTTAGTGGATATTATAAATTGACTATAGCTTAATATCTTGAAATGATACTACAATGAAATTATTATGAAATAGCAAGTTCATATGGATCCCAAAAATCCCTATTTAATAATAGAGCAAAATTCAATTTTTAAGTGAATATTGATAAATTGACTATAGCAATATCTTGAAATAGATATACAATGAAATTATTATAGAAATAGGTTCATATGATCCAAAAAAATCCTATTTAATAATGAAAGAGCAAATTCAATTTTTAAGTGGATATTATAAATTGAGTATAGCAATATACCTTGTATGATATGGTATGCAATGAAATCATTATGAAATATGCTTTATGATCCAAAAATCCTATTTAATACAATACAGCAAATTCCAATTTTTAAGTGGATATTATTAAATTGAGTATAGCAATATCTTGCAAAATGATATACAATGAAATTATTATGAAATAGTTTTATATGATCCAAAAATCCTAATTTTGTAATAATAGAGAAACCAAATTCTAATTTTTAAGTGGATATTATAAATTGGGACTATAGCAATATCTTCAAATGATATAGCACAAATGAAATTATTATGAAATAGTTTCATATGATCCAAAAATCCCTATTTAATAATAGAGCAAATTCAATTTTTAAGTGGATATTATAAAAATTGACTATAGCAACAATATCTTGAAATGATATACAATGAAAATATTATGAAATAGTTTTAGTTTTATATGATCCAAAAATCTATTATTTAATAATAGAGCAAATTCAATTTTAAGACATGTGGATATTATAAATTGAAATTATAGCAATATCTTGAAATGATATACAAATGAAATTAAGTTATGAAATAGATTCATATTAAATCCAAAAAAATCCTATTTAATAATAGATCAAATTCAATTTTACGTGGATATTATAAATTGACTATAGGAATATCTTGTAATGATATGCAATGAAAATATTATGAAATAGTTTTATATGGATCCAAAAATCCTATTTAATAATAAGAGCAAATTCAATTGTTGCGTAAGTGATATTAGTAAATTGATTATAGCAATATCTTGGGGTAATGATATACAATGAAAATAATATTATGAAATAGGTTCATAATGATTCCAAAAAATCCTATTTAATAATAGAGCAGAATTCAATTTTTAATGTGGATATTATAAAATTGACTATAGCAATATCTTGAAATGATATTACAATGAAAATATTATTGAAATAGCGGTTCATAGTGATCCAAAAAAATCCTATTTAATAATAGAGCACAATTCACCATTTTTAAGTGGATATTATAAATTGATTATAGCAATATCTTGTAATGATATACAATGAAAATTATTATGAAATAAGGTTCATATGATCCAAAAATCCTAATTCTTAATAATGTACAGCAAATTCAATTCTTTAAGTGGATATTACTAAATTGACTAATATTAGCAATATCTTGAGACTTGATATACAGTGAAATAATTATGAAATAGTTATATATGATCCAAAAATCCTATTTAATGAATAGAAGGCAAATTCAATTTTTAAAAAGTGGATATTATAAAATTGACTATAGCAATATCTTGTAATGATAGCGTGTTACAATGAAATTATTATGAAATAAGGTTCATATTCAAATCCAAAAAATCACTATTTAATAATAGAGCAAATTCAATTTTTAAGTGGATATTATAGAAATTGACCATATAGCAATATCTTGAAATGATATATGCAATGAAATTACTTTCCATGAAATAGGTTCATATGATCCAAAAATCCTATTTAATAATAGGATCAAATTCAATTATTTAGAGTGAGATATTATAAATTGAGTATAGCAATATCTTGAAATGATATACAATGAAAATTATTTATGAAATAGGTCTATTCATATGATCCAAAATCCTATTTAATTATATAGAGCAAATTCAATTTTAATGTATGGATATTATAAATTGAGTATATAGCAATAACACTTGTAATGATATTATTACTAATGAAAATATTATGAAATAAGGTTTTCACTTATGAGTCCAAAAATCCTATTTAATAATAGAACAAATTAAATTATTAAGTGGATATTATAAATTGATCATAGCAACATCTTGAAATAATATACAATGAAATTATTATGAATTAGTTTTGTATGATCCAAAAATCCTATTTAATAATGGAGAGCAAATTATAGAATTTTTAAGTGGATATTATAAATTGACTATAAAGCAATATCTTGAAATGATATACAATGAAATTATTATGAAATGAGGGTCTTCATATGATCCAAAAATCCTATTTAATAATAGAAGCAAAATTCAATTTTAAGTGGATATTATAAATTGAGATATAGCAATATCTTGTAAATGATATACAATGAAATTATTATGAAATAACAGTTTTTATATGGATCCAAAAATCCTATTATAATAATAGAGCAAATTGTCAATTTTAAGTAGGATATTATAGAGAGACGTAGTAGGAGGCCTGCAGGGACGTGGCCGGAAGCCTGAGATAGAGAGTAAAGTTTTGCTGGCTTTATGTGAATATACTAGCATAAGCACAGCCAGACATTACATGGTGTCAGAAGTGAGAACATTAAATTAAATTAAAAGAGAAGAATTGCGAGAAAGGTCTCGTTAATCGTGGGGAAAGAAATGAGGGGGTAACATAACCTAAAATATTCAAAGACCACGTGATAACTTGATGGATAATTTTAAGCCTCAGTGGGACTGGATTTGAAAGATAATGCAGCAAATAATTTAAAGAACTTCAAACAAAGGTTTGAAATATTTGCTTAACAGCTATTAGCGATAAAGAAATAAGGAAACTCGCAGAGTGGCAATGCTGTTGAATTGCATTGGAGAAGATGCGTTAGATGTGTTTAACACATTTGGACTGCTAGCAGAAAGTCTCACAACTAAATCCATATTATGAGAAGTTTGAAGAATATGTGAAGCCTAGAATTGAATATAATAATGAGAGACATAAATTTCACACAAGAGCGTCAACAGGGAATGAGCCATTCGATAGTTTACCTTACTGATCTAGAGAAAACTGGGAAGAGTTGTGAATTTGGAGATCCAGGAAGAATCACTCATACGTGACAGAATAGTGATGGCCAGTGAGTGATGAGGGTCTAACAACGTCTCTTAAAGAGATCCAAATTTAACATTAATAAAGCAATAGAAAGTTGTAGAGCTGACGGAAATGAGTAAAATACAACAAAGTCATTGAAGCTTGAAACAGTGGCACCAGACATGGTTAACGTAGATGCTGTTAAAAGGCAGAATAGAAAAAGTAAATACAGATATAAAAAGTCATCAAAGAAATAAATTCAATCAAGATAGGGGTATGATTGCAAGAAATGTAGTCGACAATACGAGCCAACTGTCCAGCATATGGCAAGATATGCAAGAAGTGTGGGAAGCAAGAATCATTTTGCGGTAGGATGCAGGTCAAATAAAACCGAGGAACATCAGTGAAGTAACAACGTCAGAGGAGACGCAATTCTTTGTAGATTCTATAAACTGTAAAACAGAGACTGGTATTTGGACTCAACAACTAAAGATAAGAGTAACACTGTCATAAATTTTAAAGTTGGATACAGGGGCGGATTGTAATATTATTCCTGGCGGATATTCAAAGATATTCAGTTTTAAAGAACAGCCAACCTGGAATCCTGAGATCTGACAGTTGTAAGTTTATACCAATGATAAATGTAGGTCATTAGGTACAGTATTAATTGACTGTAAATAGAGGATAAGGTATAAGATCAAGTTTATAGTAGTAGATGTCGAGCATGTCAATATTAGGCTTGAATACATGTATAAGGTTACACTTACTCAGTAAAACAAATATGCTTTACTGTAAGGAAGGTTTGTGATAGAATTCAGTTAATGGAAAAGCGCAAGTCACAAGAGGAATTTTTGGCGATAAATAAAAATGCATTTCAAGGAATGAGGAATTATCCTAAAAGTATGAGATTAATTTAAAAAATGTAAAGCCAGTGAACGCGTGTAGAAGAATACCATTCCAGTATAAAAGATAGGTTAAAGTACATTAGATAATCTAGGGAAATAGGATTATTGAAAAAAGTAAACTATGCAACTGATTGGGTTAATAATATAGTCATCGTGGAGAAACCAAATGGTACGCTAAAAATTTATTTGAGATCTATGCAATTAAATAAAAGCATAAAGCAAGAAAAATTTCCTATACCTACAACTGAAAGAACTGAGCAGTAAATTGACTGGTAAAGAAATTTACACAGTACTAGACATGAAGGATGGATTTCATCAAATGTAATTGTTAACTAGAAAAGAGTGCGAATATATGTACGTTCATAACACCATTTGCTTGAAGTATAGATATAAAGATTACCATTTGGTCTCAATATACCTGAAGTTTTCAAAGGGCAAATACTGAAATATTTGGTGATATAGAAAATGTTGGAATCTATATTGATGATTTAATAATAGCAGCAAAGATGAAAAAGGAACATGATAAAATCATGCAACAGGTGCTAGAAAGAGCCAATAGATATAATGTAAATTTAATGGGAAAAGAAACTGCAATATAGAATGAAAGAGGTTAGTATTTAGGGTTGGTGTTTAACAAGAAAGGTGTAAGACCTGATAATAGATATGTAGAAGCAATAACTAAGTTGAAGAACCTAATAATAAGAAGGAATTGTTAAGATTTTTAGGATATGGTTAAATTTCTTAGCGAAATTTATTCCCAATGTGTCAGAAGATAACAAGTAGACTAAGGGAACTTATAAAAGAAAAGATATTGACTGGCAATGAGGACAAGAGCATGGCAAAGACTTAAAAATATTAAGAGTAAAAATTGTGGGCTTGCCAACACTTTGAAGTTGTTCAATAATAAAGTACCTATAATTAGTACAAACTTGGATAGCGCAACATGGGTTGCAGGTGCGACCTAATTCAGGAAGGGCAGCCGGTATGTTTTGCATCTAGAAGTCTCACGGAAACGGAGCAAAGATATCCGCAAATAGAAAAAGAATGTTTAGCAATCTGTTTTGCAGTGGAAAGGTTTCATCAATTTATATATGGGAATCAAGTTAAAATTTATACTGATCATAAACCTTTGGTGTCTATAATAGGCAGAAATATACATAAAATAACTGCAAGGTTGCAGATTAATTCACAGGCAACAAAATATAAAATTAACTTAGAGTACTTGCCTGGAGAAAGATGTTTAATTGCGGATTTATTGTCAAGGGCATGTTATCGGAGAGTGAAGCAAGCGTAGATAGTACCGAGGAAGTGGTACATTCACTAAACACTTACGTTATATGAGTAGCACTCAAGAGTTGAAGAATTTCAAGGGCTACAATCAATGAGGCCGAGTTAAAGAAATAATAAACTATTCGTTAATATGGGTGGCCCACAGTGTAAGCCCAGCTGTGGAAATAATATAGCGATAAGTTTTGGACAGTAGAAATGAGATTACACATATCACAATGGGCTACTATTTCTAAATGATGATAAAATAATAGTTCACACATCACTAAGATTAAGAAATGTTAAAAGATAGCACATAAACCGCATTTTGGCATTTAGAAAAAACAAAAATAAGTTAAGACAAATATTTTTATTAGCTAAGTTGAAATCAGGATGTAGAGAGTACATAGCCAAGTGTAAAATATATGTAGAAGTATAGCAGAAATAATATAAGAGCCATTGATACCTCCTTCCAGTTCCTACGTTGCCATTTGAGAAGAGTAGCTGCCGTTTATTTCGATTATAAAGGGAGGAAGATTATATTGCGCTAATAGATTACTATTCTAAGTGGTTAGAGATAATTAAAACTAAGAGTAAAACAGGTAAAAAGAAACCATTGAACGACTTAAACGTGTATTTAGCATGTATGGGATTCCTAGCGAGATAGATGTGACAATATGCCGTTTAATAGCTGGGATTTTCGACAGTTTGCTAAGGAATGGGGCTTTGAAATTATAACATCTAGTTCATTATATCCAAAATCGAATGGTCTCACAACGGAAAAAGCCGTAGGTATAGCTAAAGCGTTATTAAAGAAAGAGTGAGGAAGAAGGAGATGATATAAACAGTGCGCATTAGAATATAGAAATATTATACCACTAGCGGGATTAAGCGTGTCACCAGCGGAACACGATGTCGAGAAAACTGCGTACTAAACTGCCAATGGTAGAAAAAGTTACTAAAACCAAAGTTCGTACTGTAATTCATGTGCTAGAGATAACAGCAGTAAAAAAATGTATTATGATCGCGGTGCAAAGAGAAAGGAGTTTAAGATGGGTGATACGGTAGTGGTAAGAAATAAGACTGAATGGAACCGGCGGTGATAACGGAAATATGCGAAAACCAGATAAACACTTGTTAAAAAAAAGAAATAAAGGGAGCAATACAGGTAGGCGTAATTCGTATCATATTAAAAGTCTGTAAACAGCGCCAGTGATATACCGACATTAATATTGAGAAGACGAGATAACTCTGTTAGGGAAAGACAAAAGATATAAGCGATAAAATAATATTATTACTAGAAGCGGTAGAATTGTAAGAAGACCGGCATTGGCAACATTACACTAATATTAAAGCTAAGGAAGGAGGTGTGATAGTAGGAGGTTGTAGAGGGCGTAGTAGGAGGCCTGCGGGGACGTGGCCGGAAGCCTGAGATAGAGAGTAAAGTATTGTAGCTTTATGTGAATAAACTAGCATAAGCACAACCGAACATTACAATAATAGAGCAATTTCAATTTTTAAGTGGATATAATAAATTGACTATAGCAATATCTTCAAATGATATACAATGGAATTATTATGAAATAGTTTTATATGTTCCAAAAATCTATTTAATTATAGAGCAAATTCGAATTTTTATGTGGATATTATAAATTGAATATGGCAATATCTTGTAATGATATACAATGAAAATATTATGAAATAGTTTTATATGATCCAAAAATCCTATTTAATAATAGCAAACCGTTCAATTTTTAAGCGGATATTATAAATTGACAATAGCAATATCTTGAAATGTAATACAATGAAATTATTATGAAATTGGTTCATATGAACCAAAATCCTATTTAATAATAGAACAAATTAAATTTTTAAGTGGTTATTATAAATTGAGTAGCAATATCTTGGAAATGGTATGCAATGAAATCATTATGAAATAGTATTCACATATGATCCAAAAATCCTATTTAATAATACATTAAATTCAATTTTTAAGTGGATATTCTAAATTGAGTATAGCAATATCTTGCAAAGATATACAATGAAAATATTAACATGAAATAGTTTGCTGTGATCCAAAAATCCTATTTAATAACAGAGCAAATTCAATTTCTAAGTGAATATTATAAATTGACTATAGCAATATCTTGAAAATGGTATGCAACAGAAAGTATTATGAAATATGTACATATAAATCCAAAAATCCTATTTAATAATAGAGCAAATTCAATTTTTAAGTGGATATTATAAATTGAGTATAGCAATATGTTGTAATGATATACAATGAAAATATTATGAAATAGTTTTATATGATCCAAAAATCCTATATAATAATAGAGCAAATTCAATTTTTAAGTGGATATTATAAATTGACTATAGCAATATCTTGTAATGATATACAACGAAATTATTATATGAGAAATAGTTTTATATAGTCCAAAAATCCTGTTAATAATAGAGCAAATTCAATTTTTAAGTGGATATTATAAATTGACTATAGCAATATCTTGTAATGATATAGTAATGAAAATGTATCAAATAAGTTCATATGATCCAGAAATCCTATTTAATAATAGAGCAAATTCAATTTTAAGTGGATATTATAAATTGAGTATAGCAATATCTTGTAATGATATACAATGGAATTATTATGAAATGATCTTATATGATCCAAAAATCCTATTTAATAATAGAGCAAATTCAATTTTTAAGGTAGGTTATTATAAAGTGAGTATAGCAATATCTGGAAATGGTATGCAATGAAATCATTGCAGAAATATGTTCATATGATCCAAAAAATCCTATTTAATAATACAGCAAATTCAATTTTGAGAGTGGATATTCTAAATTAGTATAGCAATATCTTGCAGATATACAATGAAATATTATGAAATAGTTTTATATGATCCAAAAATCCTATTTAATAATGAAACAAATTCAATTTTAAGTGGATATTATAAATTGACTAACTTAATATCTTGAAATGAGGCATGCAACGAGAATTTATTACATAGAAATATGTACATATAAATCCAAAAATCCTATTTAATAATAGAGAGCAAATTCAATTTTTAAGTGGATATTATAAATTGAGTATAGCAATATATTGTAATGATATACAATGAAAGTATTGTAAAATAGTTTTATATGATCCAAAATCCTATATAATAATAGAGCAAATTCAATTTTTAAGTGGATATTATAAATTGACCTATAGCAATATCTTGATGTGATATACAATGAAAATATTGTAAAGAAATAGTTTTATATGATCCAAGAAATCCCTATTTAATGTAGAAACAGGAATTTCAATTTTAAGTGGATATAATAAATTGACTATAGCAATATCTTCAAATGATATACAGCGTAGAATTATTATGAAATAGTTTTATATGTTCCAAAAATCCTATTTAATTATAGAGCAAATTCAATAATATAGATGTATAAATTATAACGCAATATCTTGTAATGATATACAATGAAAATATTATGAAATAAGTCTTATATGATCCCAAAAAGAAATCCTATTTAATAATATGAGCAGAATTTCAATTTTAAGTGGATATTATAAATTGACTATAGCAATATCTTGAAATGAAATACAATGAAATTATTATCAAATAGTTTTATATGATCCAAAAATCCTATATAATAATAGAGCAATTTCAATTTTTAAGTGGATATAATAAATTGACTATAGCAATATCTTGAAATGATATACAATGGTGTTTAAAGATTGCATAATGCCGAGCGATTATCCTCGGCCGCAATTACCGTTAATCCTGTTAACATTACAGTAAGTAAGAGATTATCTCTAGTTGGATTTGTACCAACGAACAGCGATTGAAAAACGCGTTTATTATAGTTTTCTGGCATCATTCAACGGCTCATTACCTTTCGTTCCGAGTGTGCTAACGGTGTTAAAGTGACGTCAGTACCGTGAGAAGTAGTGCGCCAATAATGTGACAAGGAGAGACGGCGAAATTCAGACAGCGCCACGGAACGACCAGTAGAGTACCGCGGCGACGTCTTCGGCTGTCAATCCGTATCATTCTTATGGCGACTTCTGACCGAGACGCGTAAACCGATCATGGTATTTCGATCAAGTTAATCGCGATTGAAGAGGGAACATCCCCTCTTGCGAGAAAGCCATAAAGACTGCTGTTAAAAGTGTAAGCGACCTTGCTCGAAAAGGTCGAAATTCATTCCCACCTTGCTTGGAAAACACGATTCGCATCTCGATTCGTGCAAGTTCTGCTTCTCGTTCGAGCAAATCTCGATCGAGTTTGGTAATTAAATTTACTGCATATTTTGGAAGGCTCGAGAATGCACCAATAAATTGTTCGACCCTCATCACCGGAATTTAAAGGTCGATTCCAACATATACACGTTGAATCCTTCACAGAAGTCGGCGATACCGTCCATACTTCTGTGTGATTGCCCTTCAGCATAGGGCACAAAGGAGGCACCTAAAGTGGTGTACCTCCAGGTGGGCTCACTGTAGTCAGGTCCCGTCCATTTTGGACGTGGCGAGTGCACCTCATTCGCCTCCTTATTTCTGCTCGCGTTCCCGCCGGTGCCAACGTATGGGGAGCACCAGTGCGGGTAACAGGTCGTGGGTCAGGCCCCCCGCGTAGTTCAAAATACGCGTATCACGTCGAGTAGTGTATTCGTGCAGTGCAGACAACGTGTTGTCGGGCTTCGCAGTGTAACTCTCGGCCGATAAGTCATCTGTTGGAACGCGTGTTAAGAGAAGCCGCAGATTGAGCAGTCGTGCAGTGCGTTGCAGTGCGACTCGACGCACAGACTCAGTGTGCGCCTCACCGGAACAGTGCATTGAAGACGCCTGGCCTCCTCTTTGTCTCTCCGTCCACTGGAGGCAATCGACCACTGAATCCGGCGAAGAAAAGAAGTTAATTCTTTTCTAGCCAAAATACAGTCCACTGTTATATTTCGTAATTTACGAAAGTTTACATTTCTCCGCTCCGATGTTCGTATTACGAAGCCGGGAGGCGCGAGCAAACGAGCGCGACGAAGATACGTCTGCAAATGTGCATGTGTCTAACACATAGTCGTGTTTTCTGTTCATAGGAATCTTGGCTTTACCTCAAAGCGTGCGAAGTTCGGCGACCTAGCCTCACTTGAACGGCCAGACACAGGCCAAATTAATTCGTTGGACAGTTTCGTTAATTTGTTTAATATAGGTATTTGGTTTTACTGGTTTCTTTTTTCTATTTTGTAATAAAGGTCAGACTTTCAGACGGACGAAAAGAAAATCATTTGTGTCCGATTCACTTCCTATAGCCTCTCACTCTATCGGACTGCGTTAAGTACATATTCATTACTTTTTTTAACAAATGGAATTATTATGAAATAGTTTTTATATGATCCAAAAGTCTATTTAATAATAGAGCAAATTCAATTGTTACGTGAACGTTATTAATTGATTATAGCAATATCTTAGTGATATACAATGAAAGTATTATGAATAGTTCATATGATCCAAAAATCTGTTAATAATAGAGCAAATTCAATTTTAAGTGGATATTGCAAAGTGAGTATAATATCTTGTAATGATATACAATGAAAATATTATGAAATAGTTTTATATGGTCCAAAAATCCTATTTAATAATAGAGTAAAATTCTATTTTAAGTGGATATTATAAATTGATTCTGTATCTGGAAATGGTATACAATGAAAATATTATGAAATAGTTTTACATGATCCAAAAATCCTATTTAATAATAGAGCAAATTCAATTTTTAAGTGGACATTATAAATTGACTATAGCAATATCTTGTAATGATATACAATGAAAATATTATGAAATAGGTTCATATGATTCAAAAATCCTATTTAATAATACAGCAAATTCAATTTTTAAGTGGATATTATAAATTGAGTATAGCAATATCTTGTAATGATATACAATGAAAATATTATGAAATAGGTTCATATGATTCAAAAATCCTATTTAATAATACAGCAAATTCAATTTTTAAGTGGATATTATAAATTGAGTATAGCAATATCTTGTAGTGATATACAATGAAATTATTATCAAATAGTTTTATATGATCCAAAAATCCTATATAATAATAGAGCAATTTCAATTTTTAAGTGGATATAATAAATTGACTATAGCAATATCTTCAAATGATATACAATGGAATTATTATGAAATAGTTTTATATGTTCCAAAAATCCTATTTAATTATAGAGCAAATTCAATTTTTATGTGGATATTATAAATTGAGTATAGCAATATCTTGTAGTGATATACAATGAAATTATTATCAAATAGTTTTATATGATCCAAAAATCCTATATAATAATAGAGCAATTTCAATTTTTAAGTGGATATAATAAATTGACTATAGCAATATCTTGAAATGATATACAATGGTGTTTAAAGATTGCATAATGCCGAGCGATTATCCTCGGCCGCAATTACCGTTAATCCTGTTAACGTACAATAAGTAAGAGATTATCTCTAATTGGATTTGTATAACGAACGGCGATTGAAAAACGCGTTTATTATGAGTTTTTCTGGCATCGGTAACGGCTCATTACCTTTCGATTCGAGTGTGCTAACGGTGTGTTAGTGACGTCAGTACCGTGAGAAGTAGTGCGCCAATAATGTGACAAGGAGAGACGGCCGAGAGCTGGACAGCGCCACGGAACGACCAGTAAAATTACCGCGGCGGCATGCCGGCTGTCAATCCCGTATCATTCTTGCTGGCGACTTCACGAGCCGGGGCCGCGCGGCTCCCGATCATATTTCGATCAGGAACAATCGCGATCGAAGAGGAAACATCCTCTTGCGAGAAAGCCATAAAGACTGCTGTATAAAGAGGTGTAGCGAGCCTTGCTCGAAAAGGTCGGAAATTCTTTCACACCTTGCTTGGAAAACACGATTCTCATCTATATTAGTGCAAGTTCACCTGCTTCTCGTTCGAGCCGTCTCGATCGAGTTTAATTAATTCCAAATTTACTGCATATTTTGGAAGGCTCGAGAATACACCAATAGGGTGTTCGACCCCTCCTGTACGGAATTTAAAGGTCGATTCCAACGTATACACGTTGAATCATACAGAAGTCAGCGCGATACAGTAACACTTCTGTGTGGTGCCCTTCAATAGGAGACGCGCGCAAAGGCACCACCTATTGGTGTACCTCCAGGTGGGCTCACTGTAGTCAGGTCCACGTCCATTTTGGACGTGTGATTTTCAGATCTTCGCCTCCTTATTTCTATAGATCCCGCCGGTGTAACGTTTAGAGGAGCGCAGTGCGGAAGTAATAACGGAGTCGTGGGTCAGGCCCCCGCGTGGTTCAAAATACTGCAACGTATCACGTCGAGTAGTGTATTCGTGCAGTGAACAGCGTGTTGTCGGGCTTCACGGGGTGTAACTCTCGGCCAAATAAGTCATCTGTTGGAACGTGTTAAGAGAAGCCGCAGATTGACGGTCGTGCAGTCTGGCTGCAGTGCGACTCGACGCACAGACTCAGTGTGCCTTCTCCTGGGAACAGTGCATTAGGAGCCTTACAGCCTCCTCTTGCATCTCCGTCCACTGGAGCGATCGACCACTGGATCAGCGAAGAAAAGAAGTTTAATTCTTTTCCTGGCCAAAATACAGTCCACTGTATATTTCAGCGAATTTACGAAAGTTTACATTTTCTCCGCTCCGATACGTTCGTATTACGAAGCCGGGAGCGCGAGCAAACGAGCGCGACGAAGATACTGCTCACCGTGTACGTGTATCACAACACATAGTCGTGTTTTTCTGTTCGCAGGAATCTTGGCCTACCTCAAGCGTGCGAGTTCGGCGACCTAGCCTCGCGGAACAGCCAGACACGAGGCCAAATTAATTCATTCGTTGGACAGTTTTCGTTAATTTTGCGTTTATTATAATTGTTCATTTAGGTTTTCTTTGGTTTCTTTTTGTCTATTTTGTAATAAAGGTCAGGCTTTCAGACCGACGAAGAAAAATCATTTGTAATCCGATTCACTTCCCCTATAATACTCTCACACCTCTATCCGGACTCACACGTTAAAAGTACATATTCATTACTTTTTAACATAAAAGGTCCTTCGAGGCTTGGATATTGGGGTAATCGGAGAAAGGGAAGTGTTGGACGGCGTATAACACGTGAGTTTCTTCCGTGTGCAGTTGTTTAGAAGCCCAACCCAACCTTCAACAACCATGTCCGTTACAGCGAACGATCCCGACTGGTCTGACCTTGGGGCATACCTCGGGGAACCTGACCAGAGAGGATGGAACGGATAAATAGGGCATCCATCAACCTCAAAAAAGATGGGTCGAGGCAAATATACCCAGAAAATTCTGGAAGAAAGGCTCGATTACGCCAAACTCTGTGGCTTAAGCAGATGAACGATCAGTATATGGTCGTGTGTAGGCTTCTCCCTCCTGGAAACGGCCACGATTACTAGTTGTTCCAACGAAGTTTCATGGGGAAACCGAAAGCAGGTTTTTGGAGTTCCAGGAGCTATGTGGCCACAGAAGTAACCCGTCTCACCGCTGGTCCTAAATCAGTAATGGCGGAAATACAGCAGACGATACCGATCGAACTCCCGAAGATGAGGTTGGAAAAATTCGACGGAGATCACAGAAATGGGAACATTTCCGAGGACCACATTACCGCCAGGGTAATAAACAACCCCACGTTAACGGACGTGCAAAGTTTGCAATACCTGAACACCTGTATAACCGGGCGTGCCGCAGCCGCTATCGCTTGTCTTGCGATAACGGTTTCAAATTTCTCAGTCGCGTGGTCGACCCTGAAAGCAGAATTCGGGTTCCCACGCTTGGTACTGAAATCAAGCTACTTGATCGGATTCTAGAGATTGACAAAAATCCGAAAGGGCGACCTGTCGAGTGTTCAGCAGGTTACCATAGGCTTTCGGCAAGCACTCGCTATCCTTGCTAAAAAAGAGAAAAGCGGAAGAGCAGCTTAGTTGGCTGCTCACGCATATTGTAGCAAACCAATTCGATGCCGCGTAGCAAGGGGAATAGAACGATCCCTCAAAATGTCAACGGAATATCCGATGATAGAGGAGATATTCAGATTCCTCGATCAGGAGGCGCAGGGCTATGTATGATTGACGGGCATAACTTCGCAAAATTGCCTCAAAACAGGGCAGAAGCCACGAGTACGGAGTCGCAACACCGTCGTGGATTCCCCCTGCACGCAGCGAAAGTGCACGATTTGCGGACGAAACGCATGCACTCTCGGAATGCAGCACATTTAAGCGTTTCTCCACACTGGTACGTTACCAGATCGTAAAGGACAGTCAGGGATGTATGGCCTGTCTGGCCCTGGATCATGACGTAATGAAGGCTGCCGGAGCCAACAAGGTTGTTCGAGATGCGGTGGCAGGCATCACGCGCTGTTGCATTTCGAACAATACGAAAAGGAGGCTAAAAGCCAGAAGCCGAAATCGAAGTATTCGAACGGCAGAAAGCGCGAGGAACAGCGAGATAACGCCCCTCCACAGCGCCGTGCAGCTGAGGCGAAAACCGGCATCGATACCTCGAACGCGCAAGCGAAAAGCTACGTCACGGGCCACTACACGTCACACTGTACGGCAGAGGCTGGACGTACCGAGGCCGGTGCTATTAGCTAACCGCGATCGTGCGAGTGTACCGGAGAAAACTGGCGCGTCGCGTTTAACGCGCGCGCTGTTAGATCAAGGAGTCAGGAAACATCCCTTCATCTCGGCGAAATTGAGGAATGACCTCAACCTCCCGAGGAAGAAAACCTCAACCACGGTATCGGGCTTGGGGGTGAAGTCGGTTAAAAAATCAAGTACAACGTAGGGCTGAATTTGGGAACGGCTTCGGGAGGTAACCCCTATGGTTTTCGGCGAGCGTACGTCGTGACAAAAATCACGAGTTATGCCTCGCCATCAGTAAACGCGCTCGATAACGACGCGTTGCGAAGAGCCTGAAGCTCGCCGATCCCGAGCCCGCGTCTGGCCAAAACGATGAAGTTTTGATCAGCGCAGATTTGTACGCTCTAGTTATTCGGTCGCGATTACGTCGAATATCTCACGAAGGGCCTATTGCACTAGATACTGCTTTTTGATGGTTATTATCCGGACCGATAGATGCAGCAAGCAAGGCCGAGTGTCACGTGCAGACGTTGCATTTAACATACTCGAATCGCTGGATCACGCCGATTCGACGGTTCTCAGGAAGTTGAAGAAATCCCTTCGACCTCAGTACACTGACAAAAACAGAGGAAGAATGCGAAGCGCATTTCCAAAACACTGTCGCACGGGATGCATCTGGATGATTTATTGTACGATTGCCTTTTAATCATACGAATCCGGAAGGTGCATTGGGAGATTAACTACGTATCGCCCTCTCCGCATTGACAAGGTTGATAAGGAAATTGGACCAGTATCAGACCCTCGTACGAGAATGCAAGTTTCTCACGGAGTATGAGTCGTTGGAGCACATGACTCGTATCGAGGCCTCTGTAACATCCAGACTCTACATTGCGCTTCGAGATGTCATCCGTACGGATAGTGCAACTAGAAAACGGCGAGTCTTTTTTAATGCGTCGAGCCGTACGGTAGTGGAAACTCCTAAACGACATCCTACGCGTAGGGCCGAAATTGCCGGGAACGACATCACGTCCGTTTTGACGAGATAAGAGGCAGTAAGAATACGTGTTGGTGTCAGAAATAGAGAAAATGTTCCGACAAATTCTCGTCTCCCCGCACGATCTTCGATTTAAGTGCAACTTATGGCGCACGACCGAAACCGAAGGACTTCAAACCTTCGAATTAAACACCGTTACGTACGGAACGGCGTGTGCACCATATTTATCGATGCGTACTCTTCTCGAGCTGAAAAAACGGGACGGTGACGAATTTCCTCTCGCCGCTCCGATACTCGAGAAGAACATATGCGTTGATGACGTATTTAGCAGAGGGGCACCCGATACGACCCTGTGGAAAAAATTCGTGACCAAGTTTGCGAACTCCCTACAGGGCGGCGGGTTTAAAGTGAAAAGTGGGCTGGCAATTCACAGAAATTGCTGCGCAAGATCCCACAAAGTTCTCACTGCCACGCTGTCGATCTCACCTTATTCAGTGACACCGAACTCAAGGTGCTCGGATTGCGATGGATACCATCGGGTGATTAACTCTATTTCAACCTGCAATGGTTTCAGCCAGCTGCAGGTCCGATTACAAAACGAACTATTTTTACCGAAAAAGCCAAACTTTACGATCCTCTCGGCTGGTAATCACCATTCTTAATTCTTGCGAATATATTGATGCAATCCCAGTAAGCTGGAAAAAATCCAGTGGGACGATCATGTCTCCGCGAATACGTTAAAAACGTGGAACACGTTTTTGAGGATTGGAGTAAGTTTGGAAAAAGTAAAAATTCCCCAGATGGATCCGTTACGGAGCGAACACAGTTTCGGTGAGATTACACGGATTCTGCGATGCTTCGCTCGGAGCGTACTCGGCCGTTACGTATTTACGCGTAACGACCATGACCGAGGAAGTTTACACAACCTTGATCATGGCAAAAACGAGGGTAGCTCCTATAAAAACGCAGTCGATTCCGATTCTCGAATTGAATGGAGCTGTGCACTTACCGAGCTTATAGTGCACGTGGAACGGTCACTTTCGTAAAAATTGACCGCATAATCTGTTGGTCAGATTCCACTATTACACTAGCTTGGTTGAAAAAACATGCTTCGACTTGGAAGGTTGCTTGGGCTAGCAGCCAACCGAGTATCAAAAATCCAAACCTTGCTTCCGAAGGCTGAATGGAGACACGTTCCCACCCGCTTGGATCCCGCGGATTTGAATTCGCGCGGTGTCGAAGCGGCGGAACTCATTCAGTCGAAGCTATGGATTTCCTGGACCAGCATGGACAGAGACAATCTGAAGAAAATTGGCCGAAAACGCCTGATTCCATCGACACGAGCGAGAACAAGCCCATTCCGCACGCCCACGTTGCAACTCCAGAAGAAGAATGGGAATTCGTGTTTCTGGGATTCTCAACCTGGAGTAAACTACTTCGCGTAACTGCATATTGTCTCCGATTACGAAGACCGTTGGGGTGAGCGAAGGTCGTTCGATGCAAACATTGTCGAAGCTTCAGAATTGCAGCTCGCCAAGGAAAGAGTCGTCCGCTACGCCACAGCGAACGCACTTCGCGGGCGAGTACCAGTGCTTAAAAAGCGCAGGAAATTCCCGCGAAATCTCCATTAAAACGTCTGAACGCGTTCCTAGACGCCCACGATGTCTTAAGGGTAGGTGGACAATTGGAGAATGCGACGCTGGCATGGGAAGCGAAGCACCCCATAATCTTGCCGGCATCATGTGTCCACCATGATAATCCGGCAGTGCCACGTAAATACGTTGCATGGGGGCTTGCAGCTGACGATATCGGGTAAAACAACAATTTTGGATCCTCGGTTGCAGAACCACGGCTCGAAAGGTCATTCATCAATGCACCAGAATGCGTGAGATGGAGGGCACAAACCTCCACACCAGATCATGCAGGATTTGACCTTGGAACGAAGTCGTCCAGCCCAGGCTTTTCTAAACTGCGGAGTTGATTATGCGGGACCGGCCACAAAGTCCGCGACTCCGCAGGCCGAGGAAAAACAGCTCATAAAGCGTACATAGCGGTTTTTGTCTGCTTCGCTTCTAGAGCTATTCACATTGAACTCGTCCACGATTACACGACGAGTGCATTTTTGGCTACGTGGAGCGATTCATTGCCCGACGAGGAGTCCCCTTCTGCATGCGCAGTGACAACCAGGACAAATTTCGTCGGTGCAGATCGTGAATTAAGAAAACATTTCAATATGGTGTGTAAAAACGCCGGAAATGCGAAAACGAATGTAGCCCAGAAGGGCATTCGGTGGAAAATTAATCCACCCAGATACTACATTTTGGTGGGATACGAGAAGCTGGTGTCAAATCAGTGAAGCATCATTTGAAGCGCATCATAGGAGAATTCACTCCCACGAGCGAAGAATTACAGACGTTACTCTGTAAAATCGAAGCCAGTTTAAACTCGCGACCGATTGCCGCTCTGAGTGGCCAGCCCAGATGATTACGCGCCTCTCACGCAGCCCACTTCACAATCGGAGGGCCCACGTTGGCACCCCCACTGGAATCCGTGGAAAATGCAAATATTTCGCATCTTACAAGATGGAGAACAATGCAAAAATTCCGAAGCAGCTCTGGAGACACTGGACGGGGGAATCATCTCACGCATCTCCAGAACCGCTACAAATGGCAGACGGAAAATACACGCCTAAAAAAGAACGATCTTGTTCTGGTACAGAATCCTCTCCTCCCCCCAAATCAGTGGGAAATGGGAAGAATAGAGGAAGTATTTCCGGGAAAGGACGACATGTACGTGTGGTGAAAGTACGTACAGCCAAATCCACATATACACGACCAATTGCGCGATTGTGTAAACTGCCTGTGGCTGAGTTTTCGTTTGAGTCACCTTCGGCAACGGTTCCCGAGGCCAGACAGGGGATCCTAAACAAAACCGTTCGAGTTCGAAAAGACAAGGATTTTGGAAGGTGAGAACGGTTGATTCTCACCGGCCACTTGTCGCCTGTGCGACAGCGAAGGAAGTGGGGGGTGATTTCCACCAATCTCGTTATCGCTTAGGCACGGGGACGATTAGCCTCCGCTGCGCCCCTAAATCTAAATTCCAACGACTCTTCGCCGGAAAAGATCAGTTTCTGATTAGACATGGAAAAGAGATACGAGTCCGAACACCCGAAAGCGCGATCTCGAGCCCGGGGTTCGACATCACGTCGAACGCATCCTCCAGCTGGGAGGGCTGGCCGAGGACCCCCAGCCGAAACAGGAAAACGGAGGCACCCCAGCCGGGACCCTCGACCAGCAGGGTACAAACCGATTTGGTGCCCCTGCTCTTCCCAGTGGGTAAGCGGGTCATCGAAGTGCCGGCGCACATACCAAGCACTACGCGCCGGTGGAAGTACCTCGTGCCCGGAGGACGCTACGTCCTCCGGTGGTACAGAGACAGGACGCTGAAGTCACCACATACACCGGAGGAACGGCCCGCCGACACCAGCAGCGACAACTGCAGCCGCTGTACCAGCGGCTGCAACGCCACCTGACCACGCCAGCACCCGCTGCTGCCTGCATCGGCCGGG